>VXAX01006683.1:0-34994 GCA_013399835.1 Leptocoma aspasia | reverse complement strand
CCCGGCCCTGCTCCCGGCGTTCCCAGCTCCCCTTACCCGTTGTCCCCGCCGAACACGTAGATCGCATCCCGATAAGCCACCACAGTGTGTTTGCTGCGCCTGCGGGCGGCACGGACAGGTCAGCGGCGCCGGGAGCCCCCCTCCAACCATCCCGTCTGCTCCCCAGCTCACCGGGCCCCCACGAACTCGTCGCAAGGTGGGAGGCGGCGCCAGCGGTGCACGGTCTCGAAGGGCCCGAAGTTGAGGGTGAGGTACTCGACGCTGTCCGAGCAGCTGTGGTCGAAGTCCACGCTCGGGGCCACCTTCGAGCGCCCCGCACCGCCCGCCGGGGCCGCGGCCGCCGCCATGGCCCACGCCTACCCCCTTGGACTACAGATCCCGGCGTCCCCCGCGAGTCCGCTTTCCGGCGCGCCTGCGGTCCAGCCGTCAGACCACAACTCCCGGCGTGCACTGCGGCCCGGGCGGTGGCCCGGCAGATGCAAACCCCTGGACTACAGCCCCCAGCATGCACCGCTAAGGGGGGGCGGTCCCGAACGCTGTGGAGCCCAAAGTGCACTGCCCGGGTATAGACGGGCAAGCCAGGCGGGATTCTACATTACAAGAGTTTATTTGTTAATTCAAAAAATCCCACTCCCAGGAAATACCAATACGGATGGATATGCATAAAGTCTCATTCCAGGGTGCGAGCTGGGCGGTTCGCTGGTTAGACACGGTGCGTGGGGTCGGAGCTCCGGGCTACTCCCCGTAGAACACTCCGTGAGCAAACAGGGCCAGTTCATCCCCACAGAGGAGTCCTGAGCGGGATATGTGCCAGGCACCAATGCAGCAGTGGCATGTGCAGTCGCCCACAGCCCATCCTTTGCTTTTCCTCAGTTTATGTTTCCTAACATGGTGTCAGTCACCTCTATGACTATTCGTTCCGTTTCTTCGCAACAGCAGACAACACAAGTGGCGCTGCACCTCAAAACCAAACCTCAGACGCTGCTTCACCAAGTCCAGCAGTTGCCATCCTGAGCAATCACTGTGTTACTGGTCAGAGGTTTTTCGGCACAATTTCTGCAGCAAACACAATCCTTGTATAAAGACACATCACAGAGCGAGCCTTCAGAATTTTATTAGCAAAGATGACAGTGGTTAAGCAGAAAAGCAACGAAGTCATGAGCACCAGCAGGACTCCGCTGAGGTCCCTCAAACCATTTACCTCGTGCACTCTCTCAGATCCTATCCAGCCTCTTCCTAGGGATTGCTTGAGTCAGAGTATTTCTTGCCAAGCCCACCCTGCACACGGTGAGGGTGCCGGCAATAGCTGCTGCACAACTACACCATCCCTGTGCCAGTCCTGCCCCTCGGGCTGGTCCCAAGCTTCAGCTGCCATGCAGCAGCACCATGCGCGGCCAGCTCAGGCTGCATCCGAGCTGAGGATGAAGGAGGGAGAGTACAGAGCACCAGTTCAGCCAGGAGGAAAAACCTTCCCACTTCTCAAGTGTCGCTGTTGAACTCCACTCTCAGATGATGAGAAGCGAGAAGGGGCAGTTTATTGAAAGCCACGCCTTTTATATCATTCTGCGCTAAGGTAAGACCTGATTGGTCTTATGCAAAAACTTCTGACTCCATTGGTAAATTTAGAATAAACACAGTCCAAAGACAACTGTCTCAAAACACTCAGCACAGAAGAGATAATAATTACTGTTTGTAATTCCTTTCCTCAGAGGCTAACTTTATTCCTTTCTCTGGCTGGCTGAGAATATCCACACTCAAGCAATTCATAAGCGATACAGTGCCTGTTTTCTGTCCATCTGTGCTGTGGGAAACTCAGGTAAGCGAATATTTACATGTAGAGACAATGCCACTTATCTGCCCATCATTCCCTTCTCACACTGAAAAAACACTGATAACTGAAAATCAAAGCCGTTTTTACCCAAAACACAGATGAGCTCCAGCAGGAACATGGCACTGACCATCTTTTGGAACTTAAAACGACACAGACGCCTTTAGATGTTTCAGTTCAGTGTCAGTACTAATGTCAGCCTCATTTTTCATGGAGTTGTTTAAATCCACCCTCTGGCCTGGCTAAAGCCCCCCCTGAGGCACAGGACACCAGCTCCAGCTCCCACTGGAGCACACATGACCCCCACCAGCACCTCTGTGAGCCCAGACTAACCAGCCTTCAATGTGCTGTTTACTCCCGACACCCTGAACACACCTCGATGCTTCCAGATGTTTGGCATCCAGTTAAGTCCAAGTAGGGATGGCTGGGTTCGTGCCTTTGCTGCTGACGCACATGGCAAAAAAAGGTGGTCCTGCCTCTTCCCAGAGCTGGGAGCAATTCCTCTGAGGACACTCCTGATATCCTTCTGGATCAGCCATGTGGACGCAGCACTGCAGCCATCAGCTTCTTGGTGTGTTTTCAAAACTGCACTGTTCAATTTAACTTCTTGGCCCTTTCAGTGGAAGCTGAGAGGCAAAGGCCTCAGAACAAAACTCCAACTGGACTGTATGACAGGAGGGTCAGGGCACCCCACTTATTACATATTCTTATAGACCAGAGAATCCCCAGGGAAGAAAGACACTGAGACTCAATGGCATGGGAAGAGCTTGTACCTTATTAGACACATAAAAATCAGGCTTCAAACTCTGCTTCTCATAGAGTTAGGCACACAAAAAATTGAGAACAGCTCAGAGGAGTCTGCAGGGGATGGGGGGTTCCCCCCAGCTCTGCCCATTCTCGAGCACAACACGAGACCAGTGAGAGACAGAAGGACTCCAGGTTGTGGAAGTTTTGATACAACGTCAAAGCAAATGATTCCACAAAGGAACAGCAAATGCCTTTCTTAAAAGGAAACTGTAATGGCTCAGCCTGTTTTAAGCAGCAGATACGTGCAGCACCGGACTCCCTTTCTGTCCAGGTGACTCCCATGAAACACCCAAACATCCTCTGGCAGCACGTACAGAACATGTCCTAAGGAGAAATATGTCTTTAAAAAGTGACTTCAGGAAACGAGCATAAGTTCCTTTTAAATCTGTTTTATAAGAAGGATACCAATATACATTTTAATAGTTTTATTTCATTTTCCCCAAAAGGGAACCAAAGGCAGAGAGGTGTTGTGAGATACATCACACTATTCTCATGGGGAAATCAATTTGCAAATGTTATTTTACCACTCTATAAAAATACACACAGAAGTGTGAAAAAAGCAAAGTGGTTCAGAGTGGCTGTCATGGAGAAAATATGTTAAATACAATCAATTTTTTTTCCCCTAAAAACTGTGGCTCCTTGTGTTCCAGAAAACTAGTCTTTCATAGCCACATGCCACAGGAACAGAAATTTAAGTGATGGCTTCCTCTGAGCATGTGCACACACAAGTGTTAGTGAAAAACTGCTCCCATCGGAGGTGTGAGTGACAGAGCCCCATCCACACCAGGAAAGAAGATACACACTCAGGTTCATTGTCTCAGCTTCCCCTCCAAACTCCTGTGAACTGGCTCCATCCCATCCAGGATGAAAAGAGTCTGTGGTTCTATAAAAGAAGTCATGTTGTAGGATCAAGATATTTACCCTGTGTTATGTGAGGAGGAACAACAGCCAAGAGGAACAACCTTCTCAAGCAATCTGTAAGTGACTCCGTTTCTTTCTCTGTTGAACTGTGCTGTGGGAAACTACAAGTGCCTCTTCATAGGTAGAGACAGTTTCCTTTTAAAAATATTAAGGACACATTATTTTTTATCTTTAAGAACTTCCTGGAAAGTTACTGTGGAAAATGAAAGTGCTCCTGTAGTGAGACCAATGTGCAATGTCCTTGCTGCTTTCTCAGGATTCCTTCCCTTAGCAGATGTGCGTTAAGATGAGGCTCAAAACCACGAGGCCATTGTCGACCTGGAACAAGGCAGGCAGACACTGGGAAATGTTTTATGTCCAATCATAAAACGTTGAATTAGCCAAAAATAACCTATTGTTCAGATCTGGCAGGTGTGGTCTCTGGAGCGGGTCTATATCCCAATGGCCTGCAGCACTCGCTTCTCATTGTCGTTGAGGTGGTCAGAGAACATGGCATAGCAGGGCTGCTGTGCAAACTGGCACAGGAAGTCGGTGAGATAGGCCTGGGAGGGACAGAAACACCCTGTCAGCACCACCCTCCTGGGAAATCCTGCTGCTTCATGTGTCAGGAGACATATCCCAACATGCACCAAGTAAGACCCCGGGACTGAAGGGAACAGAAAGGAGCGGTGCAAGAGGATGAGTGGAATCAGAGGGAAGGGTTGGAGCAGAGGAAGAAGGGTGGGAGCAGAGGGGAGGGCCCATCAACAGCTGCAGGTGGTGGGAAAAGCAGGAGCAAAGGGTAACACAGGGGCTGACTGGGTGGGAGCATCTCCAAGTGGAGTATGAAATTCTATCATGTTCACTCTCCAACCTACTCCTGACTTCTGCCAGTAGCTGTGAAACTCACGAGTAGAAAAGTCTCATCTCCCTCTGTTTAAAGAGTTTTGTTCATTCACATTTCCACATTATAGATATTAATGATAAGGAAAAACAGCTCCAGAAATTCCTGGGGCACTTGACCCTTTCCAAACTAATTTCAATTAACAGAGTGCCTTCTGGATGACAATCAATAACTGGTGTTTCCAGTGCTTACATATTTGTTAAAGTACACATTTAAAAAAGTAAAGTTTATAGAGAATGATTGGAATCTGATAAAACCCCTCATTCTAGAGCATTACCTGGAGATCTATTTGGTAAAGAGGGTCCTTTAATGCATCTGGATCATCCTCTTCATCATCTTCATAGTAATCTTCATCTGTCAGAGGCAAATCAGCAGGTTTTAACATCAAAAAGAGCAGACTGTCTCAGGAAATTTTCTATAAGCTATTGAAACCCAAGTGTCCAAAAGTAAATAGTTTCAGCACTGCTGGAAAAAAGAAAATTGTATCCAGAATATTCGCTCCTTTAGGTCATGTGATAGAAACCACTGAAGCCCAGAACCAGGGTCAGTGGAGGCTTGAGGAACACGCAGGTGAGCCAAGCACACATGGGACACTCACAGGCAGGTTTGGGAATTCCATGCACCAGGATCTTCTGCCTTAATCCCATGTGAGGGTGACACTTTGCCAGTTCTGAGCTAATGTGAGCAGCGACCCTCGCTGTTCCCTGTAAAGTTCTCCCTTCTGAGGCTACATGAAACTGAGAGATGATGCACTCACTCATCTCTTTATGCAGCACTTGTTCCTCAAGGTCTCTCCACAAACGAGCTCACCCATCCCTAGGACACCATCATGCTGAGGTCACACCTACACCTTGAGCACCAATTTTCTCTTTAGAAGAAATACCTGCAGGAACCTCTCAGGTGTGAAGCCTGTGCAGTAGGTGAACTCCCAGGTGATGTTATTTATAATGCAGCAATTTAATCATAATGTTGCTCAAAGCCATGGCTTCTGCAGAAGGCCCTTAATCATAATCCCAGAGCAGAATTCCTTCCCCATGCCTGCAGCCTTTGTTTTGCTGCTGGCAAGAGAAGGGAACTTTGACTAGGATTTCACCTATTTGATTATTGCTTTGAAGAAGGACTTTCAAGCTGTTACTCACCATACTTGTTTGTGGAAAGAATATCTGATAAGAACTGTCCTGCTAAGCCTTCATCTTCATCCTCGTCTTCTTCCTGATCCTCCCACATATCATTTGAATCATCTGTTTAGGAAAAAATATTCTAAAAATGATCCAAATCCAAGAGGTCCAGTCTGTGATCACTCTGTAAGGGACTGGAGTTTGTAGGCAAACATATCCCTGCATGTGTGGGTGGATGAAGAGAAAGACCTACAATTCTCCTTATCCTTTTGGAATGATTCCAGAACTGGAGCCAAGCAAAAGGCAACAACAAGAATGGATACCTGAAGTAGGAAGAAAGGCAAACCAGATACACCATGAAAGGGTAATTTTATTTGCACATGGTCAGATCCCATCTTCCAAACTAACCCAAAAGAATTTTTAGGTCTAAGGACACACAACACTGACTGATCTTATTCTCCCGTTTTTTTTATTTTTACCTGGAAGAGATTGGTAGCACTTAAATACAGCACAGGGAAGGAAGAGATGTTGTCCTAATGATGAACTGTACAACAAAAAAAGAGATCTGGAGAGGGACTTTGACAAGGAGGGAATGGGTTCCCACTGCCAGAGGGCAGGGTTAGATGGGATATTGGGAAGGAATTGTACCCAGTAAGGGTGGTGAGGCCCTGGCACAGGGTGCTCAGAGAAGCTGTGGCTGCCCCTGGATCTCTAGTAGTTTCCAAGGCCAGGTTGCACAGGGCTTGGAGCACCCTAGGACAGTGGAAGGTGCCCCCACCCATGGCAGGGGGTGGAACAGGATGAGCTTTAGGGTCCTTTCTAACCCAAACCAGCATGGGATTCTGTGATTCTATGAGCTTATCCTCTGGATCACTATTCAAGCCTTTGTAGTTACAGGCACGTGATTTACTGTCACAAAGTTCCTATACCATAAATGCTTCTCAAGAGAAGATCAAGTAGATTTATGCGATGCAAAGACAAAAAGCAAACCTAGTACTTTACCTTGGCTCCAATCTGCAGTTGTTTGTCTAGATGCATTTGCTTCCATGGCATTAGAGAGTTCGTTTATTATTAATTTTAAGATTTTTACTAACAAAGGAATGTTTGTCCAGCGCTCAGGATCTGTAAGAGAAAAAAATACACATATTCATTAATTAAAAGTTATAAAACAAGCTTTTTTGTTGAGGTGGGGTTTTTTTGTTAGGGAGGTTGGGAGGGAAAAAAAAATGACATAAAACCCCCAAAGCTTCTTTCCATATACACTTAGATTTACATTCTCAAAGATCTAAATGCAATATCAACCTTGCATATTCCAAGTGAAGAGGAGGCAGGGGGAAAATCTTCACAGCTGAATGAATGTATGACTCCTGCAGGCTGCTTAAGAGTCATCTGGACTCAACCTTTCTTTCCTCAAGTCTATTTTTACATTCACCAATGTAAATGAGCAGTGCAGAACTCCCAGGCATGGCTCTGCCCCTTCTGAGGCACTGTAAGCTCCAACTTTTCCTTGCTAGCGTTCCTGCAGGGCTTAACTATTCCACAGGGAGAGCTAGACAGTGTATTTGCCCTTAATTACAAAAGTAAAGATCATATCAAATAAACAATCTGGGAGCATTAATTTTAACTCTTACTAATGCTAGTATTAATCTTTGTTTAACTCAAATGCTGGCAGTTGCCATTTTTCTGTCTGACCTTTGTTGGTTTGGTTTCTTAAGCCAAGAATAATCAGGTAGCAAGTGATTTGTGACCACCACTCACCTCTTAAAATCCCTAGTGCTTGCCCCTATTTGGTTCCTTAGCTATCACCTTAGTCCTTCACTGCATCACTGCAGATCCCAAGCCCATGGCAGCTGAAGGCTCAAGGAGCACCGACTGTCTGGAGAGGCTCCCAGTTTGGATCTGTACAGCCTCCACATCCCATCCCACCACTGGTCACACACGAGCTCTAGCACAGCAAGTGGCACAACCAAGGTCTGACTGATGGCTGAGGACAGCAGCCCTCAAGTGTCCTCCCCCTGGAGCCCAGTCCTCAGGAAAATCTGCCCAGGGCTCTGATCTCTCTAATTTAAAAGATTAATCTCAACAGCAACTTCCAGTCAAAGACCTTGGGTTCAACCTATTAAAAATAAGACAAGTCTTATGCAGGAGACTGATCAAGTTTTCCTTAAAAGAAATCTCTAACTTGTTGAATCATTGCTTTTTGTGAAAGTGTCTCATTGAAAAAGACACCTCTTCGTTTTAAATCTGTGCATGCACTAAAGACACTTTCTTCTCAGAGAAGCTACCATGCATCCAGAAATAACAATTCTGTCTCATGATGCAAAACAGCAGTGAAGACCTCCCCATCCCATAATTACCTCATCCAGTTATATTAAATCAGACACCAGGAGTCCTCCAAACCAGTCTTTGGCAGAATTAAGGTAAATAGATACAGGTAAACAGATATATTAAGTACATGATGTATGAATTAGTTCTAAAAACCAAGATGTGCCTTCTGCATGAAAACTATCTCCCATAGCTCTGTGTGATCTGCCAGACCTATTTAAGGCCTTTCATAGCATCTACTTACAGAAAAAAACCCTGTTAAACACAGCAAAACAATTACTTACTTTTGGCCGACTTGGATCGTGTCCGAATTCCCTCATCCATATTAAATATTTCTTCTCCCTTCACCCTAATGTCCTGAAGTCTCTTGTCATCTGTGTTGATGCCATACTGCAGGAGTTTGCACAGTGCTACAGAGCTGGGAGCAGAGAATAGGAAAATTAGAGACTGGAATTTCCCCAAACTGTCTGGCTTTCATAGCCCCTTTCTAACAGGGAACACACCCCAGAGCAAATACCCACATGCCCCATCTTCTACATCTTTGCCAAGAACAAGCATGACAGAATTTTCCCATGTCTCTTGCTTTATGTCAACATCCAAAACTGGACTCAGCTCCCAACCTGCACAGCAAGCTGGGAACTGATCAAGCTTTGGATTTAGCATCACCAAGAGTACAGACATCCACCCATACATATATTAAAAGTTTCTCCAGGTCAGAAGGGCCACCAGGTTAAACATGCCCCTGTAGCACCATGTGCACACGAAGATGGAATTAAGAGGAAAGCAGTGGCAAGAAAACAATCATTTGGCTGATCTGCAGCAATGATCTGCCCCCTTTCTCCAGTCTCAATGCTCTTTTTCACTTCTGGTCCTTCATGGCTCTGCTACACTCAGACCTTCCAGCTTGCTCCTCTCCTTTACATGTTCTTTCCATCTCTGATGCTCACATTTCTACTCCACACTTCAAACCTTCTCCAGCTCCATGCTGTTTTCAAGCACATTGAGGATGACACTGACTACAGGTCAAGGTTGACAATCTATGCTTGGCACCCCCAAACCTCTCTCTCTCCTGGCTCCACAAATCTCAAACTGAAGTTTTGGATTTATGTGGAACTGAACCCTTTCTGTGCTTTCACTCCTCACCCTCTCTCTCTCCCACACTATGGGTCTGACTTTTGCTGGTTTGGACCCAGGTCTTACTTGCCGCCCCAAGCTGCCCAAAATTTGCCCGTTATTTCATCAAGACCCAACAGCCATTTCTTCAACCTGCCCCCAGTGGATGGGGACTGTGCACACAGGAGGTGTCAGATGCCTTCAGGGTCCTTCTAGTAAGCCTGAACAAGAGGCTCCTCAGAGCAGGCCCTGTTTTTCCTCAGGACACACAAACATCAAGCATTTACTAATGCACAGTGAATGTCACCACAACCAACCAAATCCAAGTGTTTAATACAGTGTGGAGCCCTGTTACATCACCTGTACACAAACATTTCTCACCTTGGACAACACAGCTCTAAGCAATCACCCTTAACTTTGTTCTCCTGGTCAGCCTTGGCTTTTCCCTGTGCCATAAGCTTCAAGAGATCCTGCAGACAGGCCTGTGCTGTCAAAATGGGGATAAACCACCAGGCTTAAGGATGAAACCAACAAAGTGTGACCAAAAAGAACACTGGATCCCCAAATCTGCTGCTTGTCCTTCAAGATTATTCACTAACTTCCATTTTGAACCTGCTTTTTCTCATTATTTATTTCACAAGCTATTTGACTGCCCGTAGCAATGACATAACAACACACACTGATAAGTTAACAGCTGGTGAGACCCCTAAGAGTGGTATGTGAGGCTTCACAATTTCAGAAAAACCTAATACAGTAGCTATGACAAAATTTAAATGAATACAGAGCATGCCATGCTTTGGAATACAGCACTCAGCCTCCAACAGAACACAAACATGCTCCTACAGCAAAAGGAACAGAACACTGTTGCATTTGATTTCTTCATCGACTTTTAATAGATCAATAAATCCACAGAAAACCACCAGATTCTCTTAGGAAACCCTCTACAACACTCCAGAACTCTACAGTAGCCTACAAAGGCAATTCCATGTGTGGAAGCTCTTCTCATCACAATCACAGAAGTTCAGTCCCAAAGCAACCTCATATTTTCAGGAGACACCCCCTTCCCCCTTGTGTCTCTGTTCCAGCACAGGAGCACGAGGCAGCAGGAGCACTGATAAGAAAGATCAGAGCTTGCTCCAGTTACCACAGCTCTCCTGATCAGAACTGACAGTGCAGGGAGCAGCAATTCTGCCCAACGCTGGCACACACTGCTCCCATCTGAGCCAGCTCCCCTTCCCTACACCCAGCACTCCATGGCAATGGGATGAGGGCAGCTAACACTGCAGTATCTGTGGGTCCCACCTGACTTTGCCTTCATACTGCCCATAGAAGAGGTGCTGCCGGCTCATCCACTCGGCCATCACGAACTCCAAGGCGGGCTTGCCAGTGGGGCCAGGCAGGCTGCACAGGAATTCCAGGAGTGGCTCCAGTTGTGAGTGAACCAAGTGAGCAAACACCATGATCAGGGACTGCAGGAGGAGAAAGGCAGCATTAGCTGTACATAATTCAATAGCTGGAAATGTTTTATCAAATATTTAAGGAGCGGAGTGAAGCTGTGCTTACTGAAGGAAGCTGAAGTTCCCTGCAGGAGTGAAGGCTGTGCTTACCAACCCCAGGAGGAAGGGAAAGTACAACCAGCTGCAAAACACTGTGCTACAAATGCAGGAAATAAACACCATCACATTATCACTCAGCAGCACCTTCCCAATTCTTAATGCATTTTGAACATGATTTTAGGGAAAGAACTACAACTTTTGAAAAGCTTTCATTACAACATGCAGTTTTAGAGCCTGACTCCTAAAGACCAGGGGCAGAATTCATTCACTGAGTATGTCTAAATGTCAGTCTCCCAGTCTGAGGGCATCTCTGTAGCTGTCCTCAGGAAAAAACCTCCCATCTCCAGAGGCCCATCTTCCAGGCTAACACAGGGAAGAAATACAGCATTGCAAAATGCTTGCCTACAAGGGCTGCATGGGACTGCTTCAGATTTAAACTTCTGTATCGTTTAAATCCAAAACCAAGTAAAGTGAGAGCCATTCCAAACAATTATCATCAGTATATCCAGGAGTAAAAAATCCTAGAGCAGGTGAGATCTGCTGACATTGAAATGGCCATTGTGGTACCACATGCCGGCTTGAAAAATGCACATTCAAAAATCAGAGAAATAAGATAAAATGGTTAGAGCAGAGTGAAGCTCAGCTGAGTGCTGCACTGGGGGCAGAGATGGGATCTTGCTCAGCAGTGCCAGCAAATATCTTCCCCCAGCTGCTACCGAGGAACCAGGGCAGTCAGCATGAGCTGTTTTACATTGAGGGCATAGACAAAAAAGACAGGAGAGAGAATGAAGACCACTGGGAAAAAGTCACTCTAGAAAACTGTGTCACTACAAGTAGGTCAAGGCTAGAAGAGATGGTGAGAGATGGTGATGCTCTTTATCCAGTCTCTCCCCTCACTCAGGCCAACTATGCCTCCATTCCACCAAAAGCTTAAGTCTCAGGCATTTATCCTTGGAATACAGAACAAATCCACCCAAAAACACAAACACAAAAAGGAATGCTGCCTTTGCCATAACATTCCTACTGAGGCAACTCCTATCCCTCCAAAGAAGGCTTGCAAGTACAAGAGCATGAGGGACTACTGAAGGTACATTACAGCTTATCCAGGAGAATCTTGCTTGCCCCGTAACCTGACAAAAAATTTCAGACCTGAGGAACAGCATGGAGCTGTGTCACAGGAGGGTTAGGTTGGGTATCAGGAAAATGTTCTTCTCCCAGAGGATGGTCAGGCACTTAACAGGCTCCCCAGGGAATGATCAGCCCCCAAGGCTGCCAGAGCTCAAGGAGTGTTAGGACAGAGTGAGATTGTTGGGGTGTCCTGTGCAGGGCCAGGAATTGGACTTAATGATTCTTTTGGGTCCCTTCTAACTCAGGAAATTCCATGATTCTCTGATCAGAGTAGGCATTTTCCTGACTACTTCAACAGGATACACAGACCCTCCAACTGCACAAGCCATAAACAAACAGGCATGAAATGAAAGAAAATTATGACAGTTTCTTCTCCTGGTGCTTCTCCTCACTCTCCTGGGTGCCAAGCCTGCTCACCTGCATCACACTAAGCGTCTCTGCTTGCTGCATTTTACTCAGGATGGCTCTCAGGATCTGGTCCAGATTCTCTCCCAGCTCACTCCCCGCTTTTGAAATTAAAGTGGAGACCAGTCTGCCCACAAAGGCAGCAGTGAACTCGGAGGTCCGTGGGTCCAGGAGCTGGCTCACAACCTGCATCACGTACCAGAGCCCGTTGTGGCCCTGCTCATCGTGCCACTGCGCGATCTGCTCCAGCGCCACCGACACGTACGCGCGCAGGCACTCGCCGCCGTTCTACAAAGACAAGCAGTGGGTAAGGGAATGGGCAGGCATGGAGAGACATCCCCTTCACCATCCCAAAACCACCCTGAACCACAATGGAAACAAGGGGAAAACTGGTGGCACCTGTGGAAGACTTACAAGTAAGTTCTACAGACTCCAGCTCATTAACACATACACTACTCCTCATTGCCCAATCAGCAGCAATCAAGATAATTAATAAATACAACAACCCCAAGTAGCTGCAGTTTTGTGCCAATCTTGGTACCTAAAGAAATTCAAAGAGTTTTTAACAAGTGAGAGATGAAGACAGAGAAGTGTGACATGAACAAAACACAACTCAGCAGCTAAGCTGCAGTCCTTTTGAATTCTTCTTAACACAAAGATCCAGCAAAACAACCAATGTGCAGGTCTACAATTTCTCTCTGCTGGTATCCCACCTATTCTGACTGGTCTGTTGTTTAGGCAAAGACCATATTCCCATGGTCTGTATTCACATGGCAAAGAGTAGCTGCCACTATGGAACTCCTTACACAAGGAATGAAACCACCCTTATTATTCATATGCCAGCTCCAGTTAGGAGCTGGAATGAAAAGGCTCCCTGCATTTCTAGCCTCTCATGCTTTTTCCTTCTTGCTAGATACTCCAAAGACATCAGGCCATAGCCAAGCTTGCCAACAAGCACAGCTCAGGCAGTACTGATGCTGGAGATGATTCCCTGCTTTCCCTGCATCCCACACCTGGTTCAATCAAAAAGAAGTTTCCCTTCCCCTTCCCTCATAAATGAGTACAGCAGAAGGCTGCTAGAGCAGGAGGGCTAGGAGGGCTTTTGCTGTCCTGTGCCTGTGAATGTTCCTGAAGGTAGCCCCTGCCATTACCAGGTGTGATAAATGTTATGGGGGGAGAAAAGCGTCACAGGTTTGCTTGGTTGTTTGGGGGTTTTTTTGTGGTGTTGGGCTTTGGTCGGTAGGTTTTTTAACATGCTCCAGTGCACTAAAATAGAAAAAACATCCAGGCTGCTGCCTTTCTCACTGTAGTTCTCCACATTCAGGAATGATCAGGAAAAGTCACTGCAGGCCCTGAACAACAGTACTTTCATGGCAAACTGGAGGTGGCAGAGGCTCCGGGGGGCTGCTGATACAGCAACTGGCAAGCACAGCCTGGGCTTCCTCAAAGGCTGTGTCACCTCTCTTGGACTGTTACAGCCCTGCAATCCTCTCCCTCCCCACAGTGTCACCTGCTCCCCCTCCCCACAGGGGTACCTGCATAGTAGCATTGTCATCTGTGTTCAGGCTGCACTGTGCCACTGCAGGGAATGCCTGGCAGATGAGGAGCTGGGACAGAGGGGGTTTTGTATTCCTCACAACTGTGGTCAGTATATCAATAGAAGTCTGAAAGGAAAGCACAAACTGTCACAGCAGCAGCCACAGAACTTGAAGTCAGCACTACCTACTCCTGCTGCAAACATCAAAGGTGTGAACTGCAAGGATGTGGCCACTGCTGCAACCACACCCTGAAACTCATAGTCTAGAATAATTTTTAAATGTGAAGACCCTGGAATCACACACCCAAGCATCACTGGTGTGAGCTGTAGAAGTTCCCAAGACAGTTCCCACATTAAGAGCAGTGTCATCACTCAAACATGGCAAACAGATGCATGCTAATCAGAACAGCCAGAGTCAGTTCTAGCTGACTTGTTCCATTTTGGTTATATTGATTTAAATTTATTTTGATTTCACATAAGTAATTGTTACAGTCATACAAATTAACAGATCAATGCATATTGACACAGATGTTTATGGATTTAATTCCATACAACCATTCTACACAGTCAGTCATCTTTTATTAGGGCATCTGTGTAATTTATCTCCAATTCATACACATGTGATGCATAAATCAGAAAAAGCCTTAAGAAGAAATGCAAGGAAAAGTTGTGTAGTCTGCTGGGAGAAGAGACTGTTCCTGCTGAAAGGTGGTATTGTCACAGCAAAATAACTGGGGATGACTGATACTGTGGAGACTGGAAGAAGGCCAGAGGAGCAATTTAAAGCAAACTTTTGGAAGCATCGTCCTGCACCTGCAGTTTGCCTCTAATCCACAGAGAAACCTCCCCCAGTGACTGAAGCCATTGGTCCAAAGCACATCCACAGCAGCCTTTCTGCCCTTTGCAGAGCAGCCACCCCGGGCGTTACAGAACAGGGACCATGCCCAGCCCAGGCCACGCGCCACTGAAGCACTTACTGCACACAGCCCTGCTGGGATCTTGTCAGCTGGGGCCTGCATGATGCTGACAAGGGTTGGGATCAGCCTCATCTGCATTGGGCCCTGGCAGGCTTCTATTTGAGCTAGCTCCTTAAAAATATCCTGGGCAAGAGAAGCAACAACAGGATCTGGAGAGAGAAAGCATCATTTACTAAAACACACACACACACATCTCAGCTTTGCCACCACTATTTTGGCTGGGCAAGGCAGCAAGTTTCCCCTCTACCTTTACCACGGGAATTGATGTTCATTCAATGACCATTGACTAAGTTTTCAGCAGCAGGATTCAACATCAAAACCAAGTGTGCTTTGGGAATGTAAGTGGAATGCTTACCATTACTGTACTTGAGGAATATTGCAATGGTGAAGGGGCAGATCTTGTTCTCCATGCTGGCTGTAAATGCTGGGTCCACTGTGCACACAATGCACAGCGTCTCCATCACCAGGTTCAGCACCTCGGAGCTGAACTGAGTTGCCAAGTGAATCAGGCCATCCAGAATGCTGGGAAGGAAAGGCTGCAACACATGGGTGCTCTCGGAGATCTTCAGCTGGTCACAGTAGCTAGATGAAAAATTTGTGATACAAAAATATTGTCGTGGTCCATGCATTGAAGAAAAGACTCTTGACGACAATATCAGAAGGCTAATATGATTTATTAAAATGACTCTATAATTCTAGTATTTTTCTGTATCTGCTCAGCAGAGAGCATTCTTCATGCTCCTGCTGCTGCTTCGTCTAGGGAATGTGTGCGAATAGTTTACAATATCAGAAAGATAAAGTAATTTCAGTTCAGTCTCCTCATAGGTAGGAGGAGGCCAACCAATTCCATGTCCTTGAAGAACAGACACAGATATTTTGTTTACAGAAAGCTTATACAGAGTAAAAGACAGCAAAAGTATGTTCTCCCATGGGAAAATGATCAGAAGGCTTACACACAGAGAAACTTATAATATGTTCATAGCAACACAAAAATACATTCCTAATATATTGAAGTAACTTAAACATATTGCATTCTAGATAATACATAAGGGGTTGTTCCATCCTGTCCATTCTTATTCCTTAAGTTCACTCCTCTAGGACTTCTCTCCTTCAGTCCACTACTGCTTGACCTCCCAGCAGCTCAGCAGGAAAGAGGAGGAAAGCTCTCACCAGAAATCTTCCCTCTGCATCCCACACAAAGCAGAGTTGAGCTGAGGGATATTAGAAGCTTCTACTGCCCCTCAGTGACAGATCTGTCCTAAGAACTGCCCATTGATGGAGAAAAGGAAAAAACTCCAGGACAGACACTGCTTACAAAGTGTTTCATTACCATGTTCTACAAGTGAGCTGGAGGGCGGTAAAGCAATTTCAGGAATAAGTAAGTCATAAATCTCTGACTTTATTTATTCATTAACATTTCAGTGCAAATAAGAGACAAAGTGTTGTTTGGAAGTGATGAACAGTTAGGTTTTAGCAGATTTTTTTTGTGACTGTTTTTTTGATTTTACACTATTGTTCATTGAGTACAGCACAGCTTCCTTCTGACAAAAATGGGGTAAAAAATCAAATCCCAAACACTCCTTATTGTTGTGACTGGCTCCACAGGCCTGTATGATGAAAGTCACCTTTACAACCAAACAAAAATAATCTGGGTTTCATCCTTGTGCTTTCCAACACTACCTAGTGCTGCTCCTCCCTGTGACCATATCCATCATAACACTTTACTGTAGCCAACCTTGAATCTCAATTCCATATTCCTCATTAGAGTTATTATATTTTGAATCTGTTTGCTTACACCTTTTAAGCTGACAACTATTTCATTAAAAGCAAAACCTCCCACAGCCCAAACAGAAATGCTATTTTAACAACCAGTTTATCAGTGTGATTTATACCCCTGTCCCTGGGGCTGTGGAATAGGCCAGGGTTTGCTTACCCCCAGATGGCTCTGACTGCAGAGATCCGGACAGAGGGGGGCTGAGTTTCGTGCAATCCACTGACAGTGGCTTGCAGGAACTGCTGGATGAGCTCTGGAGACATGGCCACGGTGAAACGGCTGGCGGCCCACAGGGCCCGGCCCAGGAGGAAAGGAGACACTGCAGCAAAACAAAAAACCTCAGTTGTTTCAGAATAAGCTTTATGAGTTTAAAATCACAGCTGTTTCCATTCGTTATTTAAAATCTTGTCATCCCAACAGGAAAACACTGAAATGTGACACACAAGACAAGTGTGCCGGCATACAAAGAATTTTTGTTGTGGGCAGAATCCGGTTTATTTTCTTAGTTATTTCAAAGAGTAATTTCTCATTTACTAAAAAATCTTCTCCCTTCAACTATTTACACTTGAATTTGTTAATCACTGAACAAAAGCAAAGGAAGAAAACAGACGCTTTTCCAGTAATTCCCATTTATCCAGCTCAATATTCTGTCCCCAGCTGAAGAAAACAGCAGCATCTTAGGGAGAAGCATTAGAATAACAGAGCTCATACCCAGGGACCTTTCACAGATTACATTAGTAGTCTGCAGCCATCACCCTGCAGTTACAGAATAGAATTCTGTGGTTCACCAGCACCACAGAAGCAGTGGACATTCATTATCCACTCACCTGCTTGCGCTCACCAAGGTACGATATATCTTTATCACTTAATCCTGCTGCCTTTTCAGACTATAAATCTCCTTACCTATCTAGGCTGGCCTCAAAGTGATGATGCTCTCTGTTCCTCAGCATCTTTACTGCCATTATTTATGCTCCTGCAAGTACTAATTTTAAGATGAGGACATAAAACACTCTGTGCAAGATGTACAGCAAGAGAAGAGCTTTGTTTTTTAAGTCAGTATCAAAAAACACTAAATTTCTTTGTCTGTACCATTACTGACCATTAAATGGATATCCTTGGAGAGCCATCAACACACTGACTCTGGGAGCCCTTCTAGAGCACTGCAGTTCATTTACAACCCAATGCCACACATGTAAATGAATGTAAATATATGTAAATTGCTGAGGTTGGTTTCTTACATGCATTGCACACTATGCACTTTGCACACTAGTTCTTCACCCAATATTAACACAAAGAAAAGAAAAAACCCTTCTTTGTAATGGGCTAAATAAATGTTTCTTTGATGAACAAGGAACCCAGGAACCAGTTTTTTCTACACTGAAAACTCAATGTGGACTCATCAATGATGCTCACATTAATGCCTTAAACTTCAAAAATTTTAATTTGCAAGGACTTTTGAAGTCTTTCAACAATTCCTCTGATTTTCTTGCACGCTGATGTAAGATAACAGAGAGCAAAATCCTGCTGAGTTCCCAAAAACAGAATCCCATTTAGCCAGGAGCATTATTTGAATTCATGTGCTACAACTAGTGTCAGCCTCGGCATAAAACAAATGGGATGACATGGTGCAGCAGGAATTCTGAAAGTGGTTAAACACTGCTGGTGACTTTCCCAGGAACAGACAAGAGACATCAGAACAGCTATTTCCCACCCAGCTCCTTGAGCCCTACAGGCTCATGCATCCAGCCAACAAGATCCAGCTGAAAGCACAGTCCCACATATAAAGGACTTATACTAGAACTGGGAGCATGTGGGAAATCACAAGATTTATTTTTTTCACATGAGCAAGGTGCTCAAGTGCCTTTCCCAATACCTCATGCACACATCAACCTGACTGATTCATCAGAGACTCCCAGTATCTGGCACCCAGCAGTTATGCCCAGGGATGCAGGGTCCCATATACCTGAAAGGTTGAGGTCTGCCAGGACCACATTTGTCAGGAAGCCATGCATATCAAAGTGTATTCTCCCATTCTTCACACTGTCTGTAATTATAGACTTGACTGAGCCCAGGGCCAGCATACAGGCTTCATGTATTTTCCACCTGCAAAATAGTTCAGATGCTTTAAGACTTTTCCTCTGTCATTACTCAAGAAATAAATACATATTCTGAAGTCACATGTAATTTTCTGGTCTAAGCTACCACAGCTATTTCCTTGATCCCAAAAGAGAATTTAAAAAACCTCTCAAATATATTAACATCCACAAACTGCAAGATGGGGGCTTGGATACTCCCTCAGGATGGGCAGCATTCTCAGTCACTTCCTAAAATATTGGTGGAATAGTTGTTACTTGTACCAATTTTGTTCTCATAATAAAAAAGAACCTCTTCCATGAAAGCTTGTGTTCCAGCCATGCCTTCATAATTTATGTGCAGAAGCACTGGGATACCCAGTACATTAAAGGTTTAAGAACATCTAATTTTGCATTACCGTTTTGTTAATTATGATGATATAGAACTATGTGCAAATACACTTCTCCTTGGTTTTATTTGTGAAGCCAAGAACCTGCCTTACAACTTCTCACAACTGAGGCAGATGGGGACCTAATGTCTGATTTTGCAGCCATTCCATTGCTGCTCATTATCAGAGGGGCTCCTCTGACACTAACATTCAAAATAAACACAAACACTGAACCAATGCACTGTAAAACCCGGAGAGAATCACTGTGGACCTGCAACAAGGTACTCCTGCAGTGGAGTTTTTTTCTTCTATCCCCAAATAACATTAAAATTGCAACTCTGAAATTCTAAAATTGAACACATACATTTGCATACAGTACTGCTCTTCTTGACATCAAGTTAAAAAAAATTTTGTTTTAATACATATATATTCCTGAAAATTTTATCCCAATTAACTGAACACGAAGTATTGCAAATTTCTCTTCTGATTTTCTATAAGTAATTATCGCTTCCCCATTAGATGCTTTAAGGAACATCAAGCTCTGAAGGGAGGGAGCCTTGGCACAGACAGCTTGTGCTAGGAACTGCCCAAAGTACTCCAGATGAAGATTTCACCATCTGGCTCAAGAACTGCTGTACTTTCTTTTGCTTCTTCTAATGAGAGCTCTCCAGTTCCATCCTTGCTCTTCAGTAGCAGTCACAAATGGAATGTGATTAAATCAGAGCACCCAGTGCTGCAGATGAGCTCCACACCCATCCCAGCACTGACCCCTCTGCCCCAGAGCTGACCCCCCTGCCCCAGAGCTGACCCCTCTGCCCCAGCCCCTCACCAGTGCTCAGCGCCGCTGTTTTTAGCCTGCTCAGCTTCCTGCAAATGCCTCGTAGCTGCTGCAGCCAGAGCAGTTGCACTCTCATTCTGGAAATCAGCAGCCACAGCCTGTGCACAAGGAAATGGTAACGCTCATTTGTATGGACTGTTAAAAGTTGGCATTTTCTTTAAATGCCCTTCCTGAAGGCAGGTTTGATATTTGTTATTACTATTTCAGTATCTAAATGTGGAATACATTTCATACCAACAGCAGATCCTGAGCTGCAATTCTCACTGTGTAGGAAAATGTATCATCATCTTCATCCTCCACAAACTGCTGTGGATTTGCGGTCCAAACTTTTATCTAGAGGAGACAAAAAGGATAGGGACAGCTGAGAATTCAGGACACCATCAGTAAAAGGCAGCTTTTCTGTTCCCTGCAACCTGTTTTGGAAAACTACTTTCAGAATTTTTCTCTGCCATAAGAAGTCTTCATCGTTAACTGATTTTTCTTCTATTCCATAGGAAAAACCTTTGAAAAGAAGCAACTCTGTCCTGGACTGTAAGATAAGTGTGTATTTTATTTGCCATCTGTTAAAGGTGGGGCAGTTATCTTCTGTTAATTGGGTAGTTTTCTTTATCTCTTCCACAACCAATCCTCCTCCGGGGAGATATCTTCTGTTAATGGGCCAGTGAGCCCCACTGCATAACTGATAAAATTACATCCTCCCATTGCGAGATGGGGGAAGAGCCAAGCATTCCTACCTGGATATAATCTGAGATTTTGGGACACCAGAGCAGTCTTTTCCCACTGGATTCCCAGAGGAGCAGCTGTCTTCTCCACTGGATTTCCAGAGGAGCAGCCTTCTTCTCGACTGCATTTCCAGAGGAAGAACAGGCCTATCTACCACCACTGTATCTTCAGAAGAAACCTGCACCCTTCTAGAGGATCACTGCTTCAGCAGAACCACAGCTGCCACTCCAGGAGGAGCCACCATTTAACGGGACTGTTACCAACACCCTGACCCACAGGGTGTCAGGTCATATTCTGACTTTGTCAGTAATTTTTGCTTGTACTAATTACATTTGTATTTTTAGTTTTCCTAGTAAAGAACTGTTATTCCTATTCCCATATCTTTACCTGAGAGCCTTCTAATTTCAAAATTGTGGTAATTCCGAGGGAGGAGGTTTACTTTTTTCCCATTTCAGGGGCGGCTCCTGCCTTCCTTAGCAGACACCTATCTTTCCAAACCAAGACAAACTCTCTTTGTTCTGAGCTTGTCTTGCTCTTCTGCCCCTCATTTGAGATCAGAGTTTGAACTAATGACTGACCTGGAATCAATGCTTTATATTTAGATGAGGAATGGGAGAAGCAGATAAATCTTTCAACAGAGTGCTTGTTCTCATGCATGTCTACCTAAACTAAAAGATGATGGTTGTTACGCTTGAGAGGCCAGGAGCTATGCAGAATTTCAGTACAAATTATTTCACCCTACTAGCACAACATTTTTGCTCTCACAGAAAGCTGTTTATTCCTTTCAGCATGATAATCTTCATTTTCATAGCACATGGAAGAATGAAGGAAGAAAACCTGAAAGAGCTGAGGTTTTTCAGCCTGAAGAAGATTCCAGGAAGACCTTATAATTGCCGTAAAAATAAAGTCCTTTTACCAGGGCTCCTGCACAAGGGGCAGGATGGTGGGTTTAGATTACAGAAGAAATTCCTTACTAAAGACACTGGATATGTTGCCTGGAGAACTTGTGAATGTCCTATCACTGAAAGTGTCCAAGGCCAGGCTGGATGGGGCTTGGAGCAACCTGGGATAGTAGAAGGTGTCCCTGCCCAGGGCAGGGGGTGGAACAGGGTGGGCTTTAAAGTCCCTTCTGATGCAAACCTCCATTCTGACCCAAACCCTTCTGTGATCTGTGATTTACTGTCCACCTTGTACCATTCTGGAATCTCTAAGCAAAGTGATGGAATAGCCTGTTAGATTACAGCAGCTTCCACACACTGGAACTCTTCCCAGGATACTTGCTAATATCTCTAAATATCTCATTTCCTTTGTTTCCTACACAACACAAACATGCTCACCTGCTCCTCTGTGATCTGCATGTAAAGCAGGATGTAATAGATCAGGTCTGGCAGAGCCTTCTTCACTGTGCTCTTAAATTTGTTGTTTTCCAACAAGGCATGAACAAATTCAAATATGCTGAACACCAGATTTTCAAAGCCCAGAACTTCACCTGAACAAAGTGGAAAAAACAAAAAAGAACATGACTGAATATGCCAACATACAAAACGCTACAAATGGATGTGAAAATAATTACAAACTGTTAGCTTTTCTGAGCAGATATTTATTCATTCTCCTGAACTAGCAAGTGCAGCAGCAGCCCCAGGAGGATTTCAGACCTCATCACTTTCTGCTCTCTTCCCACCACACACCTCTCATTAAAATTTATCAAGCTCAACCTAAAACCTATTTGATTTTCTTTTGACCCACTACTTTTACATCAAAATTGTTGCCAAACTCACTCCTTGAGCCATTAGAAAACTTGTGTGCCTTCATTGATCACAATCACAAGTAATTTGCAAAGAAGTGATGGACACCATTCTAACATGGTAAATGCACCTTTAGCACAATCTCCCACAGTACTTCAGTCACTGTTTTGACAGCAATATTTAGGTAACTCAATTCCTTTTCAAATAGCAGAAGTGCAAGTTCTTACCATCAGAATCCACAGGATCCTCCACCTCTTCTGTGTAATTTACTTCTGTTCTCACATAAGTGGATGGAGTTAAGGAAATGTTTTTTTTCTAAAGAACAACATCTATTTTGGAATTAATCTGTTCCTGTCTTAAAATTCCTGATAACTTGGGAAGGTTTCGTTCTTTAAAAAGCCTTTGATTTTGTGTTGAGTCCTGTGTTTCAGGACACAGAAACAGCAACTCCAGGAGCTCCTGGCATTGCCCAAGTTCAAAGACCACTTTCCACACACCACTCACACATGAGTTCAGCACATCTTTCATATTATTTGATTAATTTAGATCAAACTCACCAAGGTAACCCAGAAGTCCATTTACGTTAACTTTGCAAGAGCAGAACCCCCCCCACTCATTCTTGCCAGAGGATGTGAGCCAATTCAACACCTCACTGCTGCCCAAGGATGAGGAGCCACCCCATGGTCCCACATCCTACCTTAGGTTGGCTCTGCTCCCTACCAAGCTTCTCCACAAGCACTAGCCCTGGGAAATGGCAGAAAACTAACCTGGGGGTAAGAAGGAAGGAGTTTTCTCTGCAGATGGTGAACTGAAGATCCAACAAGTACCAGAGCAAACACAAGGAAAGGAAGAATAAGACTCTCCCCTTTTGCAAACAAAAGCCCATTTTGTTTGCAATACCAGCAGGACTGTAGTAGGAGTCAGGACAGAAGAGAGAGAAATACACCATCAAAAATCCAACAAACAGCTCCTTGTATTTTCATAGATTCACAAAACGGTTTGGGTTGGAAGGGATCTTAAAGACCATGTAGTTCCAATCCCCCTGCCATGGGCAGAGACACCTTCCATTGTATTTTAACAGGGGTCTGAAAAAATAATATGGAGAGATTTGAGTTGTCAGTTTTCAAGTACTGGGCAATGCACCCACAGACCACTCTGACATAGCTGGGTGTGCAATGGAGCACTGACCGAAAATCCAAATGGCAAATCAGCTTCTGCAGTAAGTGCAATCAGCCATTAGTTCTGCTGCAGCAAGGGGTACTGCTGGTTCTCCTTCTCCTGAAGGCTTCACACTGTGACCAGCATTTTTTTAAGAAGACAATTTTTACCAAAAAGTACCAGAAACAATGCAGAGCTTGTGGCAGTTCTACAGGGCACATGCATCAATCAGCATACATTTTAAGCTAAAGAAACTTAATGGGGCCTCCGGAAGTAACAGAAGGATCCTGTTTTGTTTGGCAGGGCAGAGACTCCATGTATTGTGCTTCTCCAGCAGTCAGGTCATTACTAGGTACGAGACTGAGTTTGTCTCCTTCGAGTCCAGTTAAACCCATTCACTACCAAGGATATAAAGCAGCACTTTCTGTAAGGGTGTCCCAGACGATGGGCAGGATCTGCTGCATTGATGAAATCATGTGCTTTGGGTAGTTTTTCACAAGTGCAGTAACAGCCTGGAACCAAAAAGAATATCAGTCAAAAGTGAAACTGGGAAAGCCATCAACACACTCAAATCACAGGCTGCTGTTTCATTAACAACTGAGATCATCCAAAGGCTTCCTGTCACTGAGGTCGCCTCTCACTCCTGAGCACAATCCCCTCTCTTGCTCAAACACTGACCAACACACTTCTCTTGGTGTTTCCTCTCTGGCAGGGAAGCAAAGGGATAACACAAGATGTGGCACTCTGGAGTGAAGACAATGCCATAATGCGGTGGGGTAAGACAATGACTCAAATCTAAAGCACATCACTGTGCAGCACAGTCTGGATACAATTATCCTGGAAGTGTCTTGTCCCAGAAAAAGAACTCTAATGTAATGCAAAACCAGACTACTGCCCATTTTCCACACTTCTGCTCATGCAAGCAGCACATCCATTGCACACCCAGGGAGTAGCTGGAGAAGCAAACACCCACCCAGCTCAACTCCCTTCCCATTTTGGCTGTGGGCACCAGTGGCTGTGCCAGCCCAGCACAGGGGCTGCTCTGGGAGCAGCTTAGCAGCTCCACAAGGGATTGTGTCTGGACTTTCATGAAGCTGATCATCCTGACTTAGGGGAGCCCTTCCACTGACACTTGCCAAAAGCCTTTTGGGGCCCTCCAGGACTGAGAGAGCTCTCACTCTCCTCTCTCCTCCCCAGGTGCAGAGCTCCAGCTGTGTTACACTTGTTACAGAACAGCCCCTCACAAACTGCCTGAGAGGTGGCTGCTCCCAGACACATGGGTGTCAGTTTGTTTGTGCTTACCCAATACAAACCACTCCTGCAGTTTGTTTGCAGCACTGGGTACATTAATAGAAACAAAAAAATAGTAATTCACCTTCCAGAAAAATAACAGCAATCTAATATCAGTACTGGAGATGAGCAGGCATCAGGAATAATCCAGTTATGTGGCTTTGGGAATGAGTCTGGCAGGTGCTAGAAGGAAGCATTACAGAAAAGACCTGTTGATGTCTCTGTGAAAAAAAAAATTATGCAGGTGCTGGCAAAGGATGTGAACCTGATCTTCAGGACTGCTGCATACTCAACACTCTGCCTAGGGCCACAGGAGCATCCAAACAGACTTGTTCCATATGCCACTCCATATGAACCCTATGTAAATGTTTCTAAGCTCTACGCCCAACCAACTCTGCAGGAAGCGCTGCTGGAGTGCTAAGGGAGCTCTTCAATGGCTCTGTGGTTGTAACAATAGAAGGCTGCATTTGCAAGGTCACCACAGTCCTGCAGAGCAAGTCATTAAAACACAGAGCACTCTCCTGTCAGATGTTGTATTTCAGTCCCTGGCCCCTCATTCTGCCAATTCCCACTGCTTGCCTGAACTCAAAGAACTGCTTCACAGATCCTCTGCCAATCCCCATGTTTTGCTCCACCACCTATTAATCCTTCAAGAAAGTCCTTATCCTTCTCTCTTCAGAGCACTGGTCCTTCAAGTCACTCTATCAAAGCCTTTTATTGATTCTCTTCCTGTCTGCATCTTTAAACAGAGAAGAAATCTCTAAATTTTTGGATAAAAAGCTTAAAATACACACTAGAGAGCATGCTAAAGCTGACTGCCAGTCAGAGTTCAGCAGGGGCAGCTTTAGTTCATAAACTTGGGAGTTCGTCCCAAGACACAGATACCACCTTATCTTGCATCCAAGAACAAAGAGGTTAATTATTTTTTCTAGGTAGTTATTTGTTCCAGCATCAGGAAAAATGTAAGCATAACTTCTCTGACCCACAGGTGTTGAACAGCTTCTAAGCACAAATGAAGAAGCACAACAGCAAGGCTGCAAGATGCTTTAGATTGTTGGTTAATTTGTGTTCCTGATATATTACACTAAGTACACCATTGTATTCCAATTTGTATTCCTTTATTGTGAAATTTGCATTAAATCTGTCACCTGTCATGTTTAATCACTCTGTTTCTCTCAAAACAATCAATAGTAGCATGTTCAACACTGGAATTAGGATTCAAGAATTGCACAGTTGCAGCTCATTCATCCTTAGAGACACCAATTTAATTCATCAATTTAATTCATCAAACACAACAATAAATTACACCATGAGTATTTCCTTCTAGTCCTCACACTTGATGATATTTTTGTTGTGGCCAAACCTCCCATCTCCTCCAAGGATAAAAGGCACTGATTTCCTGCTGATAACTGCTTAAAAACTTGTAACTATACTGGGAATAACTTGGGACACATAACCCATGATGTGATCCAAACTATTTACTCTCCTAACCAGGATAAATGTCCCAGAGAATCAGGCAGATGTACACACTGCAATAGGATTCCTTAAAGCTTCTGCCACTGTCCTGCAGAACATTCTGACATGGACAACACAACAGTTTAGGTCAGGACTGCCTCTGACTTCCATCAAGAACTCCATGAACTTTGGAGTACAAAGCTCTCAAGTGACAGGGAAGGGGAAAAAAAAGTCTTCCTGTCACTTGCTGTACAGCACTTCATTAAGGAAAAGAAGATGGGATTGAGTTTGTGTCTGGTTGAAAATGTGCTATAAAAAAGTCTCAATTCCCTCTCCTATTGCATCAGCTTTTCAAGGGGTTCCTGCAATGACCTCATCTGTAGAGCTGGTTTAAATAATCCCCTAAGGTTTCTTACTTCTGCATTACAATGGCTATAAAATCCACTTCTCTGGGAGTGAAGGCAATTCATAGGTCTTTCACCTGAATCCCTTTTTCCTCAGAAAATTGCTATCATCAGCATAGAAACCCTAAGTTACAAAACCATGAATTGCCTTAAGTCAACAGCCAGAACACTAATCTCTTCAAAAAGAGCCTCCTACAAACCACTTGTCAGCAGCAGATCTCCTGAATTTCCTGTTTAAATCCACACTGATTCTCTGCTGCCATCGATGCCACCCGACACACAGCAGTGTATTCAGATCCAAATCCTCTTATGCTGCACCTCCCCTGCAGAGGCCAAAGGCAGAGGCCCTCACACAGCTAAGGAGCAGAGCAAGAACAAGGTGACATTTCCTCAGAGACCTTCCCAGCCTGTCACATTGTTCAAGAACCTCCTGGTGGGACCAGTGCTGACATACTCATGCAAACAGCCCAATGCCAGCAAGCACTTACTTAAATAACAGAAAAGGCTGCAGAATGCATGGATGTCATGAGAACATAACTGGCCTGGCTGGGTTTAGAGTGAAGCCATCAGTTACAGCTGCCTCCTGTGGAGGCTGAAAAATACCACTACTCATTAACAATCCAAATGTGAGTATCTGGAATAGAAGATCTAAATATTATTGAGCTGCAGCCTGTTCAAATCGAGATGATACCTTGCAGTGTATCATGTTTCATGTTGCTGTTCCTATATATCACTGCCCCAGGAATCCCAGTACACAGGCAACAAAAAGGAAAAAAAAACCTACAAGAGACACTCTCCCAACAAAAACTGCCAAGATCCTTCCCCAAACTCCTTTCCAGTAGTGCTGCACAGCAAGAACAGCTCCAGCTGTTCCTAGAGTACGAGACATGCAGCCCCTCACTGAGAAGCCACAGAATGCCCAGACTAGGTACTGCTGCCTTGAACAGGACTGAGACAAGTTCCACAACACAGAGCTCAGGAGCTGCTGGTTTGTGTAACACAATAGCACCCTCCCAGAGTGTATTTTCATTACTTCAGCACAAACCTGGTCATCCTGAAAAACTTTTGACACTTGTCTTCAGTAACTTCCTTATTGCTTTCTTCATAGAACTGAATGGGCCTCAGTGCCCATCCTCAGAAACCTTTACACTGACCTGGGTGTTGCACACCCCAGCACACAGGCAAGGAAATCAAAGATCTGGATTTGATCCTGCAACTGATGCTTCTGGCTCTTTGCTCTCCCGTGCTGCAGGCAGCACACCCTACAGCTCCAGTGCTTTCCAAGCAGTTACAGGGGTCTGCACTGGCCCTTGTCCCCATGCACACAGAGCTCTCCAATCCAATCTCCTTTCTACAGGAAACCAGGACAGTACCAAGGCCTTCCATCTCTCTTTCTCAGAGATCATTTAGCATTAAAGAGCAGGCAAGTTCCAAAAAAGCACCTACACTTAATAAGCTTTTACAACTTCACTGCAGCAGAATTCTGCAGCATCTTTAAAAAAGATTGGTATTTAACTACAGATCATGGTGTCCAAGACATATCCAAGATACATTAGATCAGCAAATGACAGGGACAGATGGTCCTATAGACCAGATTCCTGTGGATCATTTTACAGACAGATCCTCATGGATGTCATCATAGGTGTGTTGGTGCTCAATGACTGTGTGTTGGTATTCAATTCTTTCTCCACTTTAACAGCCCTAAGTGACTCACCTTTAAAACTTCCATCTTAAACCCGCTGTCTGATGTTGGTCCATCAGGCATCTGCAGGGCCTGGACAAAGGCTTCTGTGAACTGCTGCACCACAGGAAAAATCAGGACCTTTGCAGCACCCTGGTTAGAGACAATGCAAGCACAGCTGAATACCACATACAGAACCCCCACATCTGACAGGTAAAGCAACACTAGAAGCAACAGCAAATGCACTTTTCTGGTACAAAATAGAAGAGAAATTCATGGCAACTGCAGAATATTGCAAAGTCACATGAAAGCTGTTTCAGACATCACTTGGGCTCTCTCTTTATGTAAGAAACTAAGCTCAGCTGAATCCCACTCTTCAGAACCTCACAGCACAGGCTGCCACAAAACACACACATCCAACTCATCACTTTGGAGTCTCAAGAGAGATCCAGACAATCCAGTCTGGAGAGCCTCAGGAGCAGTGCTCAGCCCATCCTAGAGAGGCATTACATTTGATGAGCTGAATCCTGCCCTGCACCCCAGCATCCCCAGGCTACAAAACCAACCTGGGGCGGCTCCATCACACACACAATCACCCCAAACCCTGTGGCTGGCACTTATCTCACTGCACAGCCTCCATCCCCTAAACCAAACAAGCTGAGTATCAACAGCTGGCCTGAAGGTTAACAGGATGATTCTTCCTAGGAAAATGCAGCAAGTATTTTTCCAGCTGTCAGAGTGCTTCGTAAGTGCCAGTCCTTGGCAGAGCAAGTAATACAGGACCAAAGTAATTTTATTGAGATTATTCCTCATAAATCCATAGCCAGAACAGCGAAGTCCTATGTTTAAATCAATTAGGAAATGCCATTTATAAAAAGATTCCCTTTTGCTCTTTTTTTTTAAGTAAAATTTCAATAGAGAAGTTTTAGTATTCAATGTAAAAGACACTTTCAGCCCTTCTCCAGAATAAGAGTGGGGAGCTACTACTATCCCTTGGATACTGATACCAGTTGCATGATACAGTGCATGAATAAACTTGTCATGGCAGTACAGATACAGTGTAATTACCAGAACTTTCCAAAAGTCTGCACTGGATTGCTCCCTGTGCAAACAGGGATGGAACAGCCCATTGAGCCACTCAGCAGTGACCAGCCACTAGATTGAGAGTCATCTTTCCCTATCCTCATACCCCAAAAAGTTAAAAATAACCATTTATTGTCTGGGCGTGCTGGAAAAGCCACTTATCAAAGGTCATTTAAAATGCAGATGTGCCCAGTTAGAGCCAGACAGGAGACGCACGTATAAAGCTGCTTGACTGCTGTGTTTGTTAACAGCTATTCTTCCAAAACTGGGCTGGGTTTGGCTTCCCCCACCCCTACAGGAACACAAGGCCAAGGCACCTCCTGAAGCACAGGGTGAAGCTCCAGGAACCTGGAACCAAAGCCTCACCTAAGGGTCCCCTGTTACCCAGGTGCCCAAGGCCTGGCAGGTGATTGGGACACACAGCTCAGCTGAAGGCTGGAAGCTAAGCCACAGATTTCCAAACAAAGGGATGATACTCTATCTCCTCCCCATGCTGGCTCCCCCCTTTTCTGAGCTCTCACAAGCATGTCTGTTGATAAACCATAAATTAACCTTAATTATGGAAACCAAGTCCCACTATCAAGACATGCATGTAAAGCAGGGAGTCAGCTACTTTACATGTATTAAATTACAGCCTCTTCCCCCGAATTCCAGCTGACACAGTACATAATTTTCCAGTGTTTCATTTCCATATTAACAATTATTTAGAACCTCACTCAGTTTGAATTCAAAGTATCTTGTATGTCAAGTTAAATTCTTGCCTTTTCCAGCTCCTCCATGTTACAGATCATGTGGGCACACGTGGTAAATATCTCCACTGCACGTGACCTCGTGCGAATCCCATACACCTAGACGAAAGTTAAACATCAGGAACATGTTCTTCTTACACAAGATAGTTCCTTTAATTATCTTTTAATTTTATTTCATTTTTGCTTTAGCTTTATTATCTTATTTTATTATTGGCTTCAACTTTTCTGTTGAAACATTAGCTGCCATCAACTATTATATCATCAAGAAAATTCTTAAAGTCTAACTCATACGATAGTATGACTTAACCATTAAATCTGGAGTTTCTCTGTTCCAAGAAACATACCCAATGATTTCATCCAATACCAGCCTCACTGTGAAGATCATACCTCTGCCATTGTGAAAATTTTATACATCTCTGGAAGAATAACTGGAGCTACAAGTGGCATCTGTATGTCTGTCACTTCTCGGGTAAATTCTAAAAAATGGAAAAAGAAGAGAAGTTCTTATAACAAATCAAATTTGTAGGGAACAGTAACAATAGAACTGTTGGGAAACACTAATTGTATTGAAACATGTTGATTTGCACTTCACTAGACTAAGGTCGTCTGATCTACCTGAGGCAATCCTCAAAGGCAAGCAGAAAAATATCACACTAAAACCTGCAGGTATCTGGAAAACAGGGTGCTACAATCAAGGTCCCTGCTGAGCTCTAACATGCAGTACAGCATCTCCTTCCCCAGCTCTCATGACACCTGCTGAGCACATGATTCCACAGCCAGCAACAGGCACCAGGCCCAGGGGAAGAGAGGAAGAAAATTCTATTTCTTCAATTTGGATGAAACATGACAGAATAATGGCACAAGGAAAAGCCTAAACAGCTTCCTAGAGCAGACCTGCCCAGCCATGGCACCCACACACCTGTGAGCACTCTCATGGCTCCGTGCACTGCGTTGACATCGCCGCTGACCAGCATCTCCATGAGGAGGTTGAAGAGCTCGGGCCAGGCCTCGGGCCAGTCCCAGTGGGCGATGGCTGACACAGCGTAGGCCACGCTCGAGCGCACCTTGCTGATGGACTCCCTCAGCCCGTTGGGCAGCAGCTCCCTGATTGCAACTTTGGCCTGTAGAAAACAACAGCATTCAGAATAGATCCACAGCCACAACACAATCTAATCAAAAAAATCTAGACCTATGACTGCGTCCTGATATTGATTCAATACTAGTTTTACAAAATGAACATCCAGGAGACAAAAAAACTCTTGCACAGGACACTCCGTAATTTTTTAGGGAAAATTGCATGGTGTGTTTTAACATAGTATCATCTCACATGCAGAATCAGACTGCATAAGGACAGAGTAAATAGCACACAGCTGCAACTACACAGGATGTACAGATCTACATGGAAAACATCCAGAGTTAGCTGAGATAAATCCCAGCTCCAGTGTCAGGGACTATGTTTGCTTACTTTGGAAGATTTCAGTAAATAGAACAGTCACCCAGCCCTGAAGGGACAGGAAAAAATAAAAGCCACTTCTGGAACATAATTCAAGCAATTATCTCTGGATGGGATGAATCATACTCTAAATATGAAAGATGCTCCAGTCAACACAGTGAGAAGGGCTGGAATCTCTGGCCATCTTAGCTGTTAAATACTCCAGCTGAACAGATTCTTAATGAAACCCATCAGCTTTAAACTAAAATTTGTCATGGGAAAACAACCTTTAAGTCCCAAGATGTATAAAAGAAGATTTAGCAAATCTCCAAAAAAGAACTGCCAGAATCAGTATTTGTGAAACTTAGGAAGCAGCTTTTCTTCTAGTCTTGTTTTGAGAGTAACAGGAGCATTGTGGCTGAATTTTCTCTACAGGAAGTAGCCCCAGCTTCTCAAGCCCAGTGTTGTTTTAAGCAACTGAAAACAGATTTTTGAAGTAGAAAATGTCAAAAACCCTTAACTGAAGCCATTAATCCTCAAAATACACAAGGGCACTGGTACTTCTTTAACCGCCTAAAGAATTAATATTCTTGATGGGTAAAGTGTTTCAAACCAGACAGTGTGAAACCAAGCCTTACCCTTTCTGTGGTCTCCGGAGGTCTAAACTTCTCAGACTGAGAGCACCAGTGAGTTTCCACATACTGTTTCAGAATAACGGATGCCAGCTGTATCAGGAGAGAGGTCAGGAATCAGGGACATATCCTGGAACCATTGCAACCATCACCCCTGACCCATTTGCTCCGCCTCCTGTTCCATCACGCTTCTTCTAGAGGGGCATCAGGATTTGCCAAAAATGCAAAAAATCCATGAAATGGCCCACAAAGTTACTGCAGTAAAAAGAACTGCTGGGTATCCACTGAGCAGCAATGGCCTGCACAGCACTGACCCAAGGCAGCAGCTCTAGAAAGGCACAAGATACAAGTCACAAAGTAACTAAAGAAATACAGAACCAAAACTTCCTTTCCAAGGAGGAAAACACCTGCAGAAAAAGCTTCTTCAAAGAGAAGCCACACTTCTGCTAGCTGATGTCTACCACCTCCTAAGTTGTATCTATTTCTAGTACAGTACTGTCACAGCACCAGGTTTATTAAGTAAAAAAAAAAAAAAATTTAAAAAAATATAAGAGTATAACACCAGAATAATGTTGAAAGAAAGACTCAGAAAGCTACTTCCAATTTTTCACCTGAAAACATGTAAGAATATTTTAAAAACCAAGGAAATTTCCATCAAAATTCTTTCTGCTGGTCCAGGAAAACTCACCTGACGGATGGCCAGAGCTCCCTGAGGATCCACAGTCAGTTCTGCTAAATGAACACCAAATTCTGCAAGGAAAAAACCCCAAATATTGGTATTGTAACTTTTATTGCCACACAGCAAAAGTCATCAAGATTTTTGGAGAAGGACATCATACCAATTGAGTGACTCATATGCAGAAAGAAGAAAGTAATTCCAAAGCACAGCTACTCAAATAAATCATAAACATTAATTCTCCCCTGTGCTCTCCACGAAAACTTCATTTATTGTCTTGGCATCTTATTTTCTTCTCTCATGGGCAAAAAATTTTGCAATGCAGGCTAATAACAAGCAGATTATTTAAATACATATATAAAAGTCTTATCTACAATGTAAAATCATTACTCAAGTTTCTCCAGGAGAGATGCATGTAAGATCCAGGACAGAAAAAGACAGCAGTAGCCTGGCAGCCAGCAGTCCCAGCCCTCGCCCCGTGACTGGCCAGGACACACCAAACGCCTTCCCAAGCAAACCCTGCCCAGCACTGCTGGACAATCCTTGGGGCTGTGGGACCTTCTCCTGCAAAGAATCTGTCCAGAAAAAGCAAGAGCTTCTTGTGGCTTCTTGCCAAGCAAGCTCCATGACAAAGGCAAAATTCAAACACTTGTAACAATTCTGTTGATGCTGAGCACAGGAAATAAAAGCCAGGAAGAGCAGCTGTTCTGGTATGGTAAATCCATACAACTCAATAAATTTGCTTAAAATTGCAATTTTAAGTTCCAGGCAGCTGACAACTGTCCTAAATACTTCATTTAATTTCACTAGTCTGCTTAAGAAACACATTTGTGATGTTTTAGTTCTTAGAAGCTGTGGAGCAGAAGTTATGCCCTAGGGTCCCGTCAGCACACCCTGCCTCCTGCAGACAGGCTAAACGTGCTGGCAGCATCCCTGACAAACACAGACTGAAAATCCTTCTCAAAAGGAGTTCTGCGACTTCCCTCAGCAGCACATCTGAGTGCTTCACAAATGGTTGAGTGTCTCCTAATACCCACCTCACTGCTAGGAGGCTTTTCTGGGTTGGGAGATAACTGCCTCTCACTTTCCCCACTACACACTGAACATACCCAGTTCCTTTACCCTTTCTTCATAGATCATGCATTTAAGAAAGAGGAAAATAACCCTCTTATCTCAGCTGTGAAAGCAGGGAGCATGTACTTCACTTCTCTTAACTGAAGCAGTCATTATTCTATGTGCTATCTGCGATTTCCATGATCAAGTGCAGAACTGCATTTCAGCCCCATCTTTAAAGGGCCAGTTGGAAGGGTATAAGGAGTATAAATGGGAAGCTAAAAAGGGTAGAAATAGGTATAAAGGAAGCCAGAGTAACTGCAACTGCTTCACACAGCTACAACTCAGTATTCTAGTTCACAATCCTTGATTTGTTTACATATATGCATTTGATATATTCTCTCTGCATACAGTACTCTGCCTAAATATTTACAATATTTAGTTTCTCCATTTTCCAATACCGTAGCTCTGCTCTCCAGGCAGACTGCAGTGCCATCGCTGGAACACCAGACATACTCACTGCTGCAGTGACCAGGAGTTCTGTCACAAAATCCCCTTGGGTCTGACAATAAGCCACTGACACACCGCCCCCCCCGCCTGGTTTTCAGCCTGATGTTTTGCTTCAAAATATTACAAAACTGCATCTTCTTAACTGATAAATTACCACTGTGGCAAATTCCTATCAGGAATCCTGCTGAATACAGATCATTCACACCTGGCACTTGTTTTAGCAATAAGCCAGCTCTCCTGTCAAACCAAAATTAGATGGATTTATCAAGAACAGATCACATAAAACAGTACTAGTTGTGTAGCAACTATTTATCCTATTGTTATAGATGTTGACAAGCTGTTTAATGAGCTGCTCCAAGAATCTTTCCAGGGACTGATATTACACTGATTCTTGTACAGTTCACTAGCCTCTCTTTTCTCAAAGGACTGGTTTATTATTGGGTTCTTTCCCAATTGGCTGGAAACTTTTTTCTTTATCATGGGTAAATGCAGTTCAAATGGACCTTGACAGGTGAGTCCTTCACTTATATTTTGTAGATTTGAGATATCAGAAATACCAAGTCTTCTCCCCAAGATAAAGTCTGTAAACCTCAAAATTAGAAGCTTTTAATGAAGGGCCTGGCATAGAGAGCACTTATCAAACACATTTTCTCCCAGCTCTGCTTCTCCTCTTCATTAACCTCAATATTAATAAAATCAAACTCTCCTCCTTCACAACAAGCTCTATCATTA
>VXAX01006679.1:17440-28076 GCA_013399835.1 Leptocoma aspasia | reverse complement strand
CTCATCTCGTTCCACTTCTTGCTAAAGGGTGAGAATAATGTTATAGATGAGTAAAATGATGACTGGCTTTCGCAATTAAGAAATGAATATTGTGTGTGCTAAGGGAAGTTTTCTTGAGATTTTAAGTTCTTTTGATGTGTAACTCTTATTGTAGGTTGTTTTTGGACACCCTCTGTTCTCCTTACCTCTCCCTTTACCTCCCTCTTTGTTGTTGCCATTGGACAACCCTGGTTCTCAGGGTTGTCAGGGACATGTGGAGGGAGGGTGTGTACATGTGCCCCTTGCATGGGGCAGTTGGGAATGGTGAAAGCTTGTTGCTGGGGGGCTTGGCGTGACAACACCTCACCTCCAATCAGACTGTAAGAAGATCTCCACCAAATAGACGGCAAAGAAGAGTCAACTGGCAGACTTTGGGAGGGACCAGGGATATATAAGGAAAATGTTTGAATATGTATAATGTCTTATGAATGTGTATTTGGCTGTGTCTTGGTTTGGAAAGACAGGTGTCTGCTAAGGAAGGCAGGAGCCTCTCTTGCAATGGAAAATGTAAACCCCCTCCCTCCAAATTGTTATAATTTTGAAATTAAGAGGCTCTCAGGCAAAGATAAGGGAATAGGAATAACAGTTCTTTACTAGGAAAATTAAGGAAAAAAACAAATGCAATACTACAAACAAACAGAAAAAACCCCCACTGACAGAGTCAGAATACGACCTGACACCCTGTGGGTGAGGGTGTTGGTGGCAGTCCCATTCAATGGTGGCTGCTCCTCCTGCAGTGACAGATGTGGTTCTTCTGGAGTAGGGATCCTGTCCAAGGGTGGAGTTTTCCTCTGAAGGTCCAGTGGTGGTGTAGATGGGCTTGGTCTTCCTCTGGGAATCCAGTGGGAAAGGCTGCCTGTGGTGTTCCAATCCTCAGATTCTATCCAGGTAGGAATTTTTGGCTCCTCCCCCTGGGTGGAGCATCTCCCAGTGGGATGATGTAATTTTATCAGTCATGCAGTGAGGCTCAGTGGCCCATTAACAGAAGACATCTCCTGGAGGAAGGATTGGTTATTGAAGAGATAAAGAAAAACTGCCCAATGAACAGAAGATAACCACCTCACCTCTAACAGATGGGAATAGAATACCCCCACCCACATCTTGCAACCCAGGACAGGCTGATGCAACACCATGGGTATAAAAGGCAGAGCTGCCGTTTGGTGGACATGCCTCTGGCTGCCACTAAGCACCCAGCGCTGTCCCTTTTCCTTTATTCAGTCCCTTTGTTGTGTTGTTGAGGATTAATAAACCTTTAAAATTTTAAAGTGAGCGGTCTTTTCTCACAGTAAGATGTTTGAGCAGATCACCTTCAGCTGCAAGGTGTTTGGCCAGGCACAACTTCATTTCAGCCTAGAAGGGATTCCTTAGCCTATGTGGACCCTTATGTGAGAAACAAAGCTCACTCTTTAAATTTTTTACAAGTTTAATGAGGGATAATAAGGGATAAAGCAAAAGTAACAGTGCTGGGTGCATAGCTAGATGTACATTGTTAACTATAACAACTCTTACATACTTTTTAATTGCAGTGGTCAAATGCATATTCGTGAAGATTATACCTAGTCAAACATTCTTTTGAGTTTACATGTTCTGGGAATTCTTTAGCTTAGTTTTACCCTTGACCTCATCTTAGAGTACATGCCGCAATATAGATGTGATTTTGAGAGTCCTGTATTTTATTTCTTTACAAGGATCCCTGGTCTGTTGTTTGACAGTCCTTGACAGCTGAAGGGTTAGTGGTAGATTCCTCTTTGCTCTTTCAGTGTTATTTACCTGGTTCTTTTCAATGTTTTCTTACCATACAGAGGTTTTAGCTATTTTTACAAGTATTTTCAATCAATGTTAGCTATTTTGCTATTGTCAATTAGTTACAAAAACAAAGGCATTTGTTATTATTTCATAACTACAATTACTTCTGCAAAAGTTAATGTTGTAATACACAGCACATAGCCTCTATTTTAATATTTTGTGAAAGCCTGAACTATAATACATATTTATCACACTAAAATATAGAATCTATACAGGGATTAGGGTATTAACTATAAAAGGCTGACAAATTATACTATATTAAAAGCAGTTAAAAAGAAATTACAAATTGTACTATAGCAAAATAATTTGTAAAAGCTAATACATAATAGCAAAAGCCAACAGCTACATAGTTATTTATAACATTTAGGATCACCCTGTTATACCAGAAAGACACTTTAATAGTAGATCACAGACTCCCAGAATGATTTGGGTTGGAACGGACTTCAAAGCTCATTCTGTTCCACCCCTGCCGTGGCAGGAACACCTTCACTACCCCAGGTTGCTCCAAGTCCCGTCCAACCTGGCCTTAAAATAAATACACAGCAGAGCCAAGAGGGAGCTCTGTGGGATGCAGGCACAGCTGGGAGTGCTGGGAACTCCAGTCTGGCTGGAGTACTCAGGGAAATTTATGAAAACTCAGCTTGAGAGGGCTCAGAAGGAGGTTTTGTAGTCCAGCTCTCCAGTTCAAAGCACTGCACACTGGGAGCTCAAACCAGGGCACTCAAGATATGGTTTAGCTGTGTAGAAGTCAGAGGTTTCAAGGAAAAATAAAGGTCTCCTTCATTGGAGAAGGAATTAATAAGCCTGACTGGATGTGCACATGTGTCTCAGAGCTCCCCAAACTCTTGGCAATAGTTACAGTCTCATGAAATCCAGCTGCTTGTGATGAGAGGCACCAGCTGCTGCTCTGGGAAGGGATGGAAACTGATGTCAACAGAATATTTGAAAATATTAAAAATATTTTAGCTTCAGTGAGTAAGAGCTTCAGAAACTTAATAGTAAAAAATAACAGAATATTTTTTCCTTGTCTAGGAATACAGTTGGGTCTGATTGCCATGTGGCACAAGATAGAGCATCAGTTTGAGGGCAGCTGTGCTGCTCCTGTAGCTGTTGGGTGCTTTCCTATTTCTGATCAGCTTTAGCACCCAAAGGATTCCAAGCTCACTGAGACTGGGCAGAAGCAGGACTAAAGCACTTGTGTAATGGGCAAATCTAAGATCTGATTTCCACTCTTTAAACACTTTGTCCTTCAATACAGCACTGAGCCCTTGGCCAACAGATGGTTTGACCTTCCTCCTGTCTCACTTGTCGGAGCGGGTTGGGCTGCGAGTGGCTGAGTGTTTGTCTGGGAGCAGAGCGGGGTGGCTGTGCCATCTGGCAAGTGGCTCTGGACACGCTGGATCCAACTGTCAGCTTTGGGAATGGATCTGGCATTGACACAAGCAGATCCCTGGCAGCACCTGTGGGGTTTGGAGCCTGAGCACTGAAAAGCAGCTCTTGGAAGGAAAAAGGCTCAGTGTGGTGGTGTCGTGCTGTTGGATACAATCGTAATCCAGAATAAAAGCTGTGTTTAAGGAGCAGTCCTGCAATGGCTGTGACAAGTGACTGGAGCAGACCAAATGGAGTTTGTTTTCCTTCTGTCCCTGGCGTTTAGGAGCCAGGGGGCTGTGCAGCCGGTGCTTTGTACTGCGTCATTCTGCCCAAGTCAAGGAACTGATGGGAACAGTCACAATCTGTGTGAGAGCATCCCATGCCTGGGCAAGATGAAAGGGACCCCAGGGAGCCCTTGGCACCTGTCACTGGCACTTTGGAGAAGGAGGAGAACACGGAATGCTGTGTGGGGTTTGACCTGGGGGGTCAAACCTTCTGTAGCCAAGGTGTGTGGCTGAATCTGCTGGTCCCTAACAGTGCTGGGAGTTTTTGAGTCACAGCCCCTGTTGTGCCTCAATTCTGCTGCTTTAGGGGGGCAGTACTGCAGGTTTTAGGCAAAGGGAATTGCAGCTATGGATTTATGGAGGGACCTGGCTGGCTGGACTGTGTTGGTCCAAGCTGTCCTACTTTTCCTGGACAAGGAGATGACTTGTTGATCAGAGGGAGGGGCTGTGCTTGGAGGGCAACGTGCACAGCAAGACACAACTTCCCTTTCTGTCCCTGCTCTGTCTCAGTGTCTGCATGAGTCACATCCCATCTGTCCCTCTGTGGAGGGGAGATATGGGATTGAAATAGAAATTTGGGCTGTGCTGGTACAGCGCACACTCACGCCAAATGTGGATCAGAGCCAAAGGTTCCTGCTCCTCCTGGACAAATAACTGTTGTCTTTGGTGGGCAGGAACACTTTGAGCCTCAGACTGCTTACTGCATCCCTGTCCTTTACTAGCCTTGTCCCCTGGGACAAACCACCAAGTCCCAGTGTCCCATGGAGGTAATTCCCAAAATAAGGCCAGGAAAAGGGGAGGGAGGGATGAACCCTCCAACACGTTGGCCTGTGCACCTGAGAAGCTATTGGTAGGAAGAGCCTGTGGAGACATTCAGCCTTTTAGAATCCATAGATTGTTGAGCCTTTATTCCCACAGGATCCTGGGGAAGCACTGGACTGGATGGAGAGAACGAGAGCTTTGTCTCTGCCAAGGCCAGTAGTGCAAGGGGGGATCTGCTCAGGGCTTTGCAAAGTGGTGATTGCAGCTCAGACAGGGTTCAGCCCAGTGTGGGTTGTTGCTCAAGTGGGAGCAATGCACATCTTTGGGTGAGGTGGTGGTCCTTAAAGCCCTTGTTCACACTCAGGAAATCCTTAGTGATGTGAGTTGGGGACAGTCACCATCTCTTCACATCTCTGCCTGGGAAATGAGGGAATGTGGCTCAGCTGAGTTGTGGATTTCTGCGGAGCTTCACAAGAGGGCAGAAAACAGCTGCAGAAGAGCATGTGCTCTGGGAGCCTGACAGTGACTTTCTGATGGAAAATTCTTAGGGAAGCTCGGGTCTGCTTGGAGGCAGGAGCATATTGTGGATTTGCCAGCAGAGCTGGCATAAACATGGAGCAGAGAGCAAAGCCAAGAGCAGCATCCCTGCCAAGAGCACCCTGTGTGAGCAAATCTGCATTTCGTATGAGCAGCCACAGCCTTCCCCATCCCTCTGTCTCCTGGGGATGGCAAAGGGGATTTATTCCAGATACAAGTGTGGGGAGAGGAGGAAGGAGAAATGAAGCTATGGGATAGTGTTTACTCAGGGTTGTGGGAGGTTTGAGAAGGAGTGGTTGGATGTGGTTATTCCCTTGCTCAGCTGAAGTTCAGCCTCTCTTGTCTCAAAGATGCTTCTCCTCCTGTTTCCCAAACAGGAATTGGGGTTTACCCCTGGAAATTGGTGTGCAGGAGGGAGAAGGGAGCTCTCCCTGGGGCAGACAAACCACTGGGCGTGCATGATGGTGACCAAGGACACCCATCATCCTGGGTGTGCCTTGCTTAGACCCAGCCTAGGGAAAACCCTGCCATGGCCATGTCAAAGTGACCAGCCATGGCCCCGGGGAGCTCTGAGTTTGCCAGCTCCAAGGAATCGAGGGATTTGTATGTGTGAAATTAAACTCATCACCCACATGAACAGGCACTTAACCCCCGCTTCCCCAGCTCCTGTACCCAGGGGCTTTGGAGACATGCCAAGTGTCTGGCACCACAGGCAGGAGCAGCCAGCAGGCCCAGCTTGTCCTTTTCCACAGCTGAGCCCCGGGGCAGCCCTTCTCCCAGTGTGGAGGGTCAAGTGAGTGTCTTTGTATCTTGAGAAGGAGAAGGAAGCTGGAAGTGTTGATTTCCCCCTTTTCCTAACAAGCTCTTTGAACCTTGGGCTCTGACTACTCAGTACCAAGTTTCTCTAGGGCTGGAATAGGTGTTGGATGTGGTTTTCCTTTTCCCCCATTTCTAACAGAGGGAGGACAGCCTCGGGCTCTGGATATTTTTTCTCTCCTCCATTGATTTGTCTGTAGGAGCAGAGAATCCTGACTCTCATCCTTCCTGCCACCTGCAACCCCCAGACAACACCCAGCCCCTTGCTGGGGGAGCAGATGGAGAACCATGGACCAGATGGATGCCTGATGGGACCTTATGGTGTAACCCCACAGGACCCCCCGGAATGCTCCAGGTTGCAAACCAGCACAACAGGGAGCAGGGCAAGGATGGCTCCAACACACCAAGAATTAATCTTACACGACCTAAGTGCTGGGAAGAGCCGGGGGAAAAACAGCAGCTGTTTAGACTCAGACTTGAACTAAACATCCTGCAAAGCAAAGTCTTGCCTCTTAAAAACCCTCACCCATGAGGTGGAATTTTCCTGGGATGTTCTGGCAGCCAGGCTGACTCCCAGGGAAGTGCAGAGCCCGTGGCACCTGGGCCACCAGTCTTCCCTCGTGGGGACTCTGGTCTGGAGGTGGGACTTGCTCATGTGGATCTGCTTTAGGAAATCGGTGCCAAACTCTTTAAAATAATTTACAAACCAGTTTCGCTTTGCATTATTTAAAAGGAACTAAAAATAAATCTTTAGTTGTAAAGCAAAATAAAAACACTGCCATCTTTCATTGCAGTTATTATACAGTAGCTGGCATTCTTTAGACAAAGCTTAAAATAACCATGAACATACCAGTGAAAATAAATGGGTGAGTCATGTTTGTTAACGCGGGATTAGAAGTATTGCTCTTGGCTCTCCTCCTGTGTAGCATTGCCTGCTCTTTCAAGCAGATACAAGGTTTTGGCTGGGCTGGTGAAAGAAAATTTGTGATCCATCAATTCTAGGTCATCCTGAGAGGGACCTGTGTAAGGTGATTTTAAACCAGGGATTATTTTTTGGTGATTTGTCAATCTCTGGCACTGTGGTGTCGCGAATATTGTGTACTGTGAACTGGTGGTGGGAATCAGATTTATACTTCATTCTTTTGCTGTGTAAATGTGGTTTTGAGGGGTTAAATGCCAGAATGGTTTGGGTTGGAAAGGACCTTAAGACTCATCCAGTTTCATCCCCCTCCCCTGCCATGAGCAGGGACACCTTCCACTATCCCAGGGTGCTCCAAGCCCTATCCAGCCTGGCCTTGGACACTTGGAGGGACCCAGAGGCAGCCACAGCTTCTCTGGGCAACCTGTGCCGGGGCCTCCCCACCCTCTGAATAAAAAATTTCTTCATAATATCTAATCTAACTCTGCCCTCTCAGTTTAAAACCATTGCCCCTTGTCCTGTCACTATCTGCCCATATAAAAATTCTCTCTCCTTTTTGTAAGCCCTCAAGGTTCTGGAAGGCTGCAATGAGCTATCCCCAAAGCCATCTCTTCTCCATCCTGAACAAAAAACGGGGAAACTCACTCAAATATTCATCTCCAGAGGTGCTGTGTGCTGGGCTGGCTCCTGCATTTCTCTGTTCCCCTTTTATGACTCTCCTCCCTGGGGCTGGAGTGGAGACAGGAGGAGGGTGGCACCAGCATGGCATTTCCAGAAGTTGCTCATGGGCTTCAGGCTGTGTGTGGTCCTTGATCTACTTTTTGACTACAAAGAGCCCTGATTTCCTCTTTGGAAGAAATTAGTGCTGGCGTTTTGCTCTCTGCCTCTTGCCTGCAGCTGGGCACAGAGAAGGGCCAGCAAGTTGTCGTTAAAATCCCATCTCAACCACTTTGGGGCTGCTGGAGAGGGTGGAGCAGCAGTGGGAGGGGAGAGCAGTGGCCCTGGATCTCTGTCAGAGTGCACTCATTCCCTGTGGCCAAAGCAGAGGGAGTTTGGGACAGCAGGACAGGATGGACGCTGCAGTTGTCCCTGCACAGGGCTCTCATGGAGGTTTTGGGGTGCTTTGAGGAGTAATCAGTGGCCCTGTGTGGAGCAGCTGAATCTGCAGGGTTTAATGCCTTTGACAGCCCAGCTCTGCTGAGTGTTGCTCTGGCAGGAGTTACCTTCCCAGCTGCCTGGAGGTGACTGTCCCAGCAGGAGGGATGGCTCAGTGCTCACATGTGTCTGCACCCCGCTGCCGGGGTTCACAGCCAGGCCCAGCAGCACGAGCTGGGGTGACAGTGATTGGAGCCAGGCGGTGACATGCAGCGCTCAGGAGGTGAGAGACGGCAGTGACAGCTGGCCTTTTGTGACAAAACAGGTCCAGACAGTCAGAAAGGACTCCGGGAGAGACAGGGGAGCTCATGTGGAAGATGCAGAGCAAGGATTCAAAGACCTTTCTGAAGGACCTGTAGTGAGATGTGGAATCTCAGCTGAATCAGAGACAGAATCATGGAATCCTGTAATCCCAGAATGGTTTGGGTTGGAAGGAACCTTAAAGATCATCCAATTCCAGCCCCTAACTGGGCAGGGACACCTTCCACGAGATCAGATAGATGCAACCTGGGCTCGGACACCTCCAGGTATGGGAAGCCACAGCTTCTCTGTAAGACCTGTGGCAGGGCCTTACCACCCTCACAGGGAAGAATTTCTTTCTAACATCTAATCTAGATCTACTTTATTTCAGTTTGAAACCTTTCCCTCTTGGTCTGTCATTACATGTCCTTGTAAAATGTTTCTCTCCATCTTTCTTGAAGACTCCCTACAAGAAAACAGCCCTGTAATCCACATAATCCATCTGCATTCAGGTCTGGTGCCCTGGGTCCCTTTCTGGGAAGGTCTCAAGCGGTTCAAGGTGGATCTTAGCTCTGCCTTGGGGTGATTTGCACCTGGACTTCAGCACCCTCCTCCTCCTCTGATCATCCAGCCCATGGCTGGCAAAATGGGAAATATGAAGTACATGTTACCCACCCATAATCTTTGTATTTTCTGGTGTCAGCCTCCTTCTGCAGGGGATTTCCGTGTCTTCCTCTTTTCATAAGAGGAATTCTTTAAATATCCTAGTCCAAATATAGGCCAGCAAGAGGGATTGCTTATATTTCTAATTAAGGAAAAACCCCAACCCACCAGGGCTGAGTTGTGCTGCCTGGTACAGCATGATTGTATCTCTAGTGTGATGCTCTTTCTCACTTATTGTGTCTCTAGATCCTTGGCTTACATTTTTCAGGGCAGACACAAGCTGGGAACTCCCACCTTGGGAGGAAAATCAGGAAAAAAAATGACTGAAAAAATAATCTGTGAGTGCTAGTGCATGTAACTGACAGAAAGCATTAGTGTTGAGTTCCTCAGACAGAACTTGGCTTCATTAGACAAGTTAGTAGTGATGCATATTAATTGAGGAGGAACAGATTTTTGTTATTTATGAGGGAGAAAAATGCATTTTTCTATGAATATTTAATGAAGCATCCCCTTCCCCCCCGTTCAAGTTTTCCTGCTTGGTTCAGCCAAGTTCAAATGGGCTTCTGGGCAGAAGGAGCCAAACTCACTCCTATGCCATCTGAAAAAACAGCCCTGGCTTGTGACCTCCCCTTTCTCAGGGGCTTCACACTTCCCTCAGTGGCTCTTAATTATTGGGTTATTATTACTGCCATTGTGTGAAGTATCAGAGCTCCCAGTCTGGTGTGAAAATTCCCCATCCTGCTCCTGATGCTGCCTCCACATGGTGCTCAGGCACTGTGAGGCTGTCCAAAATCTCTTTATTCCTGCAGAGACTGAAAATCACAGTTGAAATCCCATTCCCAGCCTGAGTTTCTGTATCAGTTGGAGCAGGATTGTGGCATTAAGGCCAACAAAAAAGTGGGTCAAGATGCCTTCTACAAGAAGAGGTTCAGCTGGCACTGGGTGAACCCCAGATCTGCTGCTCTTTTCAATGCCGGAGAGATTGGAAACCAGCACTCCCTAAACAACTTTTAGTAGAAATGCCTCAAGAAACGATTCTTCTCTTCCTTCCTCCAGACTTTGATTTTTATCCCTTTGGATTTCTGGTGGTGGGTGCAGGAAGCTGCAAGAAATGTCAGGGCAACCCCGCTTGGCTGGAGGCACATCTGGACATTTTGGGATGACAGTGGCCTTTTCTAAGATCCCCTGGCAAAGCAGAGGCAGAGGAGAGCTCCTTGCTTTCCTTCAGCCCCTGGCAGTCTGGCCTCTGCCACCTGACATCTGCAGCAGCCTGGCACTCGGGGGCATCGGGCTGCTGGGTGCTGATCCAAGCGGAATCAGACCCTTGGCCAACGGGAGGGTGGCTCCTTCCTCTGTTTTCCTTTGGCTCCCGAACAAAAGAGAAGAAGCCAGAGGCTGCTGGCAGTCCCAGCCATCAGGGCTGTTCTCCTGCTTCAGTGACAATGTGTTAATTGCCTGCCTGGCCAGTAGCTCTGCTGGCTGGCTGCTGCTGGGGCCTGCCGGAGCTCTCTTGTTCTTCTTCCTCTAGGAAATAAAAAATAAATATCTGCAAAGAGCCCTGTGCTTTCCCCCATCCCTCCCAGTGAGAAATGCGGTGTATCAGGTTTGTGCCCAGAGACCAGGAGAGCAACTCAGCCCCCTGCACTCCTTCTCTGTGCAGCTTGGGGGAGCAGAGGACATAAATTCCCTTTTTGCCAGCACTGAGGATGGATGCTGCTTCCTCCCCTAGGATCCCCACCTCCCCTTGCTTAACCCTCCAGAACAAACAGGGGCTGGCGTCTCGCAGGGAGCAGTCTTGCAGAAGAGGAATTTGGGCTCTGCTGGGCATCTCTTGCTGCACTGAGCAGCACTGAGCAGCACTGAGGAGCACTGAGGAGCATTGAGCAGCACTGAGGAGCACTGAGCAGCACTGAGGAGCAATGAGGAGCACTGAGGAGCAATGAGCAGCACTGAGGAGCAATGAGGAGCAAGGAGGAGCACTGAGGAGCACTGAGGAGCATTGAGCAGCACTGAGGAGCAATGAGGAGCACTGAGGAGCACTGAG
>VXAX01006679.1:0-11703 GCA_013399835.1 Leptocoma aspasia | reverse complement strand
AAGGGAAGGCTGCTTTCTCCCCGTGTCTCTGGTGACTCAGCTGGAAGATGTGAGCACTGCTCCTGCTGCACAGCTGAGGGCGTGGCTGCAGGAACCGTCCCCACCTTCTCCCTGACACTGCGTTCACACCACTGAGCTTCTGGAGAAACAGAGAAACAGCAGTCTCACAGCAGCACCTTAAAATAGAGGTCACACCTCCCCCATCACCTCTCACCTGGTGAGAGGTGTTGGCCTGGTGCCGGGAATTGGGAACAGATCCTGCTGCAGGATGAGTGATGGAAACGGGGAGAATTCCACCATCCCTGTGCTGAGGAAACCAGAATGAGTTGTGGGTCAGGTCCCAGCAGCCGTGTGTGCCTTGTGGGGCTGGGAGGGGCTGTGGTTTAGTGGTCATGGAGGGACACTGAGGTCAGATGTGGGAGATCTGGTTGTGGTTCCTGAGCTGCAGGAAAGCCCGTGCCTCCCTTTCCCATGTCTGCAGCAAGGTTAGCACTTCCAGCTGGAGCTTTTTGGAACAAAAGTAGCTTTTCAGTAGGTGTGTAGGCAGGACCTGACACAGGAGGTGGCAGAGCCTGGTGGGGCTTTTAGGTGTTGGGTAGGAGGCACTCTCCTGGTGGGGGTTACCAGCATCACCCCACAGATCTGTCCCATTGTACACAGGACTGATGAAAGGCCCACAGGTGTCTCCTCAGGGACACACGTTGGATGCTGGAGGTGATGCAGCATTGTCGTGGTCTATACATAGAAGAAAGGACTCTTGACAACAAATTTAGAAGGCTAATATGATTTATTAAAATGACTCCATAATTCTAATATTTTTCTATATCTGCTCAGCAGAGAGCATTCTCCATGCTCCTGCTGCTGCTTCGTCTAGGGAATGTGTCCGAATAGTTTACAATATCAGAAAGATAAAGTAATTTCAGCTCCTTCTCCTCATAGGTAGGAGGAGGCCGACCAATTCCATGTCCTTGAAGAACAGACACAGATATTTTGTTTACAGAAAGCTTACACAGAGTAAAAGACAGCAAAAGGATGTTCTCCCATGGGAAAATGATCAGAAGGCTTACACACAGAGAAACTTATAATATGTTCATAGCAACAATGCAGTGCATTCCAGGCTCTCCAGGAAAGCTTCCAGCAGTTATGAACACCTCTTGTGCTCAGCAGGACCCATGGCAAGGAGGGACAGCCTCTCCTTGGTGTGGGATCCATGGCAGGAGCTCGGGATATGAGTTAGTTTGTGCCCTTCAGGGCCTGTCTCCATCCCAGTGCCAGACTCTGCTGAGGGTTGCAGGGTGGGTTGGTTTGTTTGTTTGCTGCCCTTCCTTTTCCAGCACTTTCTGGGGAGTTTGCAGGATGTTCTGTGAGTCTGGGAAGGGGTGATTGGGTTTGGGTGGAGACTCTGCCACAGACAGAGCCTGGTGCTGCCTGAGTGTCGCAGACACATCGCAGCTGTGGGGACCAGATCTGAGGCTTGACCCCGGGTTTCTGTGTCAGGGCTCTTCAGCTGCATTGCTGAACTTTGCAGAAAGGGTTTTTCTCAAAAAAAAAAAAGAAAAAAAAAGAAAAAAAGGAGCCTGGATCTGTCAGGCTTTTGGGAATGTCAGTTTGAGGCAAGCAGGGCTGGTAATCAACGGTGCCAGATTCAGTTCATTCAACTTGCTTAATGGAATTTCTAATCAATTTTCTTAACAGCCCCGAGTCTGAATGGCCTCCTAAGGACTTAAATTCTGGAAGTGCCAATTCTCCAAGCACCCTAGGAAGAACAAAAGCTTGTCATTCTCCTAGCAGCTTCCTTTGCAAAGCAAAAAACAAACCTCCTTCTCCCAGCTGTGACTATAAAATGAACAAAAAAACCAAGGTGCAAAACATTTTGTCCTAAATCTTGTTGTTAATGATGTTGGTGGAAATGACAGGCTTTGAATAGATAGAAAAGTGGGTTGTTAGGGCTTGGAAGGATGCAGCTGGTGCTTGTACAATGGCAAATGAGCTGGCTGGCAGCAGGCTGGCCGCGGGGTTACCGAGGAGAAATGAAAGATGCTATCAGCTTCCTTCAGTGTTTCCCTATCAGCTGCTGCAGATGGACATGTGGAGTTTAACCAGCTCTAGATAGCATGGGGGTTAAATAGACATTTCTCTTAGATGAGAGCATTCCTCAAATTGCAATTATGCCTGGGAAAGAACAAAGGCTTGTATCTGTCGAATATTTCTGCAGTGGAGAGATTTGCATCTGATTTTAATACACACAGCTCTGTCAGAGTCTGGCTGGCAGCTGAAGGTGTCTGGGGGAAGACTTGGTGAAACCTGGGAGGCTTTCTGCCCTGTGGAAAACACCTGCATGCTTGTCACCCCTTTCCAGCACACGAGCAGGAGCTGAGTGGTGTTGGGGCTCTGGATGTGGCACAGGAGGAGGAGGAGGGGTCGTGTGTGGGTGTCTGAAGTGCAGGGAGGAGGCTGGGTGGCTGTGTGCCTTCCCAGCCTCCGCAGGGACAGAATTCCCGTTCAGTGAGGCAGAGAGCTGGATCCTGCAGCAGAGCTAATGACCCAGGGCAGCAGGTTTTCTGGCTGAGCTTGTGACGCTTGCCTGAGCTCCAGGGACCAGCAAAGATTGCTCTTTGATCCTCAGATGTGAACCTTCCCACCCCCTGGCAATGGCTAAAACCAGTCTTTTTTTTTCTTATTGCTTTATCCTCATATATTTATGGTTGGGTCAGGCTGAGATGAGGAGCAAAATGGTCACCCAGGGGATCCTCAGCTCTTCGTCCCTGGCATTGCTCCTGGGTGTCCACCTCTGCCCATGGGACTGGGAGCTGAGGGGGCAGTTTTGCCCCCAAACCTCACAGCTCACACAACTGTCAGTCTCCAAAAACAGGAACAAAAGAAAGGAACAGATGAGATTGTGAATGTGAAGCCAGTTTTTTTTAAACACCTCACCTGCACAACTGAAAAATTCACAAGCCTAATCCCTGCTTTCCTAGACAGGGAGAACGGGAGATTCTGTCTAGCTGGAGAGCAGCAGAGCAGTATAAGTATGGAAACACAGAGATTATTAGGTAAAATGGAGAGATTGGGGGATTAGTGCAAGAACCAGAAAGGATTTGGTCACTGCTGAGCTTGCTCTGCTTGGATATTGCACAGAAGCTTTTCCCAAGAAGAGCAGCAGCAGCTTCATGGGATGTATCCAAAGTAAGGGGCTCAGCATCCAGCAAAACTGAAGGAGACAAATAGAGATTAAATCAACAGCTTTGTTCTGTCTTTCTGCCACTTGGGCCCAGCTGGTGTTAAAATAGGATAAAAGACAAACTCCTTGTCCTCAGGTGGCCAAGATGAATGGCTGTGTCTGCTCCAGGACATGCCAATGGCTCTGGTACAGCCTCTCCCTTCCTGGCTCATGGAGATAAAGTTTTCTTCTTAAGCAAAATTGCATTTTTCAGTCAAACTCTGCATCTCAAAAAGAATTAATACGAAGCTGGGCTAAGCTGTGTGTCTGTATCTGGGAGGCTCAAGTGCTAAAATATTCGGCAGGGAGATGCTCCTCCTCTTCTCTCCTTTAAATTGTGGCTCTGTTTCCATCATGTTTTGAGCTGGGGCCCTAAAATTTGCAGTTCAAAGACTGTCTCTCTATGGGAGTATTTGTAATACATAGCGAAATAAACTCAGCCATGGAATAAAGAGAGAATGGAAAAAGTAATGGAAATATTGCACTGAGATGAGGTGTAACATGGAAGGGCTCGTCCAGCTCTGCTGCAAGCCAGGCTTGATGTGGGAATTACAGGGCAAGAAGCTTTTTAATGTTAAATAAAAAAGGGAAACATTCCTGGTAAATCTGTGTTGTACCAACATTCAACCAGACATGGGGAAGCCATTAAACTCTTTGTCAAATGAGAATGGATTTAGTCAGTGCTTAGGGGTCACAGTTTGGTGGAAATTTCCCAAAAAATGGCTAAGCCAAGGCTCTTGGTGTTTCAGAGCAGTCTTTTACCAGGGGCAGGAACTTTTTGCACCATCAAGCTCTTTTTGGTTTTTTTTTAATTATTGTTTTAATAGCAAGTCAGATTTTTAGAGCAGCTCATTGCAGAACACAGTGCAAAAAATGCCACCTCTCCCAGTTTAGAGCATCTTCCAGGATGCTCTAGCAATGCCCAAGGCACTGCCTTGTGCCCCAGCTGGATCTCCAAACTGTGTCACCTTCTCTCCTTGCTCTGCGGGAGGGAGAGCTGGAACAAGGTCAGCTCCTTTCCCCAGCAAGGGAGAAGACATCGATTCGTGCAGATGGTGGGGGATGGAAGGGGACGGTCTCCTTTAACAGCTGGACTCAATCATCTTGGGTCTTTTCCAACCCTAATGATTCTCTGATTCCTTAGAAAAGGGTTTTTAATCATTTGCACTTCATTTGCACTGAACACGTGCAGCTCGAGGTCGGGGATTTGGGGAGGATTCACTGGAAATGCTCAGTACCACAAGCAGGAGCTGAAATCTGCCTTGAACAGCTGATCTTTAACTTAAAAACCCCAAATATACACACTAGGGAGCTGCTGAACACTTTCCTCATCCTCTTCCTTGTGCCTTTCTCGGGGCTGGGACGGCCACAGGCTTCTTGTCACAATGAGGGGCTGCAGTGGTGGCTGCGCCCCCCCTGCCCCACTGTCCCCATGCCCTGTGTGTGTGCTGGGACACCATGTCACACACCTGGCACACACAGGAGCCCGTTGCAGTGCTCACAGGCTCCATGGTCACGCTGCCTGCCTGGCTCAGCAAGATCCAGAGGCTCAGGGAAGCCATGCAGAGGTGTGCTGGGTATCCCCGAGTGCAGGATTCGGCCCAGATTATCCATCTGCCAAGGAACACGGTGCAGCACAACCCTCAGTAAATCAGGAGTGCTTTATCAGCACTGGAGCCTCCCTGGAGGCTGTGTGTCCTACATAGCCATGGAGTGGCAGGGGGAGGTTAGTGACAACCCATAAACCTGCTCTCCTTCTGGGTGACTCAGGGCTGCAGCCACAGAGGCACCGATCCCACACTGCCTGGCCTTGGCTTTCACCTGGAAATTGGATATTGCACAGAATCCAGCTCCATGGCCCTGGAACCAGCTCTGTGTCCGTGGAGGACCCAGCTCCTGGGGTCTGGGACAGTGGTGTCCCCTGGATGCAGCTTCCAGAATGGTCACAACAACCCCTTGGAACACTCCAGGCCAGGGGCAGAGTGGCTGGAAAGCTGGAAAAGGACCTGGGGGTGCTGGTGACAGCAGCTGGACATGAGCCCAGGTGTGCCCAGGGGGGCAAAAAGGCCAAAGGCACCTGGCCTGGATCAGGAACAGTGTCCAGCAGGCCCAGGGCAGTGATTGTCCCTCTGTTCTTGGCACTGCTGAGGCCACACCTCCAGTTCTGGGGTCAGTTTTGGGATCCTCATGACAAGAAGGACATTGAGGGGCTGGAGCATGTCCAGGGCAGGGAGTGGAGCTGGGGAAGGGGCTGGAGCACCAGGAGTGGCTGACGGAGCTGGAAAGGGGCTCAGCCCGGAGAAAAGGAGGCTCAGGGGGACCTCAGGGGACACAACTCCCTGACAGGAGGGGACAGCGGAGGGGTCGGGCTCTGCTCCCAGGGAACAGGGACAGGAGGAGAGGGAACGGCCTCAGGCTGGGCCAGGGGAGGCTCAGGTTGGACACCAGGAGGAATTTCTGCATGGAAAGGGTGCTCAGGCCTTGTCAGGGACTGCCCAGGGAGGTTTGGAGTCCCCATCCCTGGAGGTGTCCAAGGAACACCTGGATGTGGCACTCAGTGCTCTGGGCTGGTGACAAGGTGGGGATTTGGCACAGGTTGGACTCGATGATCCCAAAGGTCTTTTCCAACCTAAACCATCTGGGATCCTGTGATATTAATGAAGAAAATCAGTGGGGCACATTAATTTCTGATAAAACACACAGTCCACACTTTGCCATGTCCCAGTTATCCCTGTGAACATGTCTTGGTGCACACACACATTCCCTTGCTGACTCAGATAACCAAATTCCCTGTTTTCTCCCCCAACTCTCCTATCTCACCAAAGATGCTCTAAGTTGAGGCTTTTAGACAGACTCCATATTTGCAATAGCTCCCTTAGAGTAGGACATGACCCAAGTTTGTAATTTCCCAGGATTTTCCTCTTTGATTTTTTTTCTTCCCCAGTTTTCTGATGGTTTCCTGGGACTTGCAGCTTTCTAAATAAATCTATAAGAATTGGCAAACTTGGATAAAATTGGAATACTTCATTCTGGTTTTGAGTCCCAGGAAGTGTTTTGGGTAGAAGAATTGTGAACACATTTTGGGGAATGAATTTCTCTCATCTTCTGTTGAGTTGTAGCAGATTTTAGAAGAAGCAGAAAAAGCCTGCCTTGTGCACAGAAATATAGCAAAGTGTTTTCAGCAAAAAAAGAATAATTTGGGGAAAATGTGAAGACAGGGAAGAGCTGACTGTGCACATTTGATGTATAGAACCTTACGGATCCAGCTGGGAGATGTAAGCAGGACCTGGGCAGGAGAAGCCTTAATTTTGCCAAAATTTTGGGAGGTTGCTGTGACTTCAGGGACAGCCCATCCCACCAAAATTTCATATTGTCCAAAACAAGACCTGTATGGCCATGGCACTGTTGATATAATACTGAATGGGGCATATGTAGGTGTTTATGTTAGAAAATAGGCAAAATAACTTTGTAAAGGATCTTGTAACTTCACCCCTGTACTTTGCAGAATAAATTCTGAACCTCTAAGAACTTCAGCATTAATTTAAAAAATAAATATGCCTAATGAAACTTAACACAATAAGTAGTGATTTATCACAACATGCAAGTCTCCATGAATATTTCTGTACAATTCTTGCCTGTTTTAAGTGTTCGTGTGCACAACATCCCTCCAGAAATGCCTTTCAGCCAAAATTATTCCACAGTGACACTGGATGTGATACTGTTCTTTTCAATGTCTTGCATTGAATGCTCTGGACACACAAAGCTCTAATTTTTTTTTCTGAGATCTTAAAAAAGAAATTATAGAAGCTGCTGCTGCATGTCCCTAATACCTGCCCTGGGTCACAGCTCCAGCAGCAGTGGGAATATCAGAGGATCCCAAATATTTTTCATAGTCTGATTTACGTTATAATACAGATTAAGGATTGCACTTGCCTTTCAAGAGCTTAGCAACATCCCTTTGTCACCCTATAACAGCAGCTCTAATTCCCCTAACCAGGAATTACTGCAGGGAGCATCACTTGGGTGTAAATCCACTGGGATGAGCTTTTTCCTTTCCCCTGAGTAACTCACGTTTCCCCTTGTAACTCAAGTCTCAGCCAAGCTGGAGTTCCCAGTGCTCCTGTTGCCCGATCCGAAGAAAACACAAAACAACCGAAGCTGTTTTATGCGGTGCTTTATTGAGGGCCCGGGAGCCTGAGGACCAGTGTCCAGAGTCAGAGCCCCAAAGTCATTCAGAACTCACACACTTTTTATACCTTTACTGCACAATTATTTCATCTAGCCTACGTGCAAGTTTAGGCATGTTTATTTCTTTTGATTCTTCACTAGATATGATTTATATTCTTGTTTTAATTAAGGTGTACATTCTTTGGATAACGGTTAACTTTTCTAACAATCAAGCAATAAATTTACTATTGTCATCTTGTCATCTTTAATCAGTACTAATCATTTTGTGCANGCTTTTTAGTTAGTTTTAGCTAGCTGAGGCAGAGAGGTTCTTTGGACTGTGGTTCTTTCTTTTCCTTTGGACCTGTTTAAACCTGCTCTGGACTGAACACCCAGAAGAGCACCAGGAGCTCACACACCTGTGGCCATTGGGCCAGGCCTGGCTGCAGCATTTCCAGTGACAGAGGGACTGACACCAGCCTGGGACTCTCTGAGTTCATCATCTCTTCTGGAGCAGCAAGAGTTTGATTGTTTAATATTGTTCAATTTTCTTTTTGTGCTGGTGAATGCTTTTGCCTGTTAAATAAACAGTTTTTTCCCACTTTTCTCCAAGGAAATTCTTTTTTCCCACCCAGCTGAGGGAGGGGCTGTTTGAATTTGCTTTCTAGAGGAAAACCCTTTAGGGGATTTTCTCCCAAATTGACCCTAAACCAGGACAGGGACCTCTTCAGAGGAGCAGGAGCCAACGGGTGGAGCCAGCCCAGCACAGCCCCCTGGGCTCAGCAGCTCCTCAGGGCTGGGAGCAGAGCAGCCTGCTTTGGCCTCAGCAGACAGAGGCTGTCAACTCGAGCCAGCAGTGTCCCAGAAACCCCTGTCATCTTGACATTTTGTGAGTTTCCTGGGTGCAAGCCTGCTGAGGTTTTTCTTCCCAGGGGAAGGCTCACTTTCTCAGCACAGAATTCTATAAACAAATCTCTGAGCTGTGTGTTCAAGGACACAAGGTGGTGTTTTTCTGCCCTGTCTCCCAATATGGGAGATGGGAGTTTTCTTTCCCTCAGCCAATGAAATAGGGAACTGTTATCACTAAACTGTAAGCATTCTAGCATTCTTGTACTGAGCATAAAGAAGTAAACATCTGAGCTCTGTACCTGGGCACATAATAGCCCAAGCCTTCTGAACTATGGAGTCATCTTAATAAATCATATTTAGCCTTCTGATATTGGAGTCAGAAAGTTCTGTTTCGCTTTCAGGCCACAACAATAGCAACCCATCCTGTAGAGGCAGCAGGTTTTATCAGCCAGGGCCTGCATCCTGACACGAGTCTCCTCTGCTCTGTCCCACAGGACATCGTATTAGTCATCCCTAATTATTCAGCTCTACTTGAAAAAAGCCTTGTCTCTTTTTTTTTCTTTTCTGTTAGCCTGAAATCCTGTATTTAAATAATAAGGGGTGGGAGGCATTTTTAATCCCAGCTGGATAATTCCTAAAATGCACAGAGGTAAATCCTGAGCAGACGAATGCTCTGAGAATGTGCTGGTTCATTTCTTGCCTGCCTTGGGCATGTAAAGCCAGGCTTGGGCACAGCTTATGCCAGGCTCTGCCCTGCTCCAAGTCTCTTGGACTACTTCCCTGTCCTTTCAGATGGATTTATGATTTTGGGATGTTTGTGAAGCCTTTCTGGGCTTCATTTACACCCCAATCCTGCTGTCCCTCCCAAATGACTCCTCGATACCTCTTCCCCCACCTCACTGCTGTAAGCCCAGAAAGTGTGATTTTTGGTTTTTGAGGGGTGGGGAAATATTTGGGATCAGCAGAGGGGGATGACAGCGCTCCTAGGCCCTGTGGAACGGGGGCTTTTATGGGAGTACTGAGGAGAAGAGCTGGTTGACTTTGGGGCTGTTTCTTCAGTAGAAAGATGAAGATGTGACAGAGCCAGGGACACCCAGTGGTGACCACAGACCAGAGCTCACCTCCCTCGGCTGTGAAAGGAGAGTAAAACACTTCTTGAAAGAGGAACACCACAATAGTGTGCAATTCCGGGGTGCAGAGCCCCCAGGAGAGGGAAATGCTGGACCCAAAGCCATGTGGGGGGCGGTGGCAGAGCCTTCCTCCAGCCTCCTGCCACCCTCCTCTCATCTCCATCACGGGCTGCCTCTCCATCCCGGTAATTTCTGCTGAGGAGGCTTAGTCTTGCCTTGTAATCTTGATTTGGAGTTTCATTACGAATTACTTGAGTCTCATGTGCCGTTTTAAATTGATTCGTTATGCCAAGTACTTGCCAAACACATAATGAGGGTCTAAATCCGTCCGTATGTAACAAGGCAGCGATTCAATTATTTGAGCACTCACACTCTGACAAAAGCCTCGATTATTGCTGTCACTTGCGTTTTGGGACCTTCCCGCACACATCCACCCCCCAACCCCCCCGCCCCAGATCCGTCGGAGGCATTTCATGGTCCCGAGCGCCTGCCCCGTTATTTATTATTATTATAAACGCTGCTATTTTCGGCTGCCTCGCACACGAGCGCCGGGCTGGGAGCTCGCCCTGCAGGGATTGGTATTAATGAGAATGGGAGCAGCTCGGGGCGGGGGGAATCGCTGCTCCGTCTCCTCCAATCCATTCACAAAGTCTGTGTGGCAGCTCTTAAAGACCGACGGCAGAAATGAAAATTAATCAAACGAAAGGGCTATTAAGCCACAGCACATCAAAGAGAGCCCGAGAGTCTTCACACCATCAGCGAAGAAAGCTTTTATCTCTTTCTAAGAAATGTTAGAATCCAGACACAGCCCTGATGGGCTGTAAAGATCCATTAGGAGGGTGTGAATAATTATAATTGCCACCCCTAATCACGTCTTTCCTAGATTACGGGGTAGTCCAGGAAGGAATGTCAATACCTGCCACCCTTTTAACAGATGGGGAGACTGAGGCACCGCAGGGCATTGCAGGGCCTTGGTGACAGGGATGGGGGAACATGTGGTTTAGTCCTTTTCCCCCCAGATTTTCTGCATCACCTTGGGAAATAGTCCCAGTTATCTGTTTCATGGACTGAGGAATGGTTCCATGGGCTCTTGAATGAATCTGTTTCCTGGGCTAAGGAATGATGGGCTGGACCAGATGTGGGCACTGACTCATGGGATCGTGGAATGAGTTGGGCTGGAAGGGACCTTAAAGCTGATGTCATTCCACCCCTGCCATGGCAGGGACACCTTGCACTGTCCCAGGCTGCTCCAAGCCCTGTCCAACCTGGCCTTGGACACTTCCAGGGATGGGCCACAGCTGCTCTGAGCAACCTGGATCAAGCCTCCTGGCTTTTCCCTGGCTGATTTGCAGGTCAGGTATCTTTAAATGGTGAAGCAACCTCCAAAATCCAGGTCCAGGACTTCTCCTGTCCCTGCTCTGTGGCTTTATCCCTGTCCTTGAGTTGGGCGGGTGGAGGAGGTGGTTGCATTGTTGCTCACATAAATTTTGGGCCATTCCTACAAACTTTGGGGCTCAACCCACCTTTTTACCTCTTTGTTTTGGATTCAGATGAGCAGACATTGGCCTCAGGTCCCAGTTCCCTGTCTCCTCCATGCTGCAGACTCCAGCGGCCAGAAGCTTTTCTGCCGAGCTCCTCCTGACGAAACGTCAGCGCCGTGTCCCCGGTCCGGGGCTGACCCTGGGACTGGGAACAACCATGAATCACCCTCATTAAAAGGCATTTCCAGCTCAGAGACGCTTCTCACCCTCTTTGCTGCCATGGCAGAGCTATTAGAAGCTCCCGTGGAAGGTGATGGGCACATTTAGGCACAGCTGCAGCCCTGTGCAGGAGGCAGCAGGTGAAAAACACATTCTCTGAGTCATTCCTCGTGCCAGGAGCATCAGCAGGAGGTGGATCTGCCAGCAGCATCTCAGTCTGAAAGGAGATGATTTCTCCACCTGAAAGGAGGGTGTAGCAAGATGGGAGTTGGCTGCTTCTTCCAGGGAATGAATGACAGGATGAGACACACAGCCTCAAGCTGTGCCAGGGAAGGTTCAGGCTGGACATCAAGAGGAATTTCTTCATGGAAAGGGTGTTTGGGCGTTGGAAGGGGCTGCCCAGGGAGCTGGTGCAGTCCCCATCCCTGGAGGTGACCAAGAAATGACTCACATGGCACTCAGTCCTCTGGGCCGGGTGACAAGGTCGAGATCAGGCACAGGTTGGAGTTGTTAACCTTGCAGGTTTTATCCAGCCTCAGTGGTTCTGGAATTCTGTGATGCTAAAGAAGAACATCATCACTGGAGCACATTCATTTCTAATAAAATGCAACAAAGCCAAAGGCACCTGGCCTGGATC
>VXAX01006678.1:800228-816366 GCA_013399835.1 Leptocoma aspasia | reverse complement strand
AAATATATATATATATATTATATGGTTTATTTATACAGTTACACTTTGAAGGCAATTGATCCTCCACTGCCTGGGCCCTTCTACCTCCAGATGCTCTGCCTGGTTGATACAACTGCAAGACAAGAGAAAAAATCACCTGAGCAATCCCACCGCGGTGGGTGAGCACTTGTGAAAAGGGGAGCGGAAAACAGGATGTATGTGAGCACAAAGCCTGGACTGGGAGATGGGAATGCAGTTGCTGCAGTGTCTTGAAGGATAGGGGTGGATGTATTGGGCTGTGTGGAGGATGGCAATAGGGTTTTGCTGAGGCAAAGGTGGCACGGGTGGGAGTAGGATGCCAGGGTGGAGGCAGCATCACCACAGCAGGTAGGTGTCCCTACCACAGCTCTCTCTTGCTGCACCCAAAAAACAGGCACAAGGTGACTTAAGAGTCACAGGAGATAGAAAGCGTTTTGGGATGAACTGGTCACTAAGATGGAACAAAAGTGGTTCCTCTAAAAGATAGGAGACAAGTTCTCCTCATCCTAACTGAGCAAGGTCTTAACCCTGGGGGATACAGAGTGGCAGGAGAGGGGGTGAGAACCATCCTCCACAGCTCCTGGCAGGGCAGAGAGCCAGGCTGCCAGTGTGTGAGCCCCTGGCAGCAGCGCAGAGACTGCCGGAGTGTGAGCTTTGTGCTTCCTAATGGCATCTATAAATAGCTCTGGCCTCCCACCACCAGCACACGCTTGCTCTCTGCAGCCCATTTTGGGCAGCAAAAGCCTCTCCCCTCTTCCCACCCATCCTCTGCAGACCAGCTCATGCTCCCGGGGTCCCACGGCACATACACACCCTCAGGGTTCAGGCTGGACACCAGGGGCTCCGGCAGGGTCCTGGGATGGCCGAGGAGCTGCTTGGTGCTGATGTGCAAGTTGGTACCAGCAGTGGGAGAAAAACCTACAGGATGGGGAAAAACATCTGGCTCAGGCAGGGCTGGAGCCTCCCATGCTCGCTGGGCACAGCCACTGCAGTACCGCAGGGCAGTCACGTCACCCTCTCCGAGTGCTCCGGAGGAGAAACGACCAGGTCCCTTTCCATGAGAACCCCCCGCCACCTCCTCTCACGCCTGTGAGGATGCAGACAAGGCCCTGGGACCACCCTTCTCTCGCCAAACACAGAAAGGTCATTTGCGGCCAGAGCATGTCCCCACCAGCCCACAGCCTGCGGGGACTGACACTGGCCTTCAGCCACCTGCCTTTTGCTGCAGCTGCTGTGGTGACATGAGCAAGGCTGTGAAGGAAAGCTCCCTGCAGCCACCTCAGCCCCAAAAGCAGCAATGCAGGATCCGACTCCTGTGCATGTCTGCGAGCAGCCCCCAGGCTTCAATGGGGAGGAGGAAAGGGCCCCAGGGGTGACAAATCTCTGAAACCCCCTGGAGTGGTGAGCGACTGCCATGTCAGCACACAAACCCCCACCTGCCTAATCTCAGTGCCCAGGGGAGAACTGGTCAGCTCTGGGGCTGACCCCTGGCAGAAGGAGGCAGGGAGCGGGCAGGGGTCCCGCGGAGCAGCCCCCGCGGCCGAGCCAGCGGCAGCGTGCTGACCTCCGTTTCTCCGGTAGGCTGGCAGCTCGCACGGGCTCGGCTCCGGCTGGGCGTCCTCCTCGGACCTGGCCTGCAGGACGGTCACCGTGGCCCCCGTCTGCTGAATAAACTGCTGCAAATTACACTGCCTCAGCTCCTTATTTAACTCCTCCAGCTCTTGGGTCTGGGCCTGCAAAACACACACCGAGGGGGGACAGGGTGAGCCGCACGTTCCCCCCATGCCCCAAGCCAGCTGGCAATCATCCCCTGGGGCTGCTCCCTCGCTGGGGCTCACCCTGCCGGTGCCAGCAGAGGGAACCTCGGGGGTACTGTGGCTCAGCCGCCCCTCTCTGGGGCCTGCAGGAAGGGAGGTGCCCAGGCAACGGGAATGAGGAATATGCTGGTTTGGGAACAGCCCTGCTTTGCTGCATCTCCACAAGAGGGTGCGAGCAGCCATCAAAAGGCAGCCGCCACAGTGCTGGGAGATGCCAGATGCAAATGAGATGCTCAAGGAAAGATGCTGAAAGCATGGACAGTCTGGGGAAAGCCTGGCTGGATAAAAGGTTCCCCATTTTGCTCCACCAAAGGGGACACAGTGGGTAGAAGGTAGGAGTCACACAGCCTCTTGACCCCTGATGCTGGGAGGCTGCAACAGGCGAGCTGGGGGGGCATCACAGCTCATCCCCAGAGCTGCCATCTCCACACTGCACAGCCCCCCACCATGAGCCCAAGCTCTGCATGGTCAAAAGACTTTGTGCACAGGCACCATGGGGAGCTGTGCTATGCCCTTTGTGACTCCTTCATCCAAGACAACATCGACCCTTGTGCCAATGCCACCAACCCCACACGTGGACCGCTTGCTCCAGCACCATTGTCTGTGCTGGAGCGGGGTGATGCTGTGCTCCTGGTGCACCAGTCAGAAGGAGCATTGGCCCAGATGTAGCTTGTACAGACCGCAATGGGTGTGGGACCCCGTGCCAGTGGAGCAAGAGTGATGGTGTCCCTCTGTCAGTGACCACTGCTGCTAAGAGCTGTGCACCCAGTCCCAAGTTCACTGGGCAGGTGGAGTAACCAACCCCACTCAACCCATTGGTCTAATGTGTCTGGAAAGCTGGTCACACCCCCTCCTGAAGGTCTTACCACCCCATGGGGTGGCTCAACCCAGTCCTATCTACCTGCAGGTTCTTTTCAGCTTCCTCCAGGGCCTTCTCCACGCTGGCCAGGTTGCTCTCCAGCTGGGTGCCTTGCTTGACCTTGGCCTCCAGGTCCCTTTTCATTTTGGTGGCCATGTCCTCCAGCTGTATGGGGCTGGGCATAGAGATCTCCTTCCCTCTCTTGGCCCTTTCGGCCATCTCCCATTGGATCTCCTCCTGTAGGGCTTCAGTCCGGACACTCAGCTCATAGATCCTCTGAGTGTACTCCTCCAGGCTGGCCCGCAGGCTCCTAACCCGCTCCTGCCGCTCCCGCTCGCACTCCTTTTCCAGCCGGAGCTCACTCTGCCAAAACTCCTCCTCGCCCAGCTCCGTCTCATTCCTCCGCACCACTTGCTCCAGATAGAGGATCTCATTCTCCTGGCCAGCAAGCCGGCTGCGCTCCCAGAGCCGTAGGTCCATTTCTAGGGTGTCCCCATGGGCCTCCAAGGAATGCAGCTGCTCCTGCTGCTGCAGCACTCTCCTAAAAAGCTCCTCCTTGGAGGGCTGGACAACACCACCACCCTCCAAGTCTAGCCCATCCCGTGTTTGGTGCCTCCATCGGCCCACGGTGAACAGGTCGCTGGAGCTTGTAGGACCCAGGCTGAAGGTCATGGATTTTTTTGGCTCCCTGGAACGGGGTCCATCTATGCTGGTAAACCTGGGCTTGATGGGCAAGCTGGCCCGGATGAACGTCCTCTCGGGAGCTTGGGGAGCGCCCTCCGAGGAGGGCCGCTCGGCCATGCTGGGGCCTGTCCGCCGCAGGATGAACTGCACGTCGTTGGCATACTGCCCACACTTGGCCAGTGACTCCAAGGGACACTCCAGCGGCAGCAGCTGCCGCTCCTTCTCCCGCAGCTTCTGCACCAGCACGTAGCGCCCCGTCTGACCTGCCGGGAGGAGGTGAGCACGTCAGATCGGGAAAGCAGAGGCCAGCAGGGGTGTGCTGAGGCTGCTGCCCCACAGGCAGTGCTGGTGGCATCCCCACCACCACAGAGCAAGACCTCCACCCACCCGAGGACTCCTTTTCCCAGGAAGAACCTGCAGATGGGGCATCCCCCCAGCAGATGGAGATGGCTCACCAATGGCCCGTGCCAGGGCGATGACCACTTCTTGGCAGGTGGTTTGCTCCGAGACTCCACACACGACCCTCTGGATCCCATCCACCCAGACCTTCAGCTCCATCCCCACAGCTGCCGGGCCTCAGGTGCTCTGGGTCATTGCAGGACAGGCTGCCTGTGGGGACAAAAGAAACCAGGTTTCCATCCCAAGCCACTAACAAGGAATACAAGATGCTTTAAAAGCAGTGTCATTAAATCAAGATCCCATGGGGTGAATCCTAGACCGAGAAGTTGTTCGCTGCCACCCTGTGCACAGATTGCATTTTTGCTGATGTTATTAAATACTAATATTCATCTGCAAAGAAATTTTTTTTTCTCACGTCTGGACAGTGGGTCCAAATCTTCCTGAGGTAGGAAATGATGGGGTTTGTGTGCCTGTGTGGTGCCCAAAAGATGCCCAGGTTATTTATGTGCTGTAAGCACAGACTTTTAATGGGTTTGCTGGATTTCCCTGCAATTTCTCTGAAAATTTGACAGAGTGGCACTGAGGGACAATGTTGTTTTCTAAACAACATTGGAAAAAGCAGATGAACTGCTGGCTGCCTGCTTTTCCAATGATATAGAGGGAAGGTGCAGATAATGGACATTTTAATCTTTTCATATTTACATCCATCTCAATTTATCTGAGAGAGATTAAGAAATTAAAATAAAGCCTCTTTTGTAACAAAAGCATGACCAAAAGTAGGGTTTGGGAGGGGTAGCCAGGCATAAACACCCATGACAAAGCCCAGGCTCTGACCAATACTGGGGCCCAGCTCAACTCCCACCCAGTGGGTACTACTACCTTAAAACAACACCTGTTAGCCTGGGAACACCCAACTCCTGCCTCTCCCAGCAGCTCAACAACTGCAACCATCATAAATTAAAAAAAAAATAAGCTTAAGCTGTAAAGAACTCAAATATTTGAGTTTACAGTGTTTTCAAACACAGTGCAAAGATGTATCTGTTTTCCCTGCTAAAACACTGGTTTTGACAGTATCAGTCTTGTCTGAAAGTCCTGGATGGAGTAATGTACACAAAATTTTCAGGCCCTCCATCCAGGGGGTCACAAACTGCTTTCCCAGCCTCACCTGGCTGGTTGCAGCCCCTCCCTCTGCTCCAGCTATCCCAAGTTTGCAGCCAGGCTGTGAGAAAGCTTGACCTTAGGTTAAACTCCACTTCTTCATTATTTTTTGTTGCCTACTTGAGTAATCAAAGGGAGGGCTTGAAGGGTCCTGTCTCTGGTGATGAGGAATTTTAATCATGGTGTGAGAAAGGCAAGGAGAAACTGAGGAGGACACGGCTTCGTGAGGACGTTCTGCGCAGGTTCCGGGTCCTGTTGGTGCCACCTCCCTGCCCACCTCCAAAACATGGGCACAGAGCAGCCGTCACAAATGCCTCTGCGCTGAGCTCATGTTTGCCTTGGCTGAGCCACCGGGGAAAACTGTGGGGCTGAAGGACACCTTGGGTTCGGCCCACCTCCCTGTAAGCCCCAAACCACTAAAATTTGCAAGACGTAAATTTAAAGCTGCATTTTGGCACCACTCCCCAGTCCTGTGTATTCAAAGCTGCAACTGTCCCCCGGCACGGAGCAAAGTCCAGGTGCCACTGCGGCACCACCCAAATCGCCCTGAAACCACTGTTGTTCACCGCCCCCCACCCTCCCTCCCAGCAGNCAGAGCAGCCGTCACAAATGCCTCTGCGCTGAGCTCATGTTTGCCTTGGCTGAGCCACCGGGGAAAACTGTGGGGCTGAAGGACACCTTGGGTTCGGCCCACCTCCCTGTAAGCCCCAAACCACTAAAATTTGCAAGACGTAAATTTAAAGCTGCATTTTGGCACCACTCCCCAGTCCTGTGTATTCAAAGCTGCAACTGTCCCCCGGCACGGAGCAAAGTCCAGGTGCCACTGCGGCACCACCCAAATCGCCCTGAAACCACTGTTGTTCACCGCCCCCCACCCTCCCTCCCAGCAGCAACCTAACACCAAAACTGGAGTGCAGCACATCCCATAGAGCACTTCCTATACACCCCCCCTCCCTGGCCAGGCACCAAACCAGTCTCAAATCCAACTTCTTGTGCCACAACTCAGTCAAGGGGCCAGGAGCTTAAGAATAAACAAGAAAAATAACCCAGCTTGTTGAGTCACACCAAACGGTCTCACCTTGCTGGCAAAATCCGGCGGCTGCCGAGCGCTGTGGGAGCAGGATGGCCGCTGGCACACGGGCACCTGTCCGGCTTCAAACCAGGCACCAGCCTCTGGCCCCGCCTCGGCCGGCCTTCCAGGCAATCATTTACCAGCAGCCCGGCACACTGCTGCCAAAAAGCTGGGAGAGAGGCAGCCAGCTTTGTCCTCATGTAAGAGAAACCCCCCTCGAAAAGCAGGCAGGGCATAATGTCCACCACATTCTCCAGCACCCCAAAATCCAGTGGATTTTATTGCTGCCTTAGATCCTTGCAAGCACAGGGGGCCCTTGCTGTAACATCTGGGGGGTTTGGGAGTTGTCTCCAGCTTGCTGCCATACACAGGATGTATCTGTCCCCTTGAAGAGGGCTGAGGGCTCCTCCCTTCTCTGCCTGCCCTTCCCCTGCCTTCTGGGGAGGATCAGCTCCCACTCAAAACCAGCCTGGCTGCCCCTCTTCCCCCAAATCCCTGGCCTCACGAGGGAGCTGACAGGATGAAGGTTCATCCTTATCTGAGGGGACCCGCAGTGCTCCCCAAACCCCTCAGTTTCTGCTTGGGAGGGACATCACAGGCTGCACTCAGCATCTTATCCCCAATATTCCACCATGACAGCATCACCCTAGTTAAAAAAAAAAACCAAAAAACACCGTAAAACCCCATCAGGCAATAAACCTAAAACAGTCACCTTGCCCCAAGCATCACCTTTGCTGTAACCCACTCAGCTCTTTACCACAGCAGCTGGAGGTGAGTCTCATTGCCCCACTCGCACATAGACCCCCCCTCAATGAGTTTCTCTGCTGACCCCCTGCATTAACAGCAGGTGACTTCGTTACACCACCAGGCAGGAGAAATAATGGGCTTTTTTTTTGGGCAAGAATTACTTTTCTTGGGGAAGAGCACTTCTCAGCAGAAGGTGGGTTTCCAGCTGCCTCTGTTTGTATTTGCCCCAGGAGGTTGCTTTGATCATGAACCAGAAGTGCAGGCAGCTGCCAGGCCCTGCCCCAAAACAGCACCAGGGAAGCCAGCAGGTGGCTGTGGGTGCCAGGACACATGAGGGCTGCTCCAAAGGCCGCTCATTTTATTCTCACCCTTCCCCACTATGGATGTCTAAATAATTTTTATTGGAACCAGATTAACAAAATGACTAATTTTCTGTTCCCTTTCCTCATGTGATGGGTCCTAAAATTGAGAGTAGGGATGATTCATACCATGACTTGAACAGATTTTCTGACTGAAAGTCAGAATTTCAAATGCTGACACTAAAAAAAAAAATATTTTTTCAAAATTAAAAATCTCAGATCCTGCAGCTTCATTTTGATTCCTGGTGCTGCTGTCTCCCAGCCTCCCTGAAACTGCCAGGCTAAAGGAAGTGGAGATGAAGGAGTATTTCTGCACGTGCATGAGGATGCACATCGTGCTCCTGCAAACTGCCATCCCAATGGCTGCTGGGACTCACAAGGGTTTGGTGACCTCTCCTGGACTTGAAATAATAGAAAATTGGCCAGTCACCCTCCTCACAGATGTGAGGACCACTCCTGATTTGTAGGGCCACCTGCCATGCCCCCTATGGGGTCCCTCAGAAGCTGAGACAGCACCTTCCAGCCAAGGACTGCAAGCACTTTGCAAGAGTCTTTCTACTATGTTTTGCCACACACAATAATAATAATTAAAAAAGAAAAAATCAAAATCTGTTTCAGAAGAAACTCACCCATTTTGCACCCAGCAGCAAGGCCTAGTGCAACCCAAATACCAAAGCACCCCAACATCTCTACCACAGCTCCTAAAAAGGACCATCTGGGACCAGCATAAAGGTTTTGAGATGGACAACCTGCCAGCACTAAGGTTTCACCCATTTTTGCAGGTACACTCACCTCCCTCACTATGTCCACCCCTGGCAGGGAGCTGGGTACAGAGCCAGGTGGCAGGAGAGGAGTGCCACAGGGAAGGCTTCCAAGAAAGCCTAATTAAAAGTGAAAGGAATCCAGAAGACCAGCCTTTAGTGTCAGGGTTTGGGCTGAGGGTCATAAAGACTCAGTTAATAAACTGCATTAGTACATGAGAGCAGGCTGTGATGAGCCTGCCATCCATGAAGCACCAAGGTGTCCCTAGGAACCAGCAGCTTTGCATCCCTTTGGATGCAGTCCAGGGAAATGCTGGGGTGCTCTCAGTTGTTTTATTTCTACTTTGAACCTGACCCCCTGGCTCCTCTCCCACCCAATGCCAGGGGGATGCTCGTCCCAGCCGTGTGCAGACACACCAATAAGGAAAACCCAACCCAATACATGAGTAAGCAGCAAGTGGGGAGGGGAGGGGTGGCCCTGTGCTGCCATCCTCTGTGCCAGCACGGGCAGGCTGGCTGTGACTCACTGCCCTGGATCAAATGCTGCAGTGACACATCCAGCAGCTATTTAATACTTCCTCAAGTCTCTCCCTGCTCTAAGCACCAGGCCCAGCTCCTGCACCAAAGGGGAGAGATGGTACTTGCCCACCTGCTGAAACCTCTGGTGGGGCAGAAGCCTCCCTGTCACTCTGGCAACCAATGCAGAGAAGATCCATAAATAACTGAAGCCTCCTGACAACACCTGCAGCAGGCTGGAAGGGATGGGACATGGTCCAGGTTTCCCTCTAGACCACAAACTGTGTCCTTCTGCCTTGGGACCCTCTTTTGGCGTGACATCACCTGCCCTTGGCTGAGCTGTTACAGGGACTGAGCAGTTCTGCTGGGCTTTCCGTGCCGTGTCCATCCCAGGACAGAAGGCCGTGGTCAGGATTGACCACTGGCCTGTCCAATGCTGAGCACAGATCAGCTATGGTGAGGTTTGATGCCATGGCACATCCCAGGCTGGCAGTTCCACTGCTGGGCAGAGATGACCACCCACATCTCTGAACAAGCTGTCCTTGCAGCAGAGTCTGAGGCAACCACTCATGGCCACTGCCACAGCAGCTGGGAGCAGCAGGCAAACCCCCAGCCACTTGGTGGGGGCTTTCCACCATTCCAGCTTGTCCTGAGGATGCTGGCCCCAGGATCCTGAAGGAACATAGCATCTGGCCTGGTGCAAGGCAGCCAGGAGGGTCACCTACCAAAGACAGCAGTGTCCTGTCCTTCAGCGTGGGGGCCATCAGGGTGCGGGTGGGACACTCGCACAGAGCTCCAAACTGGAGCAGAAGACGGGTTACTTCATCCCGGCACAAAGAGTTGACTGGGGTTAAACAAGCTCAAGGGGTGACAAACAAGTCCTACCAGAGTGGTCACAGCCCAGAGAGGCAGCTCTTCATCCTTCCCCCACCACAGGGAGGGTATGCAAGTGCTTCTCACCCCCCAGGCCTAAGGAAGCCATCAGCTCTTACGCAAGGCAGCCACGAGTACCCAGGAGCAAGGAAGCAGCAGGCATGGGGCTCTAATTCACACCCAAGCAGCTTATTTAGGGGTGGCCATAATAGCACCATATCCTCAGTTCACCCACCATCCCCCATCCAGCTCCCTACTCTGACACGTTGTGCCTGACAGAAAGCCCTAAAAATTGGCAAATTACCAAAATCAGTAATTTAACCTGAAGGTGGACTTTTGCCAGAGATCTGTGGATGGACCAAGCCCAAACACCCCCCAAGGGTCTGCTGCCTTTCAGTAGCAAGCAGCTTCTGCTGGGGGCATCCTACAGTGCATAATGCACACTTGGCATCAGCAAAAGTTACATCCGTGTTTCAAGGGCTTTTTGCACTAAAGGAGATCAAAGGAAAACTGTGTCTTGTGGCATTTGCATGCTTGAGAGCTAAAGCATGATTTGAGCCAGAAATCACAGACCATCACTAAAATCCTCTGGCAATCCAAGGGGACACATGTCCCACACAAGGATCTTGCAATCTTGCAGGAACTGCCCAAAGAGACAGATTTCTGGAGAGCCATAAGCACCACACCAGCAACCCCTCATTAAGAGAAAAATAGAGGCTTAGAGATTTTCTGCTCCACTTCCTCCCAAAAATTACAGACCCGTGCTAACATGCCTGAGGAGGCTGGCCAATGTTGAGCAGGGCAGGAAGAGTCAGGGACAAATCCTGCCCAGGGCTGTGACGCCAGATGGGGACAGTCCTCAGGGTGATGGCCTTTGGCAGGGATTTAGGGGAGGGAGGCTCACATCATGACTGGTGTCAAAGACACTCATTCCATGCCACCCCCACCTGCCAGAATTTCTGGTTTTTAACCCAAACTTTTTAAAAAAAAAAACCATCAGACCCACACAGAAACAGAACGAACAGAAACAGCACTGTGAAGAAGCTGGGAGACCTTTTCTTAATCTTAGACAAGATTAAGATTTATGGCCATGGCAGGTCAGCATTGAGAGTCATATGAAAACATCAAGAATCACAGCCAGTGACATTTTAGGGATGATTACTAGTCAGTCCACCCCACAGATGAGCCACCAACCAAAAGCTCATTATAAATTAAAAGCAGCATTACCACCCCTCCACCTACTGCACACACTCACATTACAGCGTTTCAGCCTGGAAGCGGAAGGATCATCTTTCACACCTTCACTCATCGAGTTTCTCCCTTGCAGCACTAATGGCTACTGTCCATGGGGGGAGAGCTGGCAGGGCTGGCTGGGAAAGTCTGCCCTAAACACGAAGGTTTGCAAGGGAACCATTAGCAGCACCTGCTGTTCCCGTAACGATTACCGTCACCCCCGGTCCCACATGTGAAGAGTGACTTCATGAAAGCAGCTGGAAGTCAATCTGTAGGTTCTTCCCAAGGGGGAGAAGCAAAATTAGCAACAGTGTGTAGATTAGAGGGGAAGGAGGAAAGGCTTTTGCACTGCCATGCTCTTCTCTTTCTTGTGCAATTGAGGGCACCCCGGTGCCGTGCCCAGGATGGACCTAGCTTTACCCCCAGTACAGGGGCAAGACTAGGTCTAGGTATCTTGGGGCTCTAGGCTGATCTAGATTAGGTTCATCATCTTTAGGGGATGACTCACAATCCAGCTCCTAAAAGGCAAACTCTGAGGGGTACTTACCACAGTATCCACACAAACACAACCAAGGCATTCATATGCCAGCAGGTCCAGAATCTCTGCTGTGTTCATCTTCCACAGCAGTCAGTGATCAGCAAAAGCACAATGCAATTTGTAAATATTCCCCTGTTAGTACACACAGTCCGTTCCCCAAGTCAGAACACAGCTTGTATTTCTCACCATGTGGAACAGAGGAGGAATCTTCAGAGGCAAAAGCCTGCTCAAGCCTTGGAAATATTCCTCCCCAGCCAAAGAAGAGAACTTCCCCCACCTTCAAGGGCAAGACCAAACAGGGAAAACCCAACCAATGAGGTCTCTCTCCCAACGCCCCCAGAAGAGCCAGAAAGGACCCTCACAGCCTCCTTGAGATGCTTGCCCAGTCCAGCCCAGAGGATGAGGTGAGCCTTGACCACCTATAATACAAGCAGAGACAGACACTCTCCCTGTCTCAAATTAATCAACAATTTCATCTCCACAGGGTTACAGGAAAATTCAGGCTCTGAAGCTGTCCTGCAAGTAGGACCAGGGACATAAAAAAGCCAAATGACCTACAAATATTGTCCCTCCAATCTGCCTTCCAGCCTCCTTTAGAAGTGCTGGTGTCAGCCATCAGCAATCCTCTTTCCATTCCAATTCTCCTCCTACAGGAGAGGGTAATTAACAAATTAGCAAATGCACAACCAGGGATAAACCTTCCAGATCTGATTCTCCATTTCCAGAATAACTTGCAGTTTCCTACCCTGCTTCAGAAAGCAGCCACATGTAAAGGACACACTGCTGGGTGTCAAGAGGAGAGGATGCACAGATGAACATGCAGGTGCATGCTGTCATGGATATTTATTTATAACTTTGTAGGATTAAAAAGGATTGTAATGACCCTTTGCAGAGATCTGAATAGGCTCCTTTCTCTCACATGCTCAGACACAAAGACAAATAAACAACAGACTCAGAATGAATCCTGGCTGAAACCTTTGATAAGACCCTTGGGTATTTTAGAAGTCCCTGCTTTCACACTACCTGGCACATGACTAATTAGGTGGAGGTGCTATCAATCACTTCCTGAACCCACCCAGAGACAATAAGCTCTTTAAAGCAGTAAAATCATGGCATATCTCTGGAGAGACAAGTGCATCTGGGACATCCATCCAGGGGTACAAATCACAGTCCTACAACAAGTGATGGAAATCATGGCTGCATGACCAACTCTAACCCCCCAAACTGCCTTGCTGGACCTTTGGCTGAAGGGGCTTTAATGCCAGCAAAGGGCTCCATACATAGGTCCAGCACTTAATGATACCTGAAAGACCAAAATGGGATAGTAACATAGGCTGGGGACTGGGCCAGCACTCCTGCAGGCAGAGTGGGAGACTCAAAAAAAATACATTGTTTCTTCTGAAGCATTTAGGTGCTTAATCCTCATGCAGCTAATGCTCACACGGGGTCGCTTTGGGGAAATACGTGCTTTTGAACCTCCTAGCCCAACTTCTTTATACTCCCAGCAGGTCATTAAAAAGCCAAATGAATTCAAAGAGGACAATACCAAGTCCAATGTCTCAGCCTAGGCAATCCTCAAGCTGCATTAAGGCAGTCCAAAAAATACTTGAGAAGCAGTTTTGAGGGACAGCTAGTGCACAGCATGCAGCGTCTCAAAGACTCAAAGCCATGTTTCTAGCACCTCCACTCCTGAGTCCCAATGATGCTTCCCTTCCAGAGTGGGAGAGCAAATGTCCCTTTCCAACATACGGTGCTGAGTGTGCAAGATTTTTAAGACTAGAAGGAGAAAAGGTCTTTAAAAAGCCAACAAAACCACTTAAACAACTACATGAATCCCTTATGCACAAACACCTATGCAGACACAGCTTTCTTCCCCCACTGATGGTGGACAAGTGGGAGTACCTTGGATCACTTATGATGTGGTACAACCTTGTGCCCAGGTTGGCCCTGGGAAAGCCTTGTGACAAACTACCCTGATAAAGTCCCATCCCAGAGGAATGAGGGCAGGAAGAAGAGGAAGGAGAGATGACCTCAGAGCAAGCCTGGGAAACACCTACAGGCACAAACCATCGAGCAAAGACCTGGGCACACTGGCCAAGAGTCCAGGGACACCATGAGCTGCTTTCTGACAATTAAGCTGTTCCTCAGAGAAGAGTGTGTGTGTGTGTTTGTGTTGCGGGAACCAGCCAGCACTGATCACAACATGCAAAGAGGTCCATCCAGCATTCCCACCTCAATTATGTTTGGCTCTTAGCAGAAAGGAGTGCTGACACCTCCAAACATTGCCAGAACTTGGGAAAGAAAATAAAAATTGGCAAGTGAAAACAGCAACCACAAAGCCTCCAAAAAAACCCAACACAACCTGTCTTTATTCTTATCTAGAGATGCCTATGGTGTTTATCCAACCTGCTGCACACCACCAGCTGCCTCAGGCAAGCATCCAGAGGCAGAGACTAGCTCCCTGCTGCACACTCACATTTCCTGGGCAAAGCAATGTTCACAGCAGGAATCATTAAACCAGCAAGAACCCTACAAGTGCTCTCCCTGTCAGACAGCTTCACAACACAATCTGGGTGCCAATGGTCTACCCAGGCTGGCAGGAATAACAGGGAGCAAAGGGGAGGCTGCCACTCACGGGGCTTCTCTGCCCACACAGCTGCTCTCCTGCAGGATGCTCTAGGTGCCTCCAAAGTCCTTGCCGTGCTCAGGAGTGCATTGCTAGGTCTAACACCATGAGGACATCCGTGGGAGGCTCTGGACCCCAAAGGGCTGTTGAGAGCACTGTGACATTCCACTGTCCCCTGAGGGGACACAGGAAGGGTTGAGCATGAGGCTCCAGAGATGAAGAGCTCCAGCAGGTCCTGTGTGCCATATCAGGGTTAGGAAGTAGCAGCAAAAGAAGCCTTCATGGGTCAATTGCCCTGAAGTTTCCACCTATGTGTTGTTTCAGGTTATTTTCCCCCTCCCCGTGCCCTCCTTTTTTTTTTTCCTTTTTAAAGCAACAAGTTATTCTAGATTACTAGCCTGGGGCAGCTGGAAGCACCCCAACCCTCAAGAAAGTGCTGACTCCAGCCCACAAAAAGCCAGACAATCAGCAGCTTTTAGGAGCTCCTAAACTTGGCATCGGAAAAATGGAAGTACATAAAAATGTTAGCAATCCTTTACAACAACAGGATTCTGTTAAAAACCTTCAGTGAGGCCACGCTTAAGCTTTAATTTGAATACACAGGTTTGCAAGGGCATAGACAAGTTGGAACAGATGGAAGAACATCCTTTTGAAAGATGCTCTTGAAAACAATGCACACACACAGAGCTGACACTTAAAGTGTCCCTCATGCCTTTATTTAAACTTGGGCACAGTGCAACCCATTGTCAAACAGCACCTGGATTTCTCCCCAGCTCACCACAGCACCCAACCTCGCATGACTCCAGAAAATACTCTGCTCTGAAGCCTTGGCACACACATCACTGCCTCTCAGCCAGGAAGGATTAACTCTTTGTCTGGAATTGCTCCCAAAGCATTCCCTCCCCAGCACATGGAGAAACAACAGAACATGGGCGTAGGTCAATTCTGTGCCACCACGGGAGGTTTTTCCTATACAAGATGACATGAGCAAAACAGGACAGAAAGAAGCTGAAAAACATGGAAAGGATGAACCAGTGGGAATTCAAGCAATATTTCCCTGCAGCACAAGGTGACAGTGAAGGCAACCACAGGACACATTTCCACTATGGAGGTGGACAACACACATGTTGCCAGATAATTGCTCGGGTCTGCCTCTTTAAGACCTAGGTAAAACTAATTTTCATGTCCCTCTCACACTCATTTGCAAAGAGTTTTATATTTTAGAGCAGCTGGCGTGCCCTTTCTAGGAAATAGTGCAGGATCCTGGGAACTGCAGCGCTCAATGCTGTGAGTGCTGGAAGTAACACTCACAACTTCGTTCGACTTGGTGGAAGAAAGGCGTCAGGAAGATGTGTGCACTTGTGGCAGCTTCTGGATTTCCACGCCATTTCTTTCAAAAGGGCATGGGGAAGCCAGCAGAGATATGCGGAGACGGAGTTCAGGCATCGTGCTCAGGCTCCCCCAGCAGATAACTGGGATGTGGGAGGATTCCTGGCATTCCAACGGCACCAACAGAAGGTAAGAACATCCCCCCTTCCCCACAGCCCCTTCCTGAGAAGACACCAGCGGCACTGCCTGATAAGGAAAACAAGCAGCGTTCGGAAAACGCTTCCCACTCCTACCCACTGCAGACACAGCGTGTGCTCACGGTTTGCTCTCTTCTCCTTACGAAGAGCTGCGGTTCCTGCCCCGTGAGGCGCGCAGCTGCCACAGAGCCGCCCCACAGGTGAGCGGGCAGGTGTGTGTGCAGCACCGCTGCCCCACCGCCGGGCGCCAGGGCCCCACTGTTTGACAGCGGAGCTCTGGCATTCGTGCTCCCACACGCTCCCGGGGCCGGTGCCTGCCCGGCAAGTCCCGGCAGAGCTCGGGGCCCGCCGTTAGCACCGGCATCCCGGGGAGCTGGCCCCGGCTCACGGCGAGGAGCAGCCAAAGCTCCCGTCTCGCCTCTTTCAATCATTTCTCACCCGTTTCCGCCTAATTTCTCCCGAAATCAGCCATCCCAAGGGGAGTGCCGTGGGCTGTGCCTGAGGCAGCCACTCGGAGTGAGAGGTGCACGGCTGTGACCCTTTCCTCTGTACAATACCCTTGAACGCACGTTTGGGTTTTTAACCTGCAATTACAAAGTGCTGTTGCAGGGCAGGGAAAAAAAAAAAACAAACAGGAGAGGAGCTTGGTGTCCCGTTCCCCCCCCGCTCCTCCCCGCAGCAGGCCACAAGTGGAGTTACGAAACAACCTGCCAACCTGCCGGCAGAGTTCACGGAAGGCATCAGAAGTATGCGGCTGGAGCCTGGCTCTTATCGAGGAATTTAACCTCTCTCCTCGGGGAGACGTCTCTGGAGGGAGGAAGGACGGGCGGTTTTGCCCCACGGATGCGAGCGGAGGAGGCTCCTGGCACGGGCATCTGAGACCCCCACGCCGCCCCGGCTCCTCCGCTGGGGGCTCTGGACAGCGTTTGCCGCGCCGGTGGGGCCGCGGTGC
>VXAX01006678.1:682518-799756 GCA_013399835.1 Leptocoma aspasia | reverse complement strand
GCTTTAAAAAGTATTGAATTGTCCTTTTATTTTAAAAAGGTTATTAATTTATCTTTAAAAAGATCTGAAAACATTATCATGTTTTTTAAAAGAAGACTTAAAATCTGCTTTCCTAAAAACAAACCGAGCAAAACCACCCTGTACTTCCCTATCCCTGACTCCTGGCTCTGTGGGGCCGTATGGGCGGGCTCATTCCCGCCTGGAAGTGCTCAGCCTATCCGACTGCAGGGCCCAGACCTCCACCTGCCCCAGCAGATCCCTGAATAGAACAGAGGAAATCCCTTTTCAGAGAGGAAGAGCTTGGCCTGGTGCAGGAGGAGGGTCCAGCCCTCGAGCCCCGTGTCCTTCAGCCGGCCGGGGGCTTAGAACGCCCTAAAACCACGGAGAGATGATGGCAGGGAGACAGGTTCAGCCGGTTTTGGAAGAAGCAGGTGTCTGCTGCCATGCTGGAGGCTTTGGAAACTTCTCACCTCCTCTCTCCGTCAGCTTTTCCCACCCTAACTCTCAAAAAACCCACCTGGAAGCTCCTCCCGCCCCGCACGCCAAGGTCCTTCCTCCACGTACCCCAAGCAATGGGGATGGCTGTGATGGTATCAGAATCCCATCCTCGAGGTCTCTGTTGGGTAAGGTGCTCCAGCAAGGCCTGTGCTGGTGCAACCCCAGGGCCAGATGCACACTTACCTTTATATTTCTTTATCCAGAATGTCTTGTGAATTGTCCCACTACTCACGAGAAAGGATAAGCCACCCATCAGACCCTGGATCCCGAGGTGACTGCTCCAAAACACATCTCAGGTTTGCTGCTCCACCACAAAATGTGTGCTAGTTTCAACTTATGGTCAGAAAAATCCCCATCACATGCAGGCCTTAGGATATCCTTATCTAAGGTTTATGATATCTTTAGCTACTCCCTTATCCACATGGAAGCTGCTGGGATTAGGAGGTGATGCAACACACAAGTCTGTAGCTGTCACTCAGCACCTTTAATTGGGTTTTTTAATGAAGTTTTCTGTTGTTCTGACCTATTCCTCATAATTATGATCTCCTAAAATCAGATAGTACATCTGGCACTCCATAACACAGGCCATACCCTGGAGACCTTACAGCACAGGAGGAACAAAGATCTATAAAAGAAAACAACAAAGGCTGTTCTCAGGAGATACATATCTTATTTAATAGGCTGGATACTCTTCTGAGATCCCAATCGGATACAAGCTGAGCAGAGGTTCATTTGCCACTAGCAAGGATGGTTGCCTTTCTTTTAAGGAAAAGATTGTGAACTTTAAATCTTTCTACCTTTAGTCAGTTGTAAAAAGATTGGAAACCTCTTTTCACTCATAAAATTATTACTGGGGAAAATAAATAAACTAACTGACTCGCATGTCTGCATGATCCCTTGATTCCTCACTTTATGAAGAGTTTTCCACACCTTCCATCAACTAAGATGGATAAAAATGTCCAACATGTAGTTTCACACTGGTGAGCTTTGCCAGACTGGCTCATGGACCATCTTGTCCAGCCAAAGCTGTGTCTCAGATTTATTCTTAAAGCTGCTGTGTTGCTGAGGCCATGTTCAGGGACTGACCAGGAATAGTGACTGAGCTGATTTCTGGGGTTTTGCCCACTGGTTCCTTGCTGGGTTTTTGACAGGTATATCTTAGAGTTTTGAAAAGTCATGTCCTCATTGTACACTGAGCAGCCAGGCTGTTTTAGGGAGGAGAGCAATGCTGTCTCAGCATCCCGAGCAGCTGAATCATAACCAAGCAGGTCCTTTGGTCTCTCCAGCAGCAGATGAGATAGTAATCCTATCTGAGTTTCCCCAAAGAAGATGATGTTGTCTTGCTGCTGTGCTCAGGGGCACAACAAGATGTGTTCTGGTTCTGAGGCTTCTTAAGATACAGAATATGTTTGCAGAAAACCCCCCTCCTGAGTACAAATGTACTGTGGGTGAGCAGCAGGTCACCAGTTATAGCTCCTCTTAGCAGAGCACACCTTCCCTGGGACAGCCACCCAAGCCCAGCAGTGTTAGTCCATGCTACAGTCCATGGTCAGTGCAGGGCATGGAAAGGAGGGGGAAATGGCTATTTGAAGCACCTGAATCTGCAAAGCTGCTGGGTTTTGGCTTTTGGCACAAACCCAAAACTCTCTGAGCTGTGGTTGGAAGGGAAAAGTAGAGGAAAGTTTCTTTTTGAGGCCAATTTCTAAAAGGAAAGAATGGGAAGCCACATTTTCAGAGCTGCCCCACATCCCCAGCTCCCACCAGGAGCTGGATGTGGTCAGCATCATGGCTGTCAAACCTTCCTGCCTGCTTTCCTCTCCTTCTCCCCTTGCCATGGACTCCTTGAGGCCTTGGGAATGTGCCTCCAGATCCTGCAAGCCTCAGGAAATTTGTCAGCCACTATCCTTTCCTGACACAGCTACAACATTTCATGTGCCTCAGAGAAATTATCTAGTGCATCTCTTGCCTGGCTGAGCACACAGAAGGGCATGTTTTCCCCAGAAAATGAGCTTCCCTCTCAAATAAAGACAATCACTCCCAAAATCCCAGCATTTCCAGGAAAGCCCTGGCACCAGGAGGGAAAAGTGGCCAGTACCATAGGGCATGTGACTTTCTCTTCCAGCAGACACCCTCTACTTCAAAAGCTGTAATCCGAAGCTAGAGGTGAGGACCTCTCTCCCTTGCAACAATATGTATAAATAATACACATAATTACATCTATTAAAAAAAAAAATATATATACGCACAGGAGTACTGCCTTCTGTTGCTCAACATACATTTGTAGCAGTGTTACAAAGTACCCATTGACCCTTGCAGTACTTTTAGGGCTTTTGGAAAGTTTGGAGGGTATTAAGTTTTTCCGGGTTTCTTTGGAAGATTTTGAGCTCACCATATATTTTCTGGCAAGGGTTTTACTTTGCGACCATACATTGTTTTGGTGAGAGACAGAAGATGCTGCCTCAAGTGTAACAAAAGGGCTTCTCTGGAAGAATTTTTCCCTGTTTCTAGGACAACAAGAGACATAAGAAAGAAAAGACCCTGCAGCATTACAAGAAAGCCAAATTGGGGCTTGGCACTGCAGAGCCCTGCAACTGACTGCCAGGGTACTACAGACTGTACCCCCTCATTTCCACCCACAAGCCCCCTTGGGCTCAGGCTTGCAGGGAGGAGAGACCTTGGTCTGGTGGGTAGATGAGCTGCTGTCCTTCAAGGGCAGGCCCTCTGGCCTCTGAAACGTGACGTATTTCCTGTCCTGCCTTATTCAAGGGAGTATTCCTTCTGCTTCTGCAGCAAGCCTGGAAAAGTTGCTGGGCACTTGTCCCCTGTGGCTGCAAAGAATGGGGATGCTCACCAGCAGCCTGCAGGATTGCAGTCCAAATCAGTAAACCTTTTGGCTACACTGGTCTGATGTCTTTGGATTGCCCTGTGTGGGCACACAGCCCTTTCCCAAAAGCACTGACAGCCGCTGCAAGGTCTGCACGTGCCTCTCTGCTTTTGACACCTCTGGTAGTGGGAGCTGTGAAGGGACACCTGCGAAGGGTCTCATGAAAAGGGGTGCCCACCACTATAAAACCCATGGTAGAGTCAGAGCCAAAATTTCCAGGTCTCTACATCCTCCAGAAGTCTGCATTGCCTGGTCTTTGCTAGAATGGCTCTTGCAAAAGGTCAAAAAAAAAGCAAAATCTACCTTCAAAGTGGAAGTGAATAACTCACAATGAGGAGGAGGGTTCTTACATATCCCTTTTGCAATAAGAAGTAGGAAAAAAATGTGATTTAGCTAGGTTGGAGCTCCTGCATTCCCATTCAGCAACCCCAGGGGAGAGCACAGCTAGATCATTACAACTTCATTGCCATTCCCCACTTCAAACAGTGAATTGAGCTGTGTGACATTGGGAGCAGGGGAGGAAAAAACAGCTGAAACAATGGTGGATGGAAGTGAGAGAGAGAAAATGGATGGGAGAAACAGAAAGAGGAAAAGGCAACAGTATCAGGAGAAGAAAAGATGCCCAGGGCACATCCAGCAAGGTTTTGTTTCCCGTCCAGGTGCTGGGCAGAAGACCTGCTTTTCACCTAGGAAATAGCCTCATTAATTATGGCTGTTGAGTATGGGAATGCAGCAGCTCTTTACCATTCTGCTGCTCGGGTAGCCTGTGACCCGAGCCGTTCAGGTTTCCCAAGCATTTAGCAGTGTGGTCATGCTAATTTAGTTCGGTTTTTCAAAGGCTTGTGGGGAAAAGTCCTCTTCTTCCCAGAGGCATTGAAAGTTTTGACCTCCTGACCCTCCCTTTTACTAGGAGGTTCAAAAGCAGCATTGCAGCTGTTAAAGTTTTTCTTCATGCCTCAGTGATTCTCTGATGGGGGACCAAGCTGGTGTTTATCTAGGCTTGACCTCTCTTCTTTGAGCCCGGAGATGTCTCTTTCGTTCAGTGCTACAGACAAGGCAATGCTGGAAACCTCCCTGCCTTGCCATTCACTCCCTCCCTGCGTGCAAACGCACCAGTCCCCATTACTAATCCATCCCCCACCAGGAGCTGGGGCTCCCGGCACTGATCCCATTTGTCCATCACACTGCAGACTCATTTACATTTAATCCACCATGACTTGTCTATGAAGCACGACCCTCCTCCTGCTCTGATGCTGGAGCCCATTTGGCATCCAAAAGTCAACTGCTGGTTTCAGGGGAAGAAAAAAATTCCCCTTCCCAACAGGCTGGCCTGGCATGGACCTTTGGTGTCCCAGTCTTCCCTCCACTCCCAAGGCTCATTATTTGCAGGGAACATCCTCCCCTTAATTTACATCTTTGTCACCACATCCAGGGTGACAGGCTCCGAGATCCATCCAGGCACTTGAGCACAGGTTTAATGTCAAGCATCTTGTTTCAGGATGTCGCTCACAAGTCACATCCCTTAGCTGAGGCACTGGAGAGAGATTGCCTGATTTGTAGCCGTTGTATCCTGGATATTTACTCACAGCAGCCCGATTTTCTAGCCAGAACAGGGGCGGTGGCTTCTGCTTTAGCACAGGTCTCACCAGCTCATCTCAGTGCTGAAGCATTAGGTTAGGATGCAAAGTGAGGTGAAAGAAGGCAGGAGACGAAAAGTCTCTGAACTACTCGTCGCTAGAGCTGTGGGATTAACCACATTCACACCGACAGATTAGGGTCATTAACGTAGTCATTAAAAAAAGGGAGAGTCCTACTGTGAATAATGGCAGGTGCTTCACACACTGGCAGGTGCCTGGTCCCTGTGGTGGAGGCTTGAAGGTGATGAGATAGTGATGAGTGTGAGACATCTCCAAGGCAGGAGCAACACTCACCTTTTGTACACCTCTCCTGCCATCTGAAAATGGTGGCAAGCACAGGAACGTGCATGGATGAAGGACTGAACTAGCCCGGATCATGCCCCCAGTGCCCACATTGCAGAGCACTCTGCAGAAAGGTGCTCCTGGTCGAAGTTGGGATAGGGGACTGTGCGCTGGGCTCCTGCACCCCTGCTCAGTTATTATCTCTTTAGGTGAGCTCAGCTTCTCAAGCTGCAAAATTGGGATAATGTTTACTTTGGTTCCAGGGGTGTGGAAGAATAATTAATTAATGTTTATGAAATGCTTTCAGATCCCTGAACAAGAGGGGTGAGATAAGCAGCAAGGGTTCATGAGGTAGGTGGGGAGCGTTATGATGAATTATTGCGATTCAAAGGTAAATTACTGTTATTGCTGCCTAATAAGCAGACACAGCCATTAGCCTATGACAATCTGATTTTTAACTCTGTTAGCTCCTTTTCTCCTCCTTCTTCCCAACAAAAATGTGGTTTCATCTTTGCCACTCACACCCAGTTGAAGTTGAGTATAACCTGATAAATCACGTGAGGCTGACCCTGGTGTTTGTGGATGAGACCTGCAGCAGGACAGCTCACACCACTGCCATGAGCTTCTCACCTCTGATAGCATCTGGGGGAGGCAGACCACTCTTCCTTTGCAATGGGGAGCATCCCCAGACACCGTCTCCCATCCAGCTTCAAGCAGCAAACTTGCTGTGTGAGCTCCAAAGCTTGTGGCAGGTCAGGAGGTGAGAGTGTCTGGATGTGATCCCACCAGTCAGGGTTACCACCCCTTAGGTGAGCTGGGAAACACATCCTTGTGCATGCCTCTAGCCCAGCCTTTGCTTAGAAAGGCTTAAATCCCAGGAAAGGCCTTGCACTGGGGATGGGTAGGAGGGCACAGGGGCAGTGACAGTGACCAGGCACACGGGAGCTCAGAACTGCTCTAAGCTGAACTGAAAACTGTCCTTAGGCAGTTTGGCCATCTTTGCCTGGAAACCAAAGTGAACCTGACCTGTTTTAAAGCAGTGTGGGTAATGTGAATCCTGGGATGGTGTGAACAGGTTTTTCTGGTTCTTGCTCCAGCTATTCCGCCTCCTTCCCTGCCTGGGCTCCCAGTTTCGAGCTGGGAGGGCACCTGAGCCTGGCACAGCTTCCACCCTTTAGGACACCTTTTCCTGCTCTCTACCTGTGCCATTCCCATTGACCCCTAATTGCCTTTCCAACACCATGCCTCAGAAGCCACCTGCCAGGCTGTGCTGTCAGAATCCCCCCCATTACACAGCCAGCCCCACATCTTCAGCCTCACAGCCCTCTCACACCACCAGCACTGGAGGTTTTCTCCCACACCTTGCCCTTCTGGTGCTAGGTGGCACAGTCTTGCACCAGCTCTGTGCCTTGCTGGTACCCAAGTGCAATGGGGTTGGGTACCCAAGTGCAATGGACCTTGGGCAGAGATAAGGAGAGTCCCAAGCCTGGATTGCTTTTGGTACTGACTTGGACATCCAAGGCCACCTCTACACATAAACTCGTCAAGCACAAGCAAGCTTTCTAGTTTCTAATTGTCTTTTTATACTCAAAACCTTTCTTTTTAAAAATTTTTTTCCCTGCCAGGAAGAGCAGGGTTATGTATGAAGGCCCCAGTTCAGTAAGATAATTACCCCCGGCCTGGAACCCAACACTGAAGACTTAAACCCCTGCAGGATTTAAGCCTGAGTTTCAGTCCTGTTGAGTCAAAGGTCTTTGGCGAACAGGATTGAAGGCCTAAAATGATTCCAGTTCCTCTGTGCCTGCCTGGAAATCCCAGTCTGGTGGGAAAGCAGCTGTCTCTTTTAAAAGCACAATGAAGATAACAACAGTCATCCTCAGTTGATCAAGTCCTGACTGGGTCCTATATGCACCTGAAACACACAAATAATACCTAAACAAAGCAGAACTGAGAACTGAGATTTTTTTTTGTTTGTTTTCCTCTGACAAAATGTTGCAGTCTTTATTTTAATTTTAAAGATAAATTGCTACCATCTTCAAGGGACTGATTTCTTATCAGCTATCAATTTTACATGAAGATGTTATTTGTCAGGTTATTTATCTGCTCTCCATGTCCAGAGTCCTCAAGTAGGATAGGCAATGCCAACTGGAATTTGTTTGGGGAGATAAATAGAAAATAAATTTTATAATCTACTCTGCTAAGAATAAATAGTGCTCAATACTCTACAAAGTATCACTTACCTCTGGTTTTCCTAGTAACTACATAAATCATGCAAAGTCGCTTTTCCATTTGTATGTTAGTGGTATGCCTGAAACAGAAATATCATCCAACAGATGCACATTCAGCATGGATCTTCCTTTCTATTGGAAAGTCAGTAAATTGGCTTTTGCTTCCATAATGCTGAGCTCTTGGCAATCTTTGAGCATAGCTGTACTCAGCACACAGCAGGCAGCTCTAATAACAGGCGACCTAAGCAAAAAGGAGGATTTAGGCTGCCCTTGCTCACCGAGATTTTCCACCTCTTAATAGTCAATATTTGCCTTCAGGCTGTGGGTTACTTAAAGAAGTCAGGCCAGCCCTGTACCAGTGAGGCTTTGCAAAGTGCTGCTCATCTCCTGCAGCGTGTGTGAGCCAGCACAGCCCAAAACACACACAGCAATGTCCCCGAGGGGGACATGTCACAGCACATGTAGCTCCCTCCAAACAGCACTCTGGCGAGTCCTGTTCTCTTACCAAGCATCCCCCTTTTCCCCCCAGGCATGGGAAATGTGCCTGGCTGCCATTCAGAGCGGGAAACAACTGAAAAGCCAGAAACTTTAGACAGGATGAAGCCTGGACTGTGCTGCCCTCAACAAGTGGGAGTTTTAGAAAACACCACCTTTGTGAAACCAGAGAGAGAAAACAACACGGAGCCTGGCATGGGCAATGAAATATGTATGTACCTAGGACCTCGTCCAGCCCTCTCCCGCCACTGTACCTCTCAACTTTGCATTCAAGGGGCACTGGATCTCATCCAAAAACGATGCAGGGGAACAAATGTAGCCCTGGCAACCCCACCGAGGGCAGGGAGGAACAAAGAGGACCCCCGGGCTGAATTTGTTTCTATTTTTAATCCTTATCTTTACCCATCACCCCCATGCATGGAAAGAGGTTTCTCAGCTGTATAGATTTGCATTGCTATGGGAGTTTGAAGTGATAAAACATTTGGCCTGCCTATTCAGAAGCAATTAGTGATTCAAAGCAGCCTGAGACATCTTAAAGGGGCCTGGCTTTCCAAGAGACAGGTGCTCTGAGCTGACTTCAGGGGAAAACAAAGTTTTTTAGGAAAAAAAGAAGTCACTGGCTGCTTGAAAATGCAATTCCTTCAAGACTTAGTAATGAAAAATAAATATTGCACAGAAAATTCCAGATTAGCCTGGTAAAATCTGGGAGGAGGTGGGGAGATAGGCCTTATTTACAGTGCTGGTGGAAGTAACATTTATCTATCTATTGAACACATATAATTTCTATTTTTATATTACAGGTTTCCCCTCCACCACCATGACTAATGCAGGCTGAGCCATCTCCCACTAAGGCTGCCATCCCAGCATCCCTGTCCCAATAGCACCAGCATCAAGACAGAATTTCTCACCCACATCTCCTACTGAGAGAGGAGGTATTTTTTTGAGCATTGCTGCCCTTAGACCTTTAAATCTACCTCGGCAAAAGGACAGTTTACAGCCTTTAATCTGACTGCAGTGACTAGCACATCCTGCCACCGTTGCAGGGCAAACTGAGGAAAGGGACGAGACCTGCAGCACAGGCCATGCTGCCACAGGCTCTGGCAGGATGAGAAGCCCTGGAAAGGCAGCATGGGGATGACTAGCTCTCAAGGTCCCTGGGAAAAGCCGGGAAAACCCACGCTAAGGGCAGGATTGCCCATGCAGAGACATCAAGGCAGGACAAGTTGGTATACAAATGTCCAATGCAGAGAAGAAAGCATCCACTCTCCCCCTGAAGGAGCTGTCCTGTGGTGTCCTCCCCATGCAGCTCTTTTTCTCCCTTTATCACCAGGAGACAGAGTTTCCTGCAACAGGCAACTGAGAGCAAATTAAGGGTTTTGCTTTTTGCTGTGGAGGCTCCAGCTTCTCTCTATCCCCATGCTATCGAGTTATGCTGACACAACCACGGAATTGCTGGGTTCAGGAGAAAAAAGGGAGGAGGAAGAGATCTCTAACTTCCATCCGGAGGCGTCTTCTCCTCCCCACTGTTCTGTGTACAGCACCTGGACTCCCTGCAAAACCATCCCAGTCAGCCAAAGTCGTTTCCACTACACGTGCCACATCGCCCGGGGGCTGCTGCTGGGGCTTTGCCAGGCAGAGAACAGCACAAGAAGACTGCAGGAAAGGGTAGGGCTGAGTTAAAAAAAAAAAAGAAACTGATTTCTTCCAGAGAGCACTTGAAAGCTAACAGGGCAGGGGGCCGCAGCTGGCAGGGGAAGCGTTTTAAACTGCTTTTTAATCTGAGAGCAGATATATCCATCACCATCTCTAACATCTGTCTGGCAAACTGGATGGGTGGGGGCAATAATCTCCCAGGCTATTACATGTAGACTAACTAAGGGAGAAACCAGGCAGCAGATACATTCAGCAGCCCTCAGGGGCTTCCAAGGCAAAGCACTGGTTGTAAGCAGGTGCTGCTCAGCCCCAGCAAGCGACAGAGGAACACCCAGGCTGGTGCAGATATGTCCCTTTTCCCAAAGTACTGTGGGAATCAAATTCTCACTGGGGAAAAAAATACCCTCCACTGCATGCAGCTCTGCAGGGCTTAGAGAGCATCTCGGCTGCTCAGCTCCAGGGCTGGCTTAGTGCAGTTCAGCACAAGTCTCCAGCTGAGATCAGGGCCTGCAGCACGCACTCACACACGTGTGGGGACATCTCCTACCCCAGCAGCTTTCAGGCTGGAGAGCAGTAATAAAAGGAGAGGCAAAAAATACTCCTTCCTATTTCCCAAAGAGGAAACAAAACTCCCAGATGCAGCTTAAATGCAAAATAAACAGCATGCAGATATCAACCTGCATCTTCAGGCACTTCTATGTCCTCATGCAACTGATCCCCACTGGACTGATTTTTGCCCAAGCTACAAAGCATCAAAGGCAGAGGCGTGAACTGCAAACGCTTTTCCTGGTCCCGGGCTGCTAAACCTGCACTTCCCTGATTATGAAGAAATCACTTGGCCAAAACAAGGGGCCAGACCTGCAAACCTATTCCAGGTGCTCTTCAGAGTGTGCTACACCTGCAAGAATAACCTAGATTTAGGGCAAGGTCATAAGCACAAGTGAAATGCAAAAATCAGCAGTAAGGAGGGAACCACAGGTGTTGTGGAAGAGGCCCAAGACACCTGTCTGGAGCTAAGCTTGGAAGGTCTATCAGCCCTCACGGCATCTGCTGTGTTTCTTGTCTCCTCAACAGTAGCTGTTTGTGTGGATATCTCACTTTTCTTAGCACATACACATGCAGCATCAGGTTTGAACTCCCACTGTTACAAAGACATGTAAGAGATGTGACTGCGAAATGCTGGAAAGGTTCAGAAAGCAAAGCGCACTCACAATTTACTTATTCAGTCTTAACCTTGGGGCTGTGCTGCTTTTTGAGTTGGCAAACTGGTGTGGGACAAAGAGACTACTAAAAGGCCAGAAGTTATCCCTCTGAATCAGATGTCAGAGAGGATAATGGCAGCTACAGGAAGGACTTTCCTAGATCTCATAGGACCCTAAAGACCACATAGCAACCACCTGGAAAAATGCATCAGGCAAGAAAGAGGAGGTACAGTAGGACCAGTAGGTCTGGAGGTGGTCCAGAAGGCCATCTCCAACCCACTGCTGGTACCACCACTTACCCCCTTCCTCCCAAAGGAAATTTCCACCCACCCAGGTTTACTCGTGTGACAAGTTTTTCCTCCCCTACCTCTGCTCAGGTGTGACTTTATCAGCTATTTTTCAGCCAAGAGGATGCTTCACACGGAAGGGATCCAGAGTCAAGCCTTGTAATTAGGACGTGGGTGCCACCCACCAGTTAACCCCTCCTCCTTCCTCATTTTGCCTGGGAAACATATAGCCGGGTTTGTTTACATTGCCCATACAACTTACCGTTTGTGCATTCTGCTTTCTGTCTTCAAAGCACTTCAGCAGGTGTTTTGCAAGCTTCTTCCCAACTCTCATGTGACAAATGATTTGGACAGGGGGTGGAAGGGCATCAGGGAAAAGGAAAACTAAATAATTTGCCCTAGAGCAAAACCAGCCAGCAATAGATCCAGGATCAACACTCAGCAGTTCCTGCCTCTGAATCTCATGCTCTGATCTTTGCCAGTACCTCACTACCTTCAGGGTCAAAACTGGTATTGTGAAGCCTGGTGCTCATCTTGGTACCAGAGAACAGATTTGAAGGGACTTTCTTCAGGTCACACCCCTGGACTGAGTGGTCCTGTATCAACAAATTAAACTACATAATTTCAAACATCTGGCTGTGGTTTGTAAACCCAGAATCAGCACACGTTTCCCTTAAGAGCACCACATGTAAGAGAAGGGAAAGGATTCCTCCATTCATCCAAGCTGTATATTGGACTGGTTAAAGCAGGCAGTGGTGGACTGACAGCCTGCACTCCCCTCTCCATTGTGCCTGCACTACTCTTGGTGCAGAGAGTAGGACTCAATCAAGGACTGTCCAGCTCTAGAAAACGTCCAGGGGAGAAAATGTTTGATTTTCTTTTTCTGCCAGACCAATGCCTCTGCATCGAGCAGTTGGAGAAATGCATGTGCCAACAAAGAAGAAGGTGGAGCAGTGAGTGCTTGGATCAGGCTGCAGAATGAGAACAACTTGAATTCCTCTTCCCATTGCTAGCCATAACAGTAGAGTAGCTCCAGGCATGTCAATGGAGCTTCAGCAGTCTGGACCAGCACTATCATTTCTATCAGCCTGTACCTGGAAATAGCTGGTCCAACTGCCCTAAATTCTTAATATATTGATAACCCTGCCACAGCTTTATTGTCTGCACTTCTGACTTGCTAAGCCCCTTAAACCATTGCTGGACCAAGAGCAGCTCCCCTCCTGGGAGGTTCTGGGTCACAAACTACTTATTTTCTCCCCACCAGTGGAACAATCTTGTACTGGAGTTTGTTTTGCTGGTTTTGCTGCAATCTTTCTCTCTAGCTACAGAGGGAGAGGAAAGCTCATTAACTCAGAGAGAAGAAACACACTCCTCATCGTTGTCTTTTAATCATGAAGCAAAATGAAAAGGCTCTAGCAGATAAAGAGCCACCTAACCAAAGCTTTCTTGGTCCCTGACCCACCAAGAAGCACCTCCCTGGGGTGAGGTGGGATCACCACTGTCAGCCCCTTTGCTCTATCAGTCCCTTTGCCCCTACCTAAACCTGCCATTTGCTCTACTCCTGTCATTGTGCGTCAAGGCTCTGCCCCTTGCTTTGCTTCAACCCTCCCAGATCTAAAATAGATGTGAGGAATACAGCATCTTTCCCAAAGCCCTCCAGGACCTGCTGATGAAGACTCAAGAAGCATTAGAGGACTCTAGTGTCACCATTGCTTTGGGGATTACTCCTTTCTGGGGTAGGAGAGGCTGGCAATTACAGGGATCAAGTCTCCAGCCCTCTGCTTCATGAGCAGGGAGGGCAAAGCAATTTTGGCTTCTCCACTGCTGGGTATGCAGGGCAAACAAACACAAAATGCCAAGGCTGGAGACTGCAGGCGTTGAGGAGCCTGAAGCAGCAGTGGAGACAGCCTCAAACACTGGGGCCAGGTAAGGACTACCAAATCCACATACATGCAGGCTGAGTAATGTCCTGAGGAGCCCAAACATAAATGGAAATGGCTGGGACTTGAGAAATCTTGCCCAAGGGCCAACGGGGCTCTAGCGAGTGACCGCACCAACTTGTATAGATCCCACATTCATTAAAAGTAAAATTACTGTCTCCCTTTAATAACATTATTAATGATGTCTGCTGTCCTAGGAACCAGGATTGCTTGGACCTCATATCTATGGAGGAAATCTGAGCTTATGCTGAAGCCTTCTGGTGACTGAGCATTGCCAGGGTCCTTCTGTTACCAGGCCTCTCTGGTGTCTAACTGAGGTTTGGTCTATGCCAGGCCTTCCCAGGGTGTCAGTTAGTATGTCTGTCTTTCCTTCCCTCAAAACCCGTTTTCACAACACTTGTAGGTGTCCTCAAGCAGAGCATCTCTACTTTTCAACAGTGTTCATATGGTATGAAGAGAAGGAAGGGGCGCAGTCTTGACAGGCACACGAGTCCTGTCTTTTCCTTAAGAAAGCAACAGGAAAGAAAACAGACCAAGCATTATTTTTCTTGGTGAGGAGAAGGGATAATTTCCTGTTCATGATTCAGCGCTGTCATGTGGAGACAATGACTGTCCTTTATCCTCCTCACAGCTTTGTCTTTAAAACGCCGCTCATGCCAGCACACCTCTCCAGGCAAGGTGCAATTACCTGGGAGTTCACTGGCTCACCACTAGCAATTACCCAGCTGCCCTGTGTCCCATCAACCCACCCTAATCACTACAGCCCTAAAACTGGTAGCTCCTACAGTAAATACCATCATTAAAGCTCTGGGAGTGAATTTACTATCAGCCACGGAGTGATTGCTTGCTGGGGTCACTGCAAACATGCAAACTGAACAGAAGGATTGTTATAAAATACAATCCCACTCAAATAAAAGCAGATGCTATTAGCAAGCAACAGGCACTGTTTATTCCATAAAATACCAGGAAAGATGAGTTATTTAATGACTGACATGTTATTTAATCTGGGAAAGTCCTGCCTCACTGGAGCTAATGTTCCCAGTTCATAAATTGCCTTGGCTGAATTGTTGGGGAGATACAGGGTGAGCTGAATTTGTTCCTGTTTATGGCCTGCAAGGTGTGGGTATTTTCCCCTCTCTTGGGTTTCAGACTGACATTACTGTTCATGGGTTTAATAAAGCCTGAAGAATGTACTGGCCTTAACCCTTCAGAGAAACAAGTCTTATCTGAACTAATTGGAGCAGGGAGAGCTGTTGGTTCAAGTAGGAACATCATCCAGTCCCAAGCTGCTCAATTTTAAAACATGATTGTTGAAAAAATAATTAAAATACCCAGTTTGTTTAATTCACCTTTAGTGAATTTTCATGTTTATTTGTTTTCAGGTTCATCTAGGTCAAACCTCCTCTTAAAACATGGGACAGATGCATTTTCTTAACTTTCATTTAGAGACAAAAAGCATCACTAATTCCCACACATCTAGTAACTGGGTTTTCTAGGCAGAGCCTCTACTGCTGTAAGCCCACCACTCCAAGACTGTAAACTTTGGCAACATTTCAGTATGCAGGATAATTTTTTTTAAACTGACAACTGGTGCTACAAATTCCCATTTAAACAGAGAAAAATGGCGTATGTAACAGGCACGACCCTTTCCCTGTCTCTAATCCCCCCACAGCCCTGGGACAAGCTGACTGTGCTAATCTTACCCCTCCAGGTCATCAGTGAGAATCCAGGTCAGCAATAACATGCTGCCAGCAAAACACTGCCTGCTCATTCTGTGATGTCCCTCTGCCTTTCCCTGCCACTGGGATGCTGAGGAACTGCTCTTCTACTGTGAGCATGATACTAGGAGGGATCTCCAAGTCTCATCATGCCTTTGGGTCTACGAGAAAGAATTGTTCAGGCAAGTCTCAGCCCTGTACTCTAATAAATAACACAAGCTGTGCTCCAAAAGGTCTTGGCATTGTTATCCCTCTTCATCCCTCACTTGCAGCAGCAAGACCCGAGCCGTGGCGCTGCTTTTCAATGCGTGCCACTGAATCCATGCAGGACACCAGCCCTTCCACGAGCTCACCACCTGCCACTCAGCCAGGAAGCTCCCCCGGGATGGCTGTTACCCTGTGGAGGTGGTTTCTCAGCTTGGACAGCTTGGATGTGCCTTGTCATTAATGGCTGGCACATCTTTTCACAGGTATGTCTGCTAGTTTTAACCGGTGCAAAATGGGCTGTGCTGAGTGCTGCCTCCCCGTGCCGGCAAACACCTTCCCCCAGCCAGCTCCTCGCAGCTCTGCTCGCATCTTCCAGGTGGAGGAAAGAGCCTTAAAAGCCTTTTCTTTATAGCAGGTCGCTGCAATGCCCTTTGCTTTCCTGCACGCAGCGGAACCCTGAGGCGCCCTTCCCTCCTCACCCCCAGCTCCGGAGGGACGGACATGCAGGTGGGCTACAGTGAGGCAAAAGCAGAGCAGCTCTCTATCAGCAGGAAAAGCTGTTTCATTTCAATGTAAAGCCATCCTCTTCTAGCACATCTTAGAGCCCCGGGTGCCCTGCAGGGCTTTTGTGAGTTTGATTAATCAGGAGAACCCAAAACTAGCCAAAATAACTTGCTCTGTCCTCTTGGGGCAAGAGAGCTGACCACACAACTGTTGGAAGGTCCCTTGATCCCGCGTCCCTGCGCAGCTTCTCCCAGGTATCGCTGCCCCAAACCCCACTGAACGATCACTTCCATGGCCCCCCAAACACCAGCGATTCCCCCATCCCTACTCCCAGCCGAAGCCAGCCCCGCTGCCGCGCCCGAGCACAGGAGCCACCCGAGCCACCGTGCGGAGCCACTGCCGGCAGGTGACTGTGGGTGTCACCTGACACCCACACGGGGTGAAACTCATCCCGGCTCCCAGGCCGGGGCTGGGGCACGGCCCGGGACGGCGCAGAGGGTACCTGGAGGAGGGCCCGGAGCCCTGCGCGCTGCTCCGCGCTGCCTGTCGCTTCCCGGAGCCGAGCGGGGACGGGAAAGTCTGGCTCCTCTGCTTCTCGTTGCCAGGACACCTTGGCGTTCAAACCTGAGCTGGGACCAATCAGCCCCGGGGCTGGGGAGCACCAGCCCCACGTCATCCACTGCTGGCGTTGATTTGAGCGAAAAAGCGTGACAGCGGTCACAGAGCCCGTGGGGAGCTGCCTTTGTGCGGGTGGGCTCTGCCCCCACCCCTGCCGCTTACTGGAAGCCTCTTCTGTCGGGCTGCGGAAAACAAAAGAGACGTGGGGAAGGGAAAAGAGCACTTCTCCCCGACTGCCAGAACTGCGTTCGCAAGCCTGGGCTCTCCTGCGTGTCCTCTTTCTCCACGTCCCGGCTCTAGCCCACATCCCGGTGGTCACCTTACCAGGGAGAGCCTGCGCCCGGGTCACCTGTGCCCAGGAGCGATGGAGCTTCGCCAGCACCGGCAGTGTGCTCCTTGTGCCCCAGTGCTGCCGCTTCCACCCGCCTGGCTCTGCCCCGGACGGTGCAGCGTGGGTGCGGGCCCGCAGACCCACGGCTCCAGGGATGCTTTCTGGCGTGGCTGCAGTCGCAGGGGCATTTTTTTCTCCCAGCCAGCCCCTGCAAGATGTTTTTTACGGAGCCCAGAACCAGGGCCTTAAGCCCCTCGTTAGCACAGGGGACTCAGGTGCACAATGCAGTCTATCCTTTGTTAGGGAAACTTTCCTCTCTGACCTTTAGGAAGCACTCTGGCCATCGCACTCCCAAACGATTGGACAGGAAAGTTTCCTTAACACCTTGGTGCTGGCTTCTCTGCTCAAAAGCAGCAGCTGCTGCCAAGGTGCACACCTGAGTGAAAGATGCAGCCATCACCTTGTTTCCTGCGGTGCCAGGAAAGTGGGAGGTGGGAACTGATGCATCTTGACTCCCCACGGCCAGAGAGGGTTCTTCCCAACCCACCAGGCTCCTTCCCAAGGTGAGGTAGGCACAGGTGCCTGGGTAGATTTTGAAGAGAGATCTCCACAACACCGTGGTGGTGGTGGTAAGAGGGATAGATAACAGCAACCCAGATATTCTGGCAGAGCTTCTCCCCTCAAGCTCCCTAGACCCTCCAACCCACGTGGATCTCCTTCCTGCTGGGGAAGTAGTTGTAGGACAACATGCTCCACGCCCAGACCACGTGCTGAGCCTCTGGGATAAGTGTATCTGGCTTCTGCTAACCCTGCTCCCTGTCATTTATTCTCCCCAGAAGAAGACCACTGAGGTTTTGCCAGCTGACAAGATGACCTCAAGAGGGGTCTGAGGATGCTGGAAGGTGGAACCATAGGATCAGCGACATGTGGTGTTGTGCCTGACTCACTTCTCCATTATACCACATCCCAAACACCCATTTCACTCCATTAATTAGCTATGCTGCTGAGGTGCTATCCACTCCTGTGGCCAGCACTTGGGCTGGTTTCCTTGCCACCCCACACCAGCAATTAATGAATCCAGGCTGGCTCCTCAGCCCACTCTGCCCTGCAGGTGGATGTGGATGAGCTGGAGCAGCCTTTTCCCAGGGGACCCACATCTTGCCAGTCCAGCACCAGGCAGCCTGACTGCCTTCCTTGCCTTTGGGCTCAATACAGCTCCTTGTGAAGGAGGTATGATTTAATTAAGGACACTATTTCTGCAGAAGATGGGCCGTGTGAGGCTGTAAAGGTCTTGAACTCATTAATTTTCAGGCATACCTGCAGTAAATTTGTGGTGACTATAGAGCAGACAAGTGCACAGGGAGGTGTCCATGTGGCTCTGAGGTTGCTCTGCTCATCCTCAGGACCAAGCCTCCAGCAGTGCTGGTTAGACCACAGTTACAGATGTCCCTTGTTTGGCTCAGATACCAGATTTCTCCATTGGCTTGATGCGGGAGGAGAAGGCGAATGACAATCACAGAAAGTGATGGGATGGATTTCATCCCCCTCATTAGCTCCATCACCCCAATTACAAAGCTTGGGGAGGGTGTCAGCTGTCAGGCAGGGCTGCAGCTCCCCTGCCATACAGAGCAGGAGGGTGAAAACATTGACATTTCTGGCAGCCTTCCCAAAGGGAGCAGCCAAAATGGCAGGAGATCAGGTGTGTGTCAGCGTGGAGCCAGGTGAGTATGAAGGACATCCCTATCAGTGCTGTCAGTGCCTTTAACAGCAGGTTACAAGGGCTGAACAAGGCAGTAAGACCTGGCTGTCTGGGCACTGCCATGGTGTAGCAACACTCATGAGAAAGGCAAATAGCAGCCCTGGCCAGCAGCGGGGCTTGGGGCTGTCAGAAATATCGAGCTGGGGTTGTTACCAGCATTTCTCCCTTGGAGAAAAAGCCATTTCTGCACTTCTTGCACATGATTTAGAAGTGCTCCCCTTTATCCCCAGCCCATCAGTCCTCACCCAATACAGGAGTGAACTTCCAGTCCCCCAGTTCACCATCTCTTATCTCAGGCTTTAATGCAGGCAGCTAATCTTGGGCCCCTGTAACCTGGGGAGATTTTCAGTCAATGGAAAAATCCCACTTGAGGGTGATTTCTCTCTCAGGTGACTGACTCAGCCTCTGGAGGTGCCATCTCCCTCCTCTGCTTAGGCAGGAGCCAGGTGTAGCCAGGCATAGTCGAGTGCCCCATGTTAGCTGGGAGAGGAGTCCAGCTCCAGGCAGAATCAAAGGATGTGAGATACAAAATACTCCAGAGGGCCTGAGCCTCACTTCTTGGCTAGGAGCCACCCCTGACCAGCCCCACACATTTTGTCCAGGCATGGGCAGCACTGATGGATTGTGTAAGCGAGCTGGAGGGGCTGGAAGAGGGCCCAGCAACTATTGATTCAGTTCTTCATTCAATGCATGTTTGAGTGAAGCAATTCAGAACTGTTCCATCAATTCAGACTTGCATAATGACATTAGCTGAAAAACTCAGGAACTTGGTCCATCTCTCCTAGCAGATCTATTATTCTGAATCATTCCCTGAGGAACAACAATAAAATTATCGTGGCCTGATACACCAAAGCCAAAAATCCTAAAAGTCTAAAAGCCAAAGGTTTTGTTATCATTTTCCTCTGGACAAGAATACCTAAGGGAATGTGCCAAAGAATCAGTTCCCCACCTTCCCTATACCTCAAATAAATAATATTATAAAAGAAGAAGAAGAAGGATAAAGTAAAATTTAGAAAATATGTATCTGATAAGCACATTCAAAAAATAATAATAATTTAAAAATAACACTTGCAAACCCCTTTTAGCACTTGCAAACCAGAACCAAGGAAAACGACAGGGCTGAGGAGGAATTTTGTGTGGGCACTGCCAGTGTGGGAACAGTATACAGGGAGGGAACTGTGATCCCCACCTTTCCACATGTACACTGCACCCTTACAATAAACTTGACTTGAAGTTGTGTGTTTTCTCAGTCCAATAACACCTCCAACAAACCTTTGTCCATCTCTGCCCTCCCCTGCTCTCAGGTGATCATCTCTTCTATCCCATTCTTTTGGCTCAGCCTATTCCTTGGAGAAACTCCTCCAAGGTGGTACTCTCCCTCTCTCCCATTCCCCCTAAAGGGTTCTCCTTTCTCATCAGGTTTGTTTTTCCACATGGCCAGTGGGAACAGAAATGAAGGTAAACACACATATTCATGTACGTCTCCATCTCCATATCTATCTGCCTCACAGGTAAGATGCAAACCCTGCTGAGAATAACAACTTTAACCATGGCAACACACTCCAGCAACATAAACACAAAGGCACTGAGGTTGTGAAAAGGCTGGAAGAGAGGGACTGGGTCCACTGAGGCCCGTTAAGGGCCAGGCAGCTGGATCTGGGTTGAGCAGCTCATTAGTAGGGTTGGTACCTATTTTTCCTCCTTTTGTGTTTATCTCCTTTTGTACTTAACATCTTGCTATGTGGAGGTCTTATTCCATCACCTCTGCTCACACTGGGCTTGACTGACCTTCCTTGTGCCCCGAGTTGTTATAAAGAAATGTTACAAGCGAAGATCTTGTTTCCCTGAAAAATCACAGTGCTGCATTACTGCATGGCCTGGTGGAAAATCCAGATCCGTGGTGAGATGCCATCATCTCAGCTCCACCCTCCTCCTGTAAGAGAAGCAGCATGGCTCAGGCCATGAAACCAGCAGCCCCTTCTTGGGATAGGGGATACCCAAGTGCCCTCCATGCCAGATTCCATCACCACCTTGCTGTGCTCCTAGACAGCTTGGATCATAGCTAGCTGGAGGAACCAAAGCACTGAGTTCCTCATGGAGAGGACAGAGATCATTGCTGGTATGGAGCACAGAGGTCCTTTCAGCTGTACAGAAAGCACCTGCAATGCAATCAGGTCACTCCTGGCACACTCAAAGCCTCCAGTGAAGGCTCTGGCACTGTTATGAGAGGCTCTGCATGGACAAGACTCTGTCCAGCAGAGCTTGCAGGCCAAAGGAATAAAATTGAATGGAGATGGAAGAAAGGATGTTTTGTGAACAGCATTTTCCAAAGAGGATGAAGAGGAGTGGAAGTGTTGAGCAACTTCTCAGTGCCAGAAGTGGTGACAGCCCCACTGCTGTTTCACCCTCTTGTAGCTGCTAACACAGTTTAGAACACAGTCAGAAACACAGGACTGGCACCTGGGAGGTGAACCTGGACAAAGCAGCAGACTTTTCCTAGCCACAGCTGAAATGTCATGATTTCTGGATGATTTTGGCTCTATGGTGACTTCAGACCTCCTTTTAAAGGGTGATGTGGGTTGTTTTGGTTATTCTTGGTTAAAACCCAGAGAGCCTTTGCAGTCTGCAGAGTGAAGGAGATGATGATGACACTGTGTACAGACAATGACACTGAAGGTGACACCCATGGCTTAGGAAAGCTGTCCCCATGCAAATCAGGGAGAGGAGCACCTTCCAGGGTAACTGGTTAGCAAAGCTGGTACCAAAGGGTTAAAGGGTTTTAGTGAAAGCACAGGAGAGACTAAATGGATCGGAGAGTAAAAATCCAATTAGGAGATATAACAGGAAGAAGCCAAGCCCTGAAACAATAAAGATAATAGTTTTAGCTGCCAAAGAAAAGATTAGAGTGAGAGCAGATTTGTGGTGGGACGAGGAGGAAGGAAAAGTGTAGGGGGAAAAAAAAAGTTATTATTCCTCCAGACAGATTCGCAGGACAAATTCATGTTACAGCCTCACCTACAGCAAAGTTCATCTTGGGACCCAAACTGTGCAGCTGGTTCTCACCTTTGCAATTGGCTGAACGCCTTCAAAGAAGTTTGAAGTTCCAATCTGAGTCCATCACAGTCTTGTCAGCATGAAATGGGCTGGGAGCAAATTGACCACAGTGAGGTTTGGTTGCTTATTTTGCTTTTCTGTGTTATCATGTAAATACATTTTACCTGGGATAAAAGCAAAGGAAAGGAGCTGGAACAGCCCGGAAAATGTTCCCCTCAGGTCTCAGACAATGCCAGGCTCTCACCTACAGTCCCTTACACACCATGGGTCTCTGCACGAAAACCAAGCAGGTTTCATGCTGGGATGGTGGATTTGCAGCCAGGAGAGAGACCCAACACTCACAAAAACACCCAGACAACACCTCTACCCTTCCAGAAGAGAAAGAGCCCTGGATCAAAAAAACCCCAACACAAACTCAGAGCTGGTTATGTGTGGTATGCACTGCCAATTACTTAAGCAAACGGGATCACAGGAGCTGGCACAGCCTGTGGCCAAGAAACAGCAGCATCTGGAGAGAGCAAGGGCTGTGGGGCAGGCATGCCTGCCAAGCCACTGTGCTGACCTGTGCCCCAAAAGGCACCTCTTTGAAGCCTCAAATCCAAAATGTAATAGGGCAACAACGGAGAAGGGGATGAAAGAGGATCAAAGGTCTGGAGGAGCCTTCCTGCAAGCAAGGACTTGTGCACACCAGGATTTCTCAGTCTGGAAAAGAGATGGCTGGAGAGGTTATGGCAGAGGGCTACAAAGTCAGGCATGGCCCAAAGAAGGCTGACAGGGGTTGGCCTTGCTGCCTCTTCCCACTGCAAAAACTGGGGGTTATTCAGAGCATGTAGGTCCTTGTGTGGTGGGGGTCAGACCTGGGCGACTCCTTGCCCAAGGATGCTGTCAGCTGTGAGTATTTGCATGAATTCAAGAGAAGATTAGACCAGTAGATGGAGAAAACATAATCTGGATTAATAAACACAGACAAATGCTGTTTATGAAGCCTGTGGGACTGTGCTCTTGACCTGTGTTAGTAGCAAATGGTGAGGGGCCATATGGGCCACACTCTGCCCACGTAGACCTCACTCCTGGAGGCAGTGACAAGGGGTGAGAATCGAGGGAGTGCTAATCAACATGCCCTTGGGAGCACCCACTGCTCCCTGAAGCCTCAGGATGCTCAGTAATTCAGACCCTTATTCTGGCTCAGTGCAGGAGTTTTACTTCCCCATGGCTAAACAGCCCCATGGATCACAGCCTTGTCCCAGGATCAGAGCTGTCCTACTGTTTATCAAAAGGAAAGCAGAACACTGAGTGATTTCTCCCTGTAGTGTGTGTCCTCAGCCTACATCAAAGAAACTCAGCCACAACCAATTTATTTCTAAAGTGTGACTTGTTATACTTAGAACAGAGGTCCTCCCACTGAAGAATCCCACCATGCCTTCAAAGAATCATCTATCTCTCACACGGTTCAAGCTCCATTTCCAAGCTCATGTGATCCCACTCAGCCCATGGCCATGGCCATGTTCCTCCACCACCAAAAGCACACTGCTCACATCAGCCAGCATAAAGCCACCCACCTTCCTCCTCCCATCTGCCTGTCAGATGGGAACACACTCTTGCCAGCTCCAAGATGGAAAGAGGAAACCTTTGCCAGCCCCATGCCAACCCCAGGGCAGCAGGTCCCTGCCAACTTCAGTTGTGCTGAACCATATTTGCCAGCTCAGGCAACCACAGAGCTTTCATGTTTAATCAAGTGAAAGCTGCAAGGGCCTGGGGGCAGTAGATGTCTGGCTGTAGGTCAAGATGCCCATGTGCTCCTTGTCCCTCCCATATGATTTCTTCCTCAACCATCCCTATGACCTTCCTCTGAGTACACATGATGGGGATATGGGATGTGATGTCAAACCAGAAAGTGGTGTGGGATCCCCAATGCCAACAAGAGTGCCAGGCACCAGCCAAACCTGTGTTGGGTCTGTGTCTTGTGCCTGTTGGGAGCCACCTAATTCTGGCACAGAGAAGGACCTCACAGAGAGATATTTTCAAGTTCTCAATAAGCCAAAAAATGCCAGTGTCTCTGCCTGAATTATATTTTGCCAGCTCAAGGACCCCAACCTCAAAACACAGCACTGCAGAAGCTGTGACAAACTTCTGTCCCTGGACACAGCAGAGGAGAGCTGCTTGAACTGGAGCTGCTGCACTCCCTGTGCAGGATAGAAATCTTGCCTGAGCCAAATGTTAATGAGATGGCACAGGCTCTGGGCAGGCTTTGTGCTTTTTTTCCTCCTGGATTAAGCAGCGGCATGTGAGGATCATGGAGCTGAATGGCTGACAGCTGAAGGTTAACATCAGGTCAACGAGCCCTTTTTTCCTGCCTTTCAGTCCTGAGACCCCGAGGTGGGAGGGTTACCTAAAGCAAACATTCTAAAAAAGGCAGTTCTCCTTTCTTCCCTGTCTCTTTCTATTTCTTGCAAGGAAACTGCCCTGGGTTTGAAAGCCAGATTGGATGCTGCTTTTCCATGAGCATCCTTTTTCAGGATTTGGGAGGAATGGCAAGCCATGGCTCTTCTCCCGTCTGAAGTCCACCAGTCTCCGTTTCCCAGGACGAGCTCACTCCTACGCACCTGCAAGTGTTTGCAGGCACCTGAGCTGTGTGCAGAAAAGCAGGCTCCAGCTCCTGACTCTGCAGCTGATCTCCTGGGAGATGCCAGGCGTGTTGCTCACAGCCTGACTCAGCCACCCTTGGATTTCCTTGTATTGCAGAAGCGTAACCGAGGTCTTGGCTCTGGTGCCTCTCCTCCAAAGCAAAGATCTTCACCCTCCCCGACCATCCTCTGCTGTGTGCTGAGATAGTGACATTCCCAGAGGAGCAGTGGTTTCTGTGTGATCATCTGGGGGTACCACAACTCAAAGACCACAAGTGGCTTCCTTCCCCCCATCCTGCAGTGCAGAGGGCTGGAGGCTGCCCTGGCCTGCTCCCAAAACCACCCACCCTCATCAGGGTTAAGGACAGCAGAGCAAAACACGGCACCTTAAGGACCTTTCTGCAAGGCAGAGTTTGATGACTCAGTTACTACTCATCTTTTGAAGCTTGTTCCAACAGCTGCACCGGATGGGGGGCTCCAGGGCAGTTTCTCCTGCAAAGAGAACTGACTTGGGCTTTTTTTTTTTTTTCCCTAAGGGGATCTAGCTGGGCAGTGAGGGAACTTCAGAACTGTGGCTGTCCAAGCCAAATCCAGTCAAGTGTGCTGTGGGGATGAGGAGGGATGAGAAGAGGTTTCCCAATGCTTCCTGCTGCCTCTGCTGTGGACACATCAATCCTGAGCAGCCAGAGAGTACTGAGCTGCTTGGAGAGCAGGAAGAGGGGAAGAAACAGGAGGAAAAACAAGCCATAAACACCCACAGATGATTCTGTCATCACCTTCTGGCCACTTCTTCAAGCCTTGCTACCATTCGGATGTTACATTGATTTAATTGAAAAATTGATTTAAAGCTGTTGGAGTAATCAAAGTAGAACAAATTTCCCAGTCACTTTTTTTCACATAGACACAGGCAGGCAGACACAAACACCCCCCCCCTCCCCCATATATATATATATATATATATGCACACACACACCTGTAAAATTGAAGCATGATCCTTTACATTGCCATAGCTTATTCTTCCCTGGGGAAGGAGGTACTAGTACAGATTCTTAAAAGATGCGTTACCAAGAGTTGCACCCCTGAAAAGGCAAAACTATTTCACTTTCAAAACACCTGCTACATTTCTTATTGGTCTTTACACCAATAAAAATGTCCTGTGTCCTCTTGGAAAATTAATCCAAATAATTAAGACTGCAAATCTAAATTAGTGGAACCACATTAAGTCTTTCTGTACACAGTTTCATCTTAATTCAGGTTAATTTGTAATTCTTTGAAAAAATCCTTAATTAAATTGAAGGGACCATTAATCCATTATGTTCCAAATGACACTGTCAATACAGCTCTTGGCTGATTTCAAATTGCCTGTCATAATTATACCAGAACAGAAGCACCTGAGAGTTCCTCTCTTCTTTGGGCAGCCAAGAAGCCCTCAGGGTCTGTGAGGGGACTTGGGGACAGTGATAACCTTTTCTTTAAACCAGGTGCTGTGGACAGACGCACTTGAGCAGAAAAATGGCCCTTTTGGGCTCTCCCTCCTCCAGTCTCAGCATCTTCCCACCTCCCCAGCACCTGTTGGCCTCTGATGGAGCTTAGGAAAGGAATCGCTCACTTCCTAAGGGTGTGTAGGGAGGGGAAAAACCCAATGCAAAACATAATTCAGCAGAAGTACAGGTAACATGACATGGGATAATAATTTGGGCAAATGGAGGACAGAGTGAGTTGTTTCTGCTGGAATAGTCCATTGCACAAGAAAAAGAATTTCTATAGAAAATATGCTTTTGATCATAATCTGTGATATGGGTTAATAATGCCTTGTTGGACAGTTTATAACAGGTCCCTTACATGGTTATCTCTGCTCTGTGCTGGTAATGCTCTTCAATAAATGTAAGCAATGCTCAAAGAGAGCTACACAATCAGATGGGGAGTAAAGTGATGAGGTGTGCTGGAATTTGGATCATTTTGCCTAGGAAAGGGAGGGCTTTCAAAACAGAAAGGGCTGTGATGAACACCAGGGTTGTTGCAGACAGAATTAAAGCAAGGCTCTGCAGTGGGGGCGAGGGCACTCTGGGCTAGGAGGGGGAAAACACCTCTATGTAGCTGTCAGGACAGCAAAAACCAGTGCTGGTGCTGCACTGGTGGGAACTGGCAAGGAAAAACTGTCTGGAGAGCCAGAACAGGGCTGGGCAGCATGATGTCACCTCCCCATGCCCTTTCCCCTTGCTCCCTTCCTCCCAGCCCAACAAAACCTCATGTTTCCTTTGACTCAGGCAAGGAAACAACACAGGGAATTAGCTGCCTGGTATCATGACAAGGCAGGTGAGAGCAAACAACAGCAAGGAGCTTATAATGAATTTATCTTTGTGTTTGGAGCTCATTGTTGCCAGCTGAATTTCAGGCACTGACCATGTGATTTGTGTCATGGAGATGCTGAGATGTCATGGAATAAGCCAGAGAAATTAGGGAACAAGGACCAGTGATGGTACCCAGCTCTGGATATTTCCATTTAAGTCAGTATCCCTTAGCTAGGTGTTGCTAGCTGATGAAGGGATGGAGACTTTTCCTAGAGCTACCAGCGTGGAGATGAGACTACAAAATTATTCCGTTCCCGCATGCCAAAGGCACAGATGATTACAATTTTTCTTCTGACTCCTACTCATCCCGCCTCATAGAGATCAGATTAATTGTGGCACATTATCAAAGAGATTGAAATGAAGAAATCAAAAACCAAATGGCTGTGTGCTGCAAAACCTGGGTGCAGATAAGGACTGTAATTTTGCTGTGCAATAGCCTGGGCTCGGAGAAGTGAAGAACACAGTGCTAACCCCATGTGTTTTTATCCTAACAAATACCCTGGCTGTTCTGTTTCGATGAGAACTCTGTTAGCACATTGCTAGCTTCAAGAAAAAAATTACTGCCTTTCTGGAGAGTACAAACAAGGTGTGAGACCCGTGAAAATGAGCAGAGCTGCAAGGAGACTTTGCCATGCGGCAAATGCACGTGGTGGCTTTGAGCACTTGTGGGCTGAAGCTCCTGCACACAAAGCCCTACTTGTCCCCAGGTCGCTGTGGGGTCACTGCACACCCTAAATGCACCACCCTTCTCCTGGACCAGAGCAGTTGCTTTAATGAAGGATTACCTCCCTGCAATGGAAACTGGGCAGTGTGGGGCACATGTATCCCACCCACTCCTCCTCCTCCTCTTTCTCCTCCTCCTCTCCTGCTCCTGGCACACCACCCACAGGCCCTCTCTGGCCACCCTCGGCAGCTCCTCGGAGAGCTCCTCTGAAGCAGAGCCAGATGGAGCTGCCAGCTCTCCCGTATGAGATGGCACAGGCTTTCCAAGCCGCCTCTTCCTGGGACTGCCTACTCCTGCGTGGGAGGTGCAAGCGAAGCACGTGTTCTTCCCCTGGTGAGCTTCCCTCCAGCGTGTCCCAGTGCCACCAGTGCTGGCACTGAAGCCTTTGCTTGGTGGTCCTGCACAGCTGCCAAGCATCAAAGCCAGCTCAGATAAGCACCACATCACCTCTCCCAAAGGCTCTCTGGGTGGGGCACAATTCAAGGCATAGCATTGCAGCTGGTGACCCAAAAGGTGCAATTTCTCTGGTCACCCTGATGTGTGAAAAGTGTCTGCATGGACAAAACTCCTGTTCGTGGACCGTGACCTTGCCCACCATTGCTTTGAAGTGGTGCCAGCAGCAGAATTCCCAGCCTGGGAAGGCCCACCTTCTTGCACCCTCCCAATTTTTATTCCCACTTACAACTTTGGGAGGACCACGGGGAAGATTATCCACCACTGCTCCTTAGAAAGACCTGCCCTAGGCATCCTGTGGGATCTGCTGCTTACAAGGACAGCTGGCAGGTAGCAGGGGAAGATGTCACCTGCTGTGATATGTATCAGATGTGCAGATGACAATGTTTGTGCAGGGTAAGAAGAGCCAAGACCACTGTGGGCTGATGGCTCTGGCAAATCCCATCCTTAAGGTAAAATCCTGTCTTCAATTCCCAGCATTTTACTACGTCAGTAAAGGTCAGCACACATAAGGGAGGAAACACAGGCACCCTGCCTGCACTGCAGATTGCCAAATATGAATTCAGGTGCTGGCCATGCTGCAGACACTTGCCTCAGGTTGCTGTGTGGGGCTTTACCACAGTTTCCAGTCTGCTGCAACCAGAGGTACTGGGACTGCTGCCTTTGGAATATGGGAAGTGACCGGTATGGGACTGCACAGGAGCAAGCAGGCAGGTGTCAGATTTCCAGTGCTTGGGAAGCAGAATGCAGCCTTTTGTAGGCTGGATGACACCGCCTGACACAGACTCGTGTGTCTCTTGCTACCACCGACAGGGATCAGGATGGCTTCACACATTTCTGGGAATCATCATCTGTGCCAGAGAGGCACTTCTGGCCTCCGTAGCCTTGCTGACTGGGGAAGGACTGGAATGGTCAGGGATGCAGCATTTCCTTGTGGGGAGCAGGCAGAAACACCTCATCCTGACTTTTTTCATGCTAGGTTTTCAGCAATCAGATAAACTGGAGGCAAAATTCTCCTGTAAAAGGACAAAAAACCTTTTCACACCCAAAATGGGAAGCCTGGGTGCTGCCCTGGGCCCCAGGGTTGCCGTTGTGGGTCAATCATCTCCTTGGGAGCCACCACCACTCTTGCACAGGAGGACGGATGGCAAACGGTTCATTTTAGCAATGTGGACTTGGTCCATCATCTGGGATAGTGGCATCTGCCTCACCAGGCCTAAGGCCACCACCTTCTCCAGCAAGAGAGCTTAGGGGGTTCCTAAGGTCCATTGTCACTGAGGGTGGTGGTTGTCACCCGCAGCAGACCCCATGAGTGACAACAGACACACGATAATAGAACAAATAGACAAGAAAATCCCTTTCACCCCCTCTCCTCTGGCCTTCACCCAGGATGCAGGGTGCTTTCTCAGCTTTCTCCATGGTAACAGATGGATGTCGCAGTCCCATCCCCCTTCATGATGCTGGGGCGGGCGGGTGGGAGACAGATGGCAACGGAGGGGAAAAGAGTCCAGATCCTCCTGAGTGGCAAAAATTGCAGGAATCCCTGATTGCTGGAGCCAAGACGTTGACCCAGAGCCGTGGGAGGGAGGGAAGGTGGAGGCGCGTGGCTCTGCCGAGCCCGGAATAGCAGAGCAGCTGTTAAGTTATCACTTGTAATTATTACAGCATATGGGAGGGAAAGAATAGCTCTCAAAGGGAGAAAAACAAATAAGGAAAAGGCGGGCTGCCGCAGGGCTCAGCCACGGGAAGAGTGACACTCAGCACTGCGGCGGGTCCCCATCAGGTGGGCAAGGGCATCGGGGGACAGCTCTTCCTCTCCAGAGCCCTGGCAGGAATCTGGGTGCAAATGTTTGCACCTGCAGCACCGGGGGCTCACCCATCTCCCAGGGTGCCACTGCCCACTCAGGAGCATGGGTATGCTGGGGAGAGGATGACAGTGGCCAGGGTGTTTACAGAGGGATGGAGCCTGGCATGCTCCGGTCCCTCCTCCATGCACAATCCTACAGCTTGCTCTGTAATTTGGCGGATGCAGGGCCACGTGCAGCAAGTGATAATGCTGGAGCACTAAGTGCTCCAGTAAACCAAAGGGGAAAGCCTCAGGGACAAGCCCTGCATGGGAGAGTCTGCTCCTGGAAATACATGGAGCAAGGAAGAGGTGCCATGCAGCAGCATGAGGGAGAGTAGAGAAATTCAGGTAACAGTCTGGGAATAAGTAGCAATGATAGTCTCTCTTAAATTCTACTCCACTTGCAAAATAAATATTGTATCCCCTCATAGCGCTTGTTATTCTAGGCTTTCAATATTAGAAAGAAAAATGGCAATAAGTCCTTGGAAATGTGGAGCCATTGGCAGTTGCACTAACTGCATCCCAGTATGGGGACAAGGAGTGTCAAGGGGATGCCACCCCTGCTGACACCCCTGGAAAAAGCTTGGGAGACTTAATGGAGAAAAATTTAACCATATCTGCTGTGTATTAAATGCAAAGATTTAAATTTACTGATGAAATTCACAGCCACTGAGCTACAGATTTTCCTGAGAGCCAGAGAGCATTTTGGGCCCATTGTGATGTTTACATGTCCTGTGCAAGAGGCATGTAGCCACAGAGGCAAGATGAGGAAGAGATGTTACTTGTCCTGTTTGTTCCTTATGCTCTGATGGCTTTTCCCTGGGAATCTGCTACTGGCTACAATTGGAAATGATGCAGGACCAGGGACAAAGGTTTAAGGGGTTAGAATATACTCTAACAGAGAGATTTTTATATTCTCTTATACTCACCTCTCTCCTGCTTTTCAGCTGTATTTGTCTACTACTGCCTTCTCCCTGGCAACATCATGAATTTACTCAGAGCAGGTGAATTGGCACCTGCCTGCTCCCCTAGGTGAACTCTAGCTCATCCCTGGGTCTCTCATCCCAGACCAATCTGATCCCATTGTGAAGAGCTTGTGGCTCCAGTGAAAATCAATATATGTCTGAGCAGGAGATGGGGAACCCTGGACACACTGGGCTGATGTGCCAGGACCAAAGCTCACCACTCCCAGACTTAAGCCACAAGCTTGGAGCAGTGCCTCCCAGAGGTCAGCAGGACACAGACACAGATGGGTGCTGAGCACCTGCTGGTCTCATGGGAGCCTGGGAGATGCCCTCAAGCTCTGGTAGCCCACTTGGCCATGCAGCACAGGCAGCTGCTGAATGGCAATGCTACTGCAAACAAAGCTGTGACAGAAGCATTGGAAACAGGAGAGGGTTCAAACTCTGTGATCCAGAACAGGAGTGAATTGCATGTAGCAGACAACAGCCCCTTAAATAAACCAGCCAAACCCTGCCAGCACCCCAGGATCCCTGCCAAGACAGGCACTGTGCTTGGACCAGCTCAGCAGCTAGCACATATAAGCAAAATATCCTGGGTGAAAATCAGGGAGGCAACCCCTGTTTGCACCAGATGGAAATCTGGCCTGATGCTTTGTAAACCACTGGCTCTGCTGCAAGGGCTGACCCCACCCCATGCACCCGTGTTGCTGCTCAAGTGCTCCCCTGGGTGACACCTCCATGGGTGGCAGAAAAGGACTTCTGCTGCCTTTGTCATGAGGCTGAAATGCTGCTGGACTGCACATGTGTGGGGTGAACCCATCACACAACTGAACCTGGAGGTGCTCCCCGCTGCACCGACACCTCAGAACAGAGGGAAACAGAAATGCTGAGATTTCAGAGCTGCTTGGGCCTCATGTCCTCTGCCTGCAGTGATCCAGAGCAGGGAAGGGCAGGGACAGGGCAGATGGGGAATGTGCCTTGGGGAAGGAAACAGCTTGGGACATCCCTGCCCACGGCATGGGGTTGGAATTAGGTGATCCTTAAAGTCCCTTCCAACACAAACCATTCTATGATCTAGAATGAAAGGATTCTCACAGTCTGTGTGCCAGAGACTCACTGGGAGACTGTGCTGGCTCAAGCATCCAGGAGGAGACAAAAAAACTGCCAAGAGCTGCAAATGGAGGAGGAGTGTGTTTGCAGTTCATTGCTATCTCCACACTTGCCCCAGATTGGCAGTGGCTGAGCTACAGACTGCATCAGGGTCTTGGAGGCTAAGCCCTCCTTGGAGCAGGATGCTCTGCCTAGGTGGGGGTAAAACAGCTCAGACTTTACCCTGTTTGCAGAAGTTATCAGGTTATCAGTGGCAAATGGAGTAGGAGGGGTCAGGCTGCTTTTGGTGCTGAAGAATGCTGAGAGGAGGCTGACTCATCAAGCCCAAAGTTAAACATTCTGAGGATGTGAAGAACAATGTTTCCTGACAGAAACTGGCACTGGTGAGGAGGTGGCAGACAAAGCTCCTGATAAAGAAACCAACAAGTGCTAGTACTGATGACTTATCTAATGGTACTGAGCTAAAGGCTGCGGAGCTGACAGAGGTGGCCAACAAACATATGGCTGACAGTCAATCACATCATACTATAAAAACCCAGTCCTGCTTTTTAATGGCAGGGTCCTCTAACAGCCCCCTTTTTGGGTCTGTGTGCAGATTCCTCTCTTGAGTGGAGACACCCCTCAATGCTGAGCAAAAGAGATTTGCCCACAGCATTGAAATGGGTAACATCAATCTCTTCTTTATAATTATTTTGCTAACTTTAATATAATTACTTCAGTATTTAAAAAAATGGTGCACTATACTAGTAGTTAAAACTATCTGAATTGTGTAGTAAACAGTTCTGATTAAAGTTTTTTTGTCTAATCATTATCATCTTCAATTGAAATAAATCACTTATTTCATTCATATAAATATATTTGGTTAGCCATCCTTAATGCTGTAGCACAAAGTTGTATAAAGGCTCAATTGCACCTATAGAATTCTTCAGACATAAACCATTGACCAAGGATTGTATCTAGACTCCTCTCTGAGAAGGAGTTTAGAAATCAAGGGGATCCTTTCTGACCCTTGTGACTCAGTGGGAGGGTCTCCATGGCAGACCTTGTCTGAAACTTCCATTCTGCCTGCAACACTCCTGCATCCCAAACTAATCCTGCAGCCCTCGACTGAGCTCCCATCCCCTCTGCCCTTGGCTCACCCAGGGCAGGGTGACAGTGATGCCAGAGCCATCCCTGCCTGGGCTTAGCACCTGGCAGGGAGCACACACACACACACACACACAGACACAGACACACACACACACACACACACACACAGACACACACACACACAGACAGACACACAGACAGACACACACACACACACAGACACAGGTGCACACACACAATCTCCCTCTTGCATTTTTGGCCACCTTCCCAAATGCCAGCACAACATGGCAGCCCTGTCCATCTCTTTCCTTCCTTCTGTACATCACTTGCAAAGTTGTTTGATCTTAAGGTAATTGCTTTTCCCACAGCAGCAAGGGCCTCTCATTTGTTTTTACATGCCACTAATCTAATCCACAGGTTTGTGTTCAGATTCCTGCTTCCCCTGGACTGTTCATAATAACAATAATAAAAAAAATCAGGATTGGGCAATAGCAGCTGAAAGGGAAAAGTAAGTCTTTTTCTTCTTCAAAACCATGAAAATTGACACTAGATAAAAGGGATAGGAGAAATTGGGGAAAATATGTGGTTTGAGATTTTTTTTCCCCTATTAAAAATTAATTTTGTTAGTGATCATCCAGGGGAAAAAGTATTTGTTGCTTTGACACTACAAGACCTCTAAATATTTTTAATCCCTTGCTATCACTGTGAAGCTCCACCTGGGAAGGTAGCAGGAAACATTCCTTGGAGGATCCCAGCAGCTTTTGGGGCTGAGCTTCTGAAGAGGGAAGATTTGGTGACTAATCCCAGGAAATCCCCTTCTCCTGGGGAGCTGTCCTGATCCTGACTGTTGTTCCTGGTGTGCAGCATTTTTCTGGTAAGGGCTGACAGGTCCATACCCAGACCCTGAAAGGTGCTTGCTCTGGCAAGACATAGCAGTCATCTGGGTGGTCTGGGCACACCACGATCTGCTCTAATCCCTCCACTCCTGAGGGGGCTGGAGGGGGATCCATCACCCCTGCCTGGTTACTGCCTCCACCTCGGATCCAGCAGAGCAAGCCTCTTCTCCTGTGACAGCGCTGCTGGTGCTCCCAGCCTGACCCCAGCCGCTGGTGTGTCCATCTCCCCTGTGCTGCCCTCTGGAGCCTGCTCCCTCTGCTCGCCAAGTGCCTTCCTGCTGGGACTGACCTCCCAAAGCCTTCCACCGCTTCCTCCCACAGCAGTTCCACCTCTTCTTTCTCCCCTGAACACACATCTCTGTGTGTCCTTTACGTGGCAGACGGTACAGCCACGTTTGCCTGTACCCTCGGTCAGCACAGCCCTGGTCTGGGCAGCCTTGGTCGGTCCAGGGCACGACCAGGAGGCAGCACATGCTCAGCACTGTCCCTGCAGGCAGCACGGCCAGGGTGATGGAGAGGAGAGAGCAGCGCTGTGGTACTCGCCTTCAGGTCCCTGTCATGGCTCTAAGTGTCCCCTGGGGTGTGGATGATGCAGGTGACAGGAGCCTGTAGCAGCTAAGTGGCCCAGGGATGGAGAAGGGACTGGGCTGGTGCTCTCTGTTGGAGAAGAAGGGTCTGACCCTGCCCACAAAGCAGCAGTAAGAATGTGGGCGTTGATTTTTGCCAGCTTCCACATGGGGAAAGGGCTGGGACAGAAATTACATGGGCTGGGTGGTGGCAGATGTTGAGGCCTTGGCACCAGCCTTTGTGACCTGCCAGGGTCTTCCAGTGCTATCCTGGCATCAGGAAGAGGGCCAAGATCCCTGCTGAGCAGCAGCTCGTAGCTATAGGCTGTGACAAAGATCATATCTTTAAGACATTCTGGGCTTGCACACAGCATTATCCTATGGACATGCCCTATAACACCCCAAAAGCACCTCAGCTTTCCTGTGCCAAAGTGGGTCTGGGATGTTCTCCACTACACTTTTGGGCATTGCAGGTTTCCTAAGAAAATATTTCCAAATATATCAAAATGGTGTGTGATACAGCAAGCCGCTACCAGCACAGTGCATTTGGGGCACCACACGAGGCCAGCACGTTGGATGCTGGATAGGTAAAAAAAAAATGCTGAGCTCACTGAGTGCCAAACGCCTCCTGAACGCCCTGGAGCTGCTTGGGTTTGGTTTTCTAGCCTTTTTGCTTTGGAAGTTGCACTTGTGAGACTCTCTTCTTCCCTCTAGCGTCCATTCCCAGGCTGTCCTCTTGCTCTTCAAACCCAGCAAAAGCGGCGCCTGCCTGGTTGCATTTGCACTCACTCCGTTCCTCAGGCACAGGTTTTATATCTATAAATGATACCACAACTCTCCACCCAGTAATCCACGTTTTCTTTTTCTGCTTTACGCTGTGCCATTCAGGAGGATCCTGTTGCAAGGCCGTTGTCTCCTGGCAGCTTAAAAAATTATCTCAATTACTACCTTAATTTTAGCACGATCACGCTCAACTTCAGCTGGGGACGCACAGCCACGAGGTTTCTGATGACAGTGTGGAGAGGACACCTTGTTGAGGCATGGGTCAGAGTGAGCTCCTGCACTTGTTGCCTGTGTAAGACCATGTTACACCTCCTCTCAGATCACGTAATTTCTCCTTGGGTTGTAGGAAATCAGGGCAGAGATTAGAAATTACTGCAGTGCTCCTAAGGCTGGATCAAGGCTGTCACTGAAAGGTTGTTTTATTTCTGGTGACAGCAAGAGACCTCCAGGGTAGGATCTTCATCATCTGGGTCACCTCCCAGCTGGCTGAACTGGTTTCCAAAAGTACAGCCATAATCCTCCTCTTTGAGGAGAGACCCCCCTCTTCTGGGGATGGGGCAGCAGATCCGCCCTCCCAGATGCACCTGCACCAGGCCAGCTCTCCACCAGCTCAGGGTCTGCTCTAGCACCTTGAATTCAGTCCAGGACAAGCCCTCCTCGGTGTCCTGCAGCTGTCCTGCCCCACCTGTGCCTCTCTGGAAGGTACAAAGGCTTCCCAGACTGGCTCAAAGAGCCACGTGCGCTGGGGTATGCTGCCCCAGTGCTCACATGCTGTCTCCACTCTACCAGGCTGACCCTTTGTCTCAGCCAGGACATTTCTAGTATCTCCTGGGGTAATTTTAGAGGAACAAAACACAATAAAAACATGGCCAGGATGCTCTGGTGTAATAATAAAGCCATTGCAGAGCAGGATTCATCTCACCTGGCAATGCATGGTACCAAGCATACATATAAGCTATCACAAACCCTGTTTTATCAGTGCAGAGACTGGCACTACTGGAGCATGAGCCATCTGACTCATCATACCCCAGAAATACCTGTGTTTACTATGGGTGCAGAAACTGCCCATGGCAAGGAGCCCAAGCCTGTCAGGCTCTGAACAAGCCAAGGAACTGTGTAGGAAATGATCCTGAGTTGGCCTGACATTTGTGTGTATTTGAAGAAGGGACACCTATGACATTTTCCTTCCTGAACATCTCCTAAGTTTTCTCCTCCTTGACAGCCAAAGAAAATATCTTCTATTCATCCTTTAATGAAGATTAATTTGTTCCAAGTCCAAAGCAATCCCAGGCCTTCAACGAGAGTAATGGCCTTGGCAACAGGCACAACAGCCATGACCCCTGGGGCTGTGCACACAGCTGCCATGGGGACACTGGACAGGGTGAGCATCCCCTTTGGCCTGTTCCTAAATGAGATGCTAAGGTGTCCACAATGGGCTGGGCTCTGCAGAGCTGGGAGGTGCAGAACCCAATCCAAGGCTGAGCAGGAGCCACCTTTGCTTGTCAGGGCCCATTTGTCTGGGTGGGATGCTGTCCCAGACATGCTCCCCTTCAGGGGGAGGGATGAGTCTTAGTCACTGAAATAACTAGCTGGCACAAGCTCCCTCCTTCTTTCTGCCATGTTTTCCTTAAAGTTCTGGCTGAGTGGAGCCTTTCAGTATGCAGGGCACCACGAGTCACTCCAGCAGGGCTGTTTGTGGGACACCACCTAAGTGATGCTGAGAGGCCTCCTGGACGGATCATGTTTCTGCTAATGCTGCAGCATTGTCACTTTGGGCCAAATCCCCTTGTTCTGAGCCCAGCCCCCTGCAGGGCAGCTGTTCCCAGCTAACCACCCCCTCCCTTAGCAGCATGTACTGGTGAGACTTGGCTCCCAGCAGAAAACACTTCCCTGCAGTGCTGATTTATTAATAGGTGAGGGGAGCAGTTCTCACCCCTCTCTCCAGCTTACACACTAGATATCAATTTGGCAGCCAGCAGCAAATCCCATTAAGGCAGTGAGATACTTAAAGGCATCAGCAGCTCCTGGCCCATTACAAGAAGGAGGGGATGCACTCTGGTAATGTACATCTGAAACTGGTCACATCCAACTGCAAGCAAGGACCCTACTGAGACAAATATTAAGAGTCTGCAGAGGCAGGGATGGGAATAAGCTCATTCATTAAAGGACTTTGTCTATATTCAAGGGACCAATGTGTGATTTAAACAGAGGAAACAGTGACAGAAAGCCCACACAGTGAAATTCCCCTTTTTCCCTTTTGGGCCAAGAGAACTGAATTCACAAATAGCCCATCATGCCTTACGTTTCCTAATTAGCCTATTAAAGACCTGGCTGGCTTTTCCATTTTCTAGATGAAACAGGTGGAAGATGAACAAGCAGAGGCTAAGCCAGGGCAATAATTTTCCCTGTGGATCTGTTACAGCTGTCCAGAGAGCAATGGGCCTGTTTATTTTCCTTGTCCTAAGAACTGCAACAGACAACAGCGTGGCAGCCCTGGGAAATGAGGTGCACCCACTCCTGGCAGAGAGAAGAGAGGAGGCTCCCAGCCCTTCTTCCCCATCAGACTGGGCTGTGATCACAAACTTGCTCTCTTAGCAAGCCTCTCTGCTGTTCCATGCATGACAGGCTGGCCACTCAGTTCTGGATGCTAAATCCCCACAGACACAAGAACAGATGGCATCCAGCCTGTCTTATACGTCCATCCCTCCCAATACACACCTGAGGAGGGGCTGGGCCACCAGCTGATGCAGTATCAACAGGTAGACTGGACACCTCCTCCTGCCCCTGTGAACACACCACACCACCGTGTAGCTGCCTTGGTTAGGCCACCAGTGGGGCAGAGCTGCTTAATGAGGAGTGGGGTGGCTGGTCTGAAGGTCACACACAGCCTGCAGCCCTAAGAGTTACCACTGGGGTGCCTGAAGGGAAGGTAGAGCAGGAAACCCTGAGATAAATGGTTTTGATGAAGGCCTCAGGCACTGATTTCCCACACACGAGGGCAGAGCTGGTTTTTCTGACCATTCCATATCCTCTCTGCCAGCTCAGAGAAACTTCTTGCTCTGTGCACATACAGAGCCATGTGAAGTTTGCTGTGAGATGAGACCACAGATGCTTTTAAGAGACTTTCCAGACCTGTACCAAGAGTTTTGTCTCTGCAGATGCTCATGTCCAGACCCAGTTTACACACCCACTGATTTTTTTTTCCCCTCCATCCCTTTGAAATGAAAGATGTTGATTGAGGAGGAGGCTCTGAATATCTGGAGAAGACAGTCCTACCCATCACCCCCTGGCACGACCCTGGATATAGAGAAGGGTCAGTGCTGTCAGTCTCTTCTTTCTTTTACAAGCCAGCTTTTTTTGTGTGTGTGATGGTATGGTCAGTGACACTGGCAAAAAGTCAAATTTAGGAGCCTATTTAAGGACACAGGCACTGCTGCTGGGTGAAATCCTGCTTGCATCCATATTATTGCATAAAATCACTTACCACATAGTTTTACATGATTTTTGATAGATGATTTCTGCTAGGACACACCAAAACTGGGCAAACTCGCTTCAAGTTCCAGACTGTTTTGTAAGATAAAGTGGTGCAAGGAGCACCATGACAAAAGGAAGTCTTAGGGCTTTGTCAGTTCTGCTTCTCTAAGTTAAGATGGCCAGCAGAAAGAAAGCATAAACCGATTCATTAGCTCATCGTGTAATTACTGTTTTATAGACTGATTTAAAAAATGTAATCTAACATAGTAATTTAAACTGGAAAAAAGTGATGACACTTGGTTTCAGACTGCAACATCAATAAAGTTGAAAGACACAGTCATTTAGAACAGCATCTCACAGACTGCAGTCACTAAAACAGATGTTTGGATCTTACCCGAACATGGAGCAAATGCCCTATTGAAAAAAGAAAAGAGATTATTCCCTTACTTCCCTGCTTTGCTGCATCATCACTTAAAATTATTCAATTATAATAAATTGGAAAGTCTATTAGATCTGAAACGCTAGAAATGGGATGGAGGTGAAAGGGACATGCAGAGGATGCTCTGACACCTGGTGACAGAAGTCAGCTCTGCTAGAGAAATTCTGGAATGCAATGTCTATTCAGAGGAAGTGAGACAAATCCTTCCAGGCAGCTATGGAGCAAACAAACATGTTAATATTGGGATAAGCCACTTGTTCAGCATTTGCTCCCATAGTAATGCATCCTACAAGAACCTCCAATGCCTGTGAATAGGGTGAGCTCCTCTAGGGGCATAAACTCTCAAACCATCCAGCATTCCTGGGCTCTTCCTCAGGCAATGCACCCATCCCTTAGAACCTGCTCTGGTCAACACTTCCTCTCAAGCCCTTGGTTTTGGCCCTTGCATGTTTCACATCCAGGACTGCCAAAGACACATTGCTGGCTGCTGGTAGGTCACCTCCTCCAGCCCACTCCACAGACAGCAGCTCCATGCTCTGCTTGCTTTGGTGTCCCTGCCTGACTCACAGAGCTGGGATGGATGAGAGGAAGTATGATAGGATTTGTTCTGTTTTATTGCATATAGATTGCAAAAATAACCACATTTTTCTGTAATAAGAAGTTCATTAGCTCATTGGTTGATCAGTGGTTGCTCTTAAAATATTTCTGGACCAGCTGTATCCTGAATTGAGGCAAATCACATTAATTGTTTGAACTGCTCTGTGTTTAGCTTGCAGAAGAATCTGCAAGATAGCATTGATCCTTCATGGCTGCACTGTGTACATGGCTCCAACACATGCTGGCAACTGGGTACCTTCTAGGACTGAGGACTTCTGTTCTGAGATGCTTTTGTGGCAGTGGATTTGTGTGGCAATGACTGCAGAATGGACCTGGCAGTCAGGGTCCAAGCAGAATTCATTGGCCTAAACCTCTGCAAGACTTTTGTGGATGAGCAGGCAGCTGGATGCTGGTGGTTGATCTCTCTAGAAAGGCTCTCATCCATGATGGGCCTGAGGAAAAGAGGAAAACTGTGTGGTGAGATTGCATTCTGGATTTGAATATCTGCATTCTCCTCACCAGCTCTGAAAACTGAACCAAAAGCTGCCAGGTCTGGGAGAAGCCCCAGGCACATGAGCTTCCCACAGAAGGCACAAGCTCTCTGCCTATGCTGACTCCAAAGTTAATTCAAACAATTCAAACCCAAGCTGTCATGTCAAGTCCTCGGCTGTATTTCTTCAAAGAAGCAACAACATGATGCTAAATTTACAGCAAACACGTTCAGAAATAAACATGTTTTGGTTCATGTGACACTTCTCTAATGCCTACTTTATTTTCCAGAGCTCATTCTAACATGAATTTGTGGCAGGGAAAAAACCCAAGTGGGATGTCAGGAACCCTTCCTGGAGTGTACTGGAGGAGAGTTTTGAACAAGTGCCACAAGATCTTTTGCAACAGACACAGCATTGGCTCTAGGTGGGGAACATGAGAATGGAGCAGTAAGAACACAGCAAAATTCTGGGCTATTATTAAACACAAAATTTACAATACTCAAGCTATAAGGAACATGGGAAAATGTTTCATTAGCTTTAGACAGTCAAAGGTAAATGTCAGCACAAATAAAAGGAATTCTTTTTACAGAAAAAGCAGGAGACCCCAGAGACAACAGAGAAATCTGCCTTTTCCTGCTGTGAAGTCCCTTCCATTTTCCCCAGAAGCATTCCAGTGCACATACCTGGTCCTTGATGACCCAACAGCTGCTGGAATGGGCCTTTGCTGGCTGGTGCTGCCCATAGGCTGGTGCTGCTTTTGGGATCCAGAGGCAGCCAGTGTGCTGTGCAGGCCCAGGAGAGCAGGTTCTTTGTCCAGAGGCTGGGCTGAATTCTCTTGATGAGCCTTTGACTGGCATTTCTGTGTACACTGCCTGTCCTCCTCTTGGCTGGGTATTTTTATGCCCCTGTGGTTCCTTGTTTTCCAGTGTCTTGCTGCAACATCCACTGCAGAGGCACGTGAAGGGGTTTTTGGAGGGGATGGAATTAGATAACGTTTTGTGTTGGAGAGCACTGCACCCTCCTGAGCCTGTGAAGCACCTGAAACAGAGTGGAAAGCACAGTGATTTACCAGTTCATCTGCCTGCTAAATGACTAACCCAGGGAGTGAAAGGTTTTGGAGCTGCTGTGTGATGGAGTTGGGTGGGCAGATGTGTCTTGATGTTGGCCATGCTGAATTGCTTCCTCGGACAGTGGGTTTGGGTTCACTGGCAGCCTCCTGTCAGCACTGCTGCTGGTGCCAGGCATGGAAGAGCTCACAGGGCACACATGAGCTCACCTGCCCTCCTGTTCTCAGGCAGGGTCACACCTGCATCATTCCCTGCCAGTGTTTGCACTGACTTGTTCTAAATACCTTAGGACTCCTTCCCATGATCTGAAGTGCAAGGCAGAGGAATAATCACAAATGAGTGGATCCACTTTTTAAATCAGAGGCAGAGATCATGGAATTTCATAATAAGTGCCTGACTACTGGGGAAAACATTGCACTGCATGCAGGGCTACTTTCTGGCTGTTTGTGTTTCAGCCATGTAATTCTCTCCATGTAATATGTGCAACACATGGCGAAGAAAAAACTTGTTGCTGACTTATAAATATAACCAGCATGCACACATGCTTAGAACCTTTCTAAATATAGCAGGGATCTAATTGCTCTTGTCTATTGAAAGAACCAAACATTCTATAAATAGCAGGGATCCAATTGCTCTTGTCTATTAAAAGAACCAACTGTGCCTAAGTGCCTGATGTGCAGGGTCCAGGGCAGGAACATAATCTAAAGAATGTGCCACCAAAACTCAGGCTCACAAAGTTCATCTCTGTGGCTCCCAGTTGATGAGGATGTATTTTACTGCCTAGGTAAAGCTGATAAAACATTTTCATGGAACAGTTTGTATCATACTATACGCTTTTAAAATGTCTAAACTTCATATTTGTTTTTAAGTATAACCACTCTGAGAGACTGGTATGTCTGACTCAAGAGCCTGAAATAACATTCAACACCTTCCAAAAAATGCAGTTTATATGGATCTGATGCTGCAAACATTTTTATGTAAGAGTGGCTTTGCTCAGATGACTTGTCCTTTTCTGGTCAGAAGGATTGCTTCCAGCAACAAATTCCTCTGTGAGAAACTCACACTGGGTTGGACACACTTCTGTACGTGATGAGGATCCTGGTCAGTGCCCCCTGCCCCCTTAGACAACTCTAGATTTCAAACCACTCCATCACCATCCAGCAGATTTAGTTAGAAGATGGACAGATCCATGCCCAACCATTCACTTTCACAGTGCTACAGGGCATGACACTGGTACACTGTGAGGTTTTTATGACATTGTCTTGTCAATCTAGAAAGATGATGAGACCATCATACTCAATGTAAAGAAATCATATAAAATCTGAAAAAGATCAGATTAAATCTAAAGAGACCATGAGATCATTATCTAAGACTTCTGTGGTCACTTGACAATAGGCCATTCCTTAAGATTTTTCCAAACAGCTTTGATTCTTGTTAGGGAGACACTGTTTATAGTACTGTTAATACACACAGAGTTTGAATAGCTTAATGATATTTCCAGTTTTTTTCTCAAAATATACTATATTTTTCTAAATTTTAGTAGATCCATTTATGCCCTTGAAAAAAATGTAAAATGAAAACTCAGATGCTTTTACTTATGGAGAAAAAAAGAGTTGTTTTTATTAAGAATAGAAAAAAGATTGGAGTTTTTATGTAACTTATGATTGAAGTAATTATGTATTGTCCTCTATTTGACATGTGTTTGGAATAATAATAACCATTATTAATGTTTTTAATATTATTAAAGACAATATTCAACAAGTAGTGAAGAGTGGGAATTCTGCTTTCATTCATGTAAATGCAATTTCAGAGAAGCCTTTGGCTTCATTCCTGAGTAGAAGAGCATGTTCCATTTTTAAACCTTTTATTGAATGCATCCTTTTTGTTGCATATCTTTCCAGAATTCCCAGTTGCTCAGTTAAACCTTAATCATTAGCTCAGTCATTATTTACATCAGTGCCAACTGGGTTCAAATACAGCTCAGTAGCAATGACAGTATTTTAGACTCACCTAGCACTGTCATAAATTAATGACACAAGGTAAAAGAGAGAGACCTGTCCTTCTACTTGACTTGATGCTATGCTAGTGTGAGATCACCTTTGCTCCTCTTAATTCTACATATTCATGCTGAAATATATCAACTGATGGTCAACACAGCTGGCCACAATGTCCTGCTTAGAAACTGGAATGGCTTGCTTAGGGTCTGGCTCTGCAATGGCATTTTCCAATTGCTGCTCTAGAGCTCAGACACCAGATCTCATAGAACACTGGAGTTACCAATGCACCTATCTACAAACAGCACGTGTTACTGCCCATTGCCAACCCTTCCCCAGGGGTTTAGGTCCAGTACCTGAGGAGGAGTGGGAAGAATGGTCAGGTGAAATCCTTTCAATGAGGTCCTCATCACAGGCCTCCCTCAATGCATCTTCTGAGCTGTCAGTCAGGCTCCAGTCTTCACCCTTATTCACCGTCAGTGCTTGGCTGGTTTGTTCTTGCTGACCTGTTTGCAGGCACCTGGACAACATCAAGTATCACGCTTTTAATTAGCTTTTGAGTATATTTGTGCAGCTGGTCAAGTGCAGCTTGGCATGGCCACTCAGGCAAACACCCAGCAGTGGATTTAGTTGCCCACTGCTACTTCACATCTTCCAGGAGGTATGAAAAATCATTTTAATTGGATCAGCCATCTAAGATGCCTGTGTCTGATTATCTCAAGCATCTTAAAGTTAATCAGGTGAAGTGGGGCAGATTTAAAATACTACCCAGTGAAGTAAGCTCAGAGAAATAAAACCATTTTTACTTCCAAAATAACCATTTCCTGTCTGTGAGATCTATGAGATCTCAGCAAGGTGGTATTTGTCTTTCAGCCTTTTGTTTGCTTAGGCCAATGCGCTGCTTGCAGAAAAGCTCATCCCCTTTCAGCTCTTTGACTGTCTGAAGGCAGACACTGTCAGGGCCAAGAACGGCTCACCAGTTATGAAAAGTCCTTTCCTTGCCCTTGCTAAGGAAGTGAGCCCATCCTGCCTATGCTCCAGGGAGAAGGAAGAGCATTCTTCTTCCTTGCCATCCCGCAGATGCTCCGGGCGGGAGGACTGCTGCCCAAAGCAGGGACAGGAAGGCAGGAGCCCGAGAGCATCCCTCGGAACCGCCACCAGGTGGCCAAAGCGCTGATTTTATTTTTGCAGCAGAAAATGAACGCACGGTTTATTGCACGGCAAGATTTCCCCGGCGGTCTCACCCCTTGTGCTGCTCCGTCCATGCTCCCAGGTCAGAGGACACCTTTTCCTGGTGCAGATCTCTTCCTCCTCCAGAGCCACAAAAGTTTTCTGTCGTCAGTCCAGACGGTTTCAAAGGGCTCACAGCAGGTGGCTGTGGAAATGGCAGAAGTTACCTAGATATCCCTGGGAACTCTTCCCAGCTCCGTTTCTAGATGTGGATTTTAGAATGCATCAAAGCATTCTAAATACTGGTCAAATACTGTTTCTGAGTTTTTAGACCATCCCTCATCATTTTCTAACTCCTCAGTTTTAAGAAGTCCCACTTCCCAGTCATGCACTATTACAGCTGAGGAACCCAAGATAGCAGTTACATAATTGTTGATTTATATTTCACTGGATATAAGCCTATAGCACCTATACCAATAAGCATTTTAAGACTAGTACCACAGACACTGCATATGACCACAGTTTGATTCCACATCCCAGTTTTTAGCACACAATAATTCACTAAAATGTTCCAATTTGTTTCAGAAAAGCTTCCTACGCTGAGGCAGTGGCAGCAGAATGACAAGGGTGGCACATATTTTTTCCCTGCAGTTCTTTAGCATGGGTTGTCAGCATTAAGTCCATGTCCTGTGCATCTCCCTGATTTACCCCAGCCTGTTTAAATCTATTCAAGTGCAGCTGTGCTGTGTTGAACCCCAGGGCCCACAAAAGCTGACCATGACAAGCCAGGCTGCTCCCCTTTACACACATGGGTATCCTCTCACTGAATTACTGCCAAAATGAGCAGGCTGACCCGCAGGGCAGGGGCACCACCCCACTGCCAAGAGGAACAAACTTTGGGTTTGTGTTTGTTTAGTCAATAGGAACAACCTTGCAGTATTAGCAAGCTGACTGTTTACACCAACATCAAAGAAACACTGCTGAAAAAAGTATTTTTCTTAATAGCTGTTGTAGAAATACCACCAAATTTTGCAATCCTGCCTTGTACTTTGCTCATTGCAGGAGGATAGGAAGTCTGCCCCCAGCAGCTGATACGTGATTTTCACGTGTTCCCTTGCAGCTGATGGGCACATGTAGCATTGTGGCAGGAGACCCTCTGTCCTCCTCAAAGGCAACTGCAAGGTGGGGGTTCTTGGGCTACAGAAGAGAGTGGGCTGCTACAAGCCACAGTGGGAGTTCAATTTATCCCAGGAATTATGGGGGTCACCATGCAGGAATATGAAGTATACAAGAAAAACATACACCTAGCTTTTGTCTCCTCTCATGGAGGGCCTTGGCAGGGTTCCCACATATAACTTGACGAAGTCCTAAGAAAAACAGAAGAAAAGAAAACATTTTACTCCAGCATTTAACAAACAGTGCGGTTGTTGAAGTCAGTCAATATAATTTCCCATAGACAGGAAGTTGTAATATTTCATGGTGTAGTTTCACAGTATCAGCTGGCATGGCCTGACACTGCTGCCAAGAGGCAGTTTCTCTGCTTCCACCAGAATCTGTCTTCTTCTGCTCCTGCCCTGCCTCCTTAGTTGTGCTGGTGCAAATATTTGTGTGGACACATGGTCAGTCAGATCAGGGAACATATTCAGATTTAAAAAAAAATATGAATTATTTTTTTTTTAAATCTGAATTTTTGGGGGTCTTTTTTGTTTGTTCTGCTGGATTATTTTTCAGCTGAATCTTGATCAAAATCAGGTTAACAAGAGATAAGGCAACAAAGGGTCAGAAGAAGCAGTGAACACAGGGTGAAACTGTCTCTATCAGTAGTTTTAGCTGCCTAAAACTGTGTGTAAAATTAGTCTCATTCCCTGACAAGCTGTACTTGGTTTCCATGCACATTTCCAAATGTGCCCTCAGCTGTTGACTCTGCATTGCTTCATCTAATCCATCATCCTGAGTCCTACCCATAGGCAGGGAACTGAGGAGAGACTGGCATCTGAGAAAAGCAGCCCACAATGCCTGGAAACAAATGCCATCTTCCTCTCCAATCTGCAGTTCATGGGCTGGTGGAGTTAGACCATGATGGTGTTTCCAGGAATCAGGGAAGGATGGGTGGTATTTCTAAGTGACTAGGGCAAGGAGGGCAGTGGTAGACCTGCAGCTACAAGAAACAAGGTAGACCTGTGTTTTGGGCTAGCCTGTAGATCAGGATGTGAAGTCCAGGAACTGACTCCTCTTGCTGAGGGACCAACCTCTGGAAACCCAAAACAAAGTGCTCATTGACAGCAGCGATGCTGCTGCAGTGTGAGACTGCAGCACACACAGTCTGAGCACACGATGCAGTGCACCACCACACCTCTCCAGAGGACCACCTTGGGCCACCTTCCCGTGGCTGAACATCCCATGGCCTGATGTCACTCAAGCAGGACAGCTGTGATGAGCTCTGAAAGGCAGTGCCAGCAGGAAGCAGCATTGCAGCATGGGGCTGTGAAAAGGGGCAGGAGCACACGGTGCATGGGGCAGGGCCTGAGCAGTGGGCAGCCCAGGTGACTCTCACCTTCTGCTGCAGGGAGAAACAAAGGAAAGCCTACGCTAGAGCAGGTGAGTCTTGTGGAAGACAACATATGCTAAACCTGATTAGCAGTGCCATGGGTGGGTGGTATTCAAAGCACCCTGGCTTTCATCAGTAATAACAATCAGATGGAGGTGGAGGTGTGGGAAAGAACAGGATTAAAAAAACATACATTACCATGTGTCAAATCACTGGAGTCATCTTCTGTGAACAGCTTATCAGGAAAAACAGGGGGATCTGGAAGAGGACAGCTACTGGACAAGAGGCTGGCATCACTACACGTCCCTACAGCAGCAGAACACTGTGCATTTTCAGGTCTGGAAGTTGTTGGGGGTTTTGGGCTGCATCCAGACTGCTTTGCTACTTCCCCAAGATATGGATCTAGAAGAGAGATTTCATTAGTGTAAGCACAGTTGTGCAAGGCTTCAAACCACACCATCACTGTACCTTGCCAATATGGTGACTGCTGCTGCATGCCTGGAGCTATAGGGGACAGAAAAATATGTAACTGCAGCTATAAGAAACATGCTGGAATGGGTCCAGCCTAGGGACAGAGGTCTTCCAGTGCTGCACAGTCATGGCAGAATCTGGGGATCCCTAACTAAACTGATATCCCCCTCCCACCCTTCTTCTGCTCCTGGACACCAGAGACAGACTGCTGGGATTATGGGTCAGGAACTGCTCTGTGCTCACCACCCACCTCTGGCTGCCCCACAGGTGAGCCTGGACACATCTAGGGCTCTGCTACTTTCCCTGCCTGCATGCCCAGGATAACTATCAGCTGCCTCTCATTTGCTGCCCACCTGCCCCTAGGCCCCAGTCCTAAAATACATTGCTCAAACCCCCTGGCACAATGGTGATGGACACCTTACCAGAGCTACCAGTCAAACAGGGGAAACCGTACCAGGAGATACAGAAATCTGGGAATGGCAGCGATAGATCTTTCCAGTACTGCCTCAGAGACAGTTCTCTACCACAGAAAGAAGGGTGAAAACTGTTTTTGTGATGCTGCAGGACAAAAAGGATTATACAAAAACTAGCAAAGGCAGACAGAGCCTTGTCCTCTTACCTGCCCAACTGCTGACTGTCCTGGGAGCACAGCACAGCTCTAAGAGCAGCATATGCAGCCAACAACCCATGGGAGAGAGAATTTAATTTCAGTGCCCAGATGAATAATGTGCTTTTTAGAGTGTTGAGCATCTACCAGCTCCAAAGTGAGGCATCAGCTCTGTGATAATATGGACCCATGAAACACACACCATGTGAAAAGTACCCAAATCAACATTGTTACTGGGAAGAAAAAAATTCTGGGATGTCTGAACCTGACCATATGAACTTACTGGTTTAGAGCTGCCAGCAAGAATGTAAGTCTGGTTAAACCAGGAAATGACATGAATTCACAATTTTGTGCTCTCCCCCTACTGCTTCTGTCAGAAAACTTGGTTAACTAGTTTTCTAAACCTCAGGTGATGTTGCCAAAGCACGATCACTGAGGGATCAGATTTTAATGGATTTTTTTCCCTACCATGACTACTATTACAACTAATGATTTGGACCCGTAGGGATTCAATAAATGACAAATGTATGTACTTATTCCAAAACAAACTAAATTTTTAATGGAGTACAGTTGGCAGGCAAACCACAACCTGGGGAGGGGGCTGGGAAGCCAACTGCATTGCCCACACTAATGGGAAGCAACATGAGCAGTTATAGGAAATACTTTGCAATATTTAATAGTATGTGATAAAGTGCATGTAGTATGACACTTAAAAGCACGGACATCTGAAATATTATCAAGGCTGCAGGCAAGGGGACAACAGATTTACTTTCAAACCATTTATTCTCTACTAATGAATGTAATGAACTTAATCATAGTAACAAAGAAAGTGGAACAGATTTCTTACAAGACCATGCAGTCTTCCTGGGATACTGAAGGGTGGTAACCAGATTGCCTTTCCTATTATTAATCTGGAATAGGAAATCCTACTACATCCATGCTACATGGGATTGACTGTTACCATGGAAAGAACTGTGAACAGCTGTTGCTGAAACATTCCTTTCCAAGCTTTGCTTTTTCCCATCATGCAGAATGAGCCCTAAGTACAGACTCCCAGCTACTGCTGTATTTGCTTGATGCTCTAGATGTTGTCTGCAATTTTTACCTTGATACTGAGCTTAGGCTAACTTCCATTTAAATCTGCACTGTTATCTGCTGAATTCCAGCTTTCTTACTTCCCAGGTAAAGAAGACAACATCCTTTGTCCCTTCACTATAAGTAAAGATCAGCTTTAAAGAGGTTGGCTTGCTCTTCATCTTTCTTTTTTTACACATCATAACTTGAAAGATGAACCCCAACAGGAAACCTGTCATACCTAACCATGAAATGTCTTTGGCTAAACCACCTTCCTTGATGGACTCCTTGATGATTAGAGAATCCTCATGCATCTTCTTGGAAGGAAGGAGAGTAGTCTGGCTTGCTCGTATTCTGTCCAAATACTTCAAGTGGGGAATGAGTTTTTTTACTTCTGCTCTGTAATTATAGTGTGGGTCCTGGAGAAATTGAGAAAGTGGTCAGTTTATTTAACAGTCTGTAGAGTTCCAGTAGCACAATACTGTTTAATTTGTATGACTGCCATATAATTTGAAATGCTTCTCACATAATTTCTATTTGAATTGATAATGAAAATGTTCTGAGGACTGCAAAGACACAGCCTTCACCCAAAGACTCCTTTGTTGTTTACCCACTGATGACTTTGCCATTTGTCTTTGTCACATTATGTGTAATGTGCAAAAGCATAGAAAGCCACTGATGCCCATGGAAAGCCTGGGCACCCTCAGCATTCTGCCAATCTGTCTCCCTGCTTTTGTGATTCTCTGGTTGTGATTTGCATCAATTCCCAGGTGATAGAGAGACTTGAAAATATGTTATGAATGTTGCTACACCTGCTGATGGAGAGAGAAAGAGCACTTCCATGGATTGTGTTTTTAGGCACACAGTAAAAAAAACATATAAAGCAAGAGTGCACTGATAGTGGCAGAATACAAATGGACAGCTACCCAACCATCAATTGCTTCACCCAAGCAAATCTTATGCTTTTCAGGACATTGCATGAAATATTAGAAACCCCCACAAAGCCAAGTCTTCATTCAATACAGAGTGGTCATAAACAGAAATCTTTCTGTGGGGCCTGGCTGGCTGGATGCTCCCTACCTCTGCATGATGCAGCACTGGCGTTGGCAGAGGGAACTCACCAAATAAAATGTGTTAGTTGTTGTTAAGAGACAGACACTAATTTTCTAAAACTAAATCTTTAATCTTAATTTAGAAATTGAGTCAACCTTCTCAGCTACAGCCAATTCCCAGCCATGTCCAGTTGGAGAGAAGAATCATGTTACACTCGTGTTACACTACGGCAACAGAGGCTGCAGAATTTATCATCAAGTTGTTGCTCTTGGTTTAGATAACAGGGGAAGATGAGCTCATCTGAAAATCAAATTACAGGGAGCAAACAGGCCATCTGAAGAAAGAGCAGTAAATCTAGCTGGGCCATTCAGTAGATTAAAAGTAAATAAATAGGAGAGCTTTTACAGACCTTTAGCAAGGGCCAGACTACAAGAAGGATCTTGAGGAATTAGAGCTGGCCATCAAGGGCACACCAAAGTAAGCTCACATCTACTCTTTTCTATATGGCTTTTCTATACACCAAAAAAATTGCAAACATCCATTGAACTCAAGAAAGCAACAAAGTCCATGGAGAAGCTCTCAGCAGCCAAGGGCAGGCCCCACTTTGTAACCACCTGAGAGCAAAGCCTCTTCCCAACACAAACACTGGGTGGGAGACTACAGTGAACTCACAGTCTGTCTCTGCTACAACTCAGTGTAAAATACACCATTGTGCTGATTCCCCTAAAAAATTCACATCTGTGACCACCAATGACCACTGAAGCCCCCCCAGATACTCCTCTGTGGATACCTGGAACTGGGACTGTAGATAAGATAAAGGTGGTACTGTTGTCTGGGTGTTATCTCAGACTTAGGGGGAGGTTAACAAAGCTGGGAAGAAGAATGTATCACTGATAATGGAAACAAAAAAAATTCAGAATTTACAGGCCACAAGGAAAGACAAGTCAGCAACTCTGCTGGAATCAGTTCCCACTGGGTAAAAGGTAATTTTGACAGGGGAAGATCGTGATGATTGGCTCAAAAGAAAAGAAAGACTAAGCATGTGGACTAATTAGCACTAGAGGCAAGAGATAATAATTTAACCAATAGCATAAGAGAACCGTGTAGCCAATGAGCATTAATTCTTTTGTTTGATAACATGTATAAAGAATGAAAAGTTTTGAATGACGTTGGGACCCTACCACCAAGAAGCCCAGGCTGAAGAATGATCAACAGGGATCCATGGGTGGTGACAATATTCTTCTCTCTCCTCTCTTTTCTATTTCTTTTTATTTCTCTACCTCACATTTACTATTAAATAAAATCTCTGACTTTGACATAAGGTTTGCCCTGTAATTTGGGCAGAGGCATCTCTCACTAATCAGATCTTAGCACCTGTTTGCACAGGAGTAGAGAGAGTCTTCTGCATGGAGAAGAGCAGGAGGGCAGACCACCACACACTACTGCTCCTTGTACTTCCATTACGGGACAACATGCAGAGCATCCCAAGGACTGATTTCACCTGAACAAGCCAAGGGAAATCTGACATTTCTCCATTACAAGTACACTCAAGGACTGAAGATGCCAAATCCTCCAAAAATCCCACTTTCATTGAGCAGGAATGACAAGGGAGTAGAATCAGACCTTCTGTGTTGTTAGGATACACTGCACCATTTCCATAATAGGAAGTTATGATATGAAGTGTCAGTAGCTGTATTTATTTCCATGGGAATAAAAAAAGTAAGCAGGCATGCCTTGTCCATCACAAGCAGGCAGTGCTTCCTTACTGCAGGAATATGTTTTTCCTCTCATTATTGCATCTTCCATAAGGGAGAAATGTTCCAAAATGGAAAAATAATTTTGGTTACAAGCAGTTACAGTGTGGTCCCTTAAGGATAATTCCACCAGTTCAAACTAGAAAGGCAAGTATATAATATTTTTGTTTGAATTCCAGAGAGGAAAATAATGATAGCTAAAGAGTTACCTTCCATGGCCCCTTTTACTGAACAATAAGATCAAGCCAACAGTTACATCTGAAAAATGCTATTAACTCATACATTTAAGAAATGCCAAAATTTAAAATATAGGTCTATTGCATGATTAAGTTTTAGTGTTAGCACCTGTTTTCAAGTCTAAGTCCAGGAAAAATATCAAACCCAACCTTTCAGGCAAATTAACAGCATCAGCATGACTTCTTTAAAATACACAGGAAAGCTATGGAATATGTCGTAGTGGGGTAACAGCATCAGCTCTGATTTTGGACCTGCATTATCAGCTGTTTATGGTGCCATTGGGAATTACACCATCCTTAGTGAGACCTATGTTTTACATAACTCTGTGTGTGTCCATAGATCTTCCAAAAGACCTGGATGGCAATACGTTGGTGTTTTAATATTCCAACAGCGCTCTTTTTATGAAGCAAGAGAAAGTCCAAGGGAGTAATACAGCTCTGAGACTGTTCATGTAGAATTAGATCTCACTTGCTTTGCTTGTTGAGTGCCCTGAAACCCAAATCAGATCATTGTATTATTGTGTTCTCATCTTTGTGACACAGACACTCTTTCATGCCTTCAACAAAATACCTCAGCAGAAATTATTCTATCATTTTAGTACATAAGAGGTGAATCACTGTATTTTGTATCTTCAGCTTTTTCTGAAGGTATTTGTGGTCATTTGATTTTAACCTTTCAGGGGAAAGGGTAACAAGCAGTTCCAATATTATAGCTTTTCTGAGTTACCTCAAGCACTGTTTTTCTGAGGGCTCAACTTCTGAGCATTGGAGGACTTGCTTTTGAACTTCTTTCCAAAAGAAATGCAAAACTCTCAAAAACCCAGTATCTCACCACAGAATCACAGAATGGTTGGGGTTGGAAATGACTTCTTAAAATCACCTAGTCCAGGCCCTGTGCTAAAGCAGGTTCACCTGGAGCAGGTTGCATAGGATCACATCCAGATGGGTTTTGAGTCTCTCCAGGGGAGGAGACTCCACAGCCTCTCTGGGACACCTGTTCCATACTCCAAGAGAAGAAGTTTTTCCTCATACTGCTGGGAAACCAGCCCGAGTCTTTACTAGTGGTCTTGCATTTCACTTGTGGTCATCTTGGAGACCATACTGACGAGACCACAAATCAACAGAAATTAAAGGTGTGAAACACACCCCGTTGTCATCATTTAGAATGATGCAATAGGAAGACACAGAAAAGTTTCTCATTTCCAACTCACAGTTAAAAAGCACTGACAAAAAATTCACACAATATGTGCAAACCAAGTCCTCACCTCTGCAGATTCTGCATTTGGCTTCAGGCAGATAAGGTTGCCCTCCAAGGTCAGGTGGCTTAGCTTGCAACAAAGTCGCAGGTACTGCACCTGGTTGATGTCCTCAATATTGTTCCCTTCCAGGTCCAAAACCTCAAGGTGATCCAGCCAGGTCAGCTGGCTCAGGTCAGAGATATTGTTATAAGCAATGTAGAGTTCCTCAGCAGAAGTAAACAGAATAAATACGTAAACCATGGGCTTGCACAAGTAACACCAAAGCTTTGCAAAATGCTTTCTAATATTTGAAATATTAAATGTCACAGGATGAAACTAGCATGGAAGTGAACATTTTATAAAGTGTGCCTGTTGCAGACTTAATTAACAAGTGCTAATTTAGCCATATACTGCTGTAGGTGTACTCAGGATCAGACCTGAATGTTACAGCTCATTTTAAAAAGTTATATTGTAGCATCTTTTAAACTAAGCAATACAATTCAAGGCCTCAAACCAAAGCCAGCCCGAAAAGCTAAGGGTGAGGAGAATGAAGACTAAAAGTAAAGAATATGAACTGAGATTGTCATTTGGCAGGACACATCTATACTTACTTTCAGGGAGCTGCAGGAAGAGATCCCATCTAAATCTGAGAGCCCACACCGAGCCATCCACAGGACACGGAGATGAGACAATGAGGTTCCAAGATCCCTTATAAAAAACAATTCAAGCCCTATTTGAATAAGTGAAAAAAATTCAAGACTTGCTTTCTTTTTCCTAAGACTAGGCCACTGCTACTTCCTTCAAATCTCCCATTGTTTACAAGAAATTCCATTTAAAATGTTCACCCTTGAAAGTGGGGAATAAAATTATACCCCTCTTTACTTATCCCACTGCCATCTTTGTTCTTGTATGACAACATGTCATCCCAGTTCTGTTGGATTAAGATTATTCCAAGAGTATATCATGGTAATTCTGCCATAAATCACAGGCTATTGCTGAGAATTAAGTGGGGTTTTCTTATGCTGGCATCATTGGCTGTACTCATATAACCCAAATTAACATATCTGATCTGACTGCATGGTCAGTCTCACTCTGTCCCTCCTACAGAGCTACCTCTGTTCTGATTTTGCAGTTGAAAGGAGTAACACTTTTGCCAAATAACATCTTTTGAATCAGCAGAAAATTATAATCCTTTCCATCCTATTTTCCCACCCTTTGGGTGTAGCAAAATATGAATAAGTGATCATTTATATGAACTTTAAACTTTCTGGTCACAACCCAGAAAATCACACACTGACCTGCTTGAGTCCACACATGTGTAATGTCCTACAGACATTACAGTGCTGCACAATACAAAGATAACACAAAAAGGATGGTAAATCAAACTGGGGGCTTAATCACCTGCCATCTTTGGTAACATTAAGTTGCATAAAGCCACTAGTCTAACATAAACAAAATACAACACTTTATCAAATCCCAAACCAACAAAAAGCTCAGAATTTTCGACTGTAACCATAATATCAGAGTATCTGAATAATAAAGAACTAAACAGTGGGTAACTAAATTCAAAGACAGTTTATCAGAGGAGGTAGAGACTAGCATGCAGTTCACAGAAACACAGTAATGGCTGAGTTGGAAGGAAGGTCATCTTGTCCAACATCCATACTCAAGTCAGGCTGGTTTCTCAGGACCACATAAAAATCTAAAATAGTTCTTAAATAGAGATTATTGCACCTCAGAATTTTAGATTAGCTATCTCTTACAATATTCATTCTTATAATACAGACAGTAGTAAGTTTTCTACAGAAAATTGCAGAAGATAGAAGTCATGGGGGCCCTTGTAATCTTGAAATATCAAGGCAACAGTTGTACTCATGTCTTCTCTTTGTGGATGACAGGGAACAAGACCAGCTTTGCATTGCCCTCTGAGAGCCTCAGGCAGCTTTGATACAGCTTTGCAGCAACCCCCTGAAGCTGCCTGCTTCAGGGACACTGGGCATCCACGCAGTCCCAGAGGTCAGGAAGGAGTGCTTTTATGAGTGGGGATAGGCACATTCTCATCTGTATTTTCTGTTGTTTCTCTACCATCTGAATACTTGGGAAGATCCTTGTCAGGAGGACGGAGCCTGTGTAAGCCTGAATAAAGGACAAGTGCAAGGAAAAATATCCCCAGGTGCCTCTCTTCTGTGAGGGGCCAAATACAGGGTTGAATGGGAGTTTCTAGGTGAAATTGGGGGTTTTCACCCCTCTGCCTCCTAGGGACTGGTATGTCCATGGGCATCATTCAGACCTATCCAACTTCATCCATCCTCTACCACTGCAGGGGCCACAGGCATTGGGTGTCTCTAATTACCCCTTCCCTGGATGCTGCCCATTTAAATAACCTCACAATGGATACACCACACAATGTGTTTATGGAACATTTTATACCTTTTGAGGTACAAACAGTGCAGCTGACTCAATGGCCAGAGCTAAGCAAAAAAGAAAAATCTCAGTCTCATTGAACATCTCTTTCCATCTAAGGCTAGCCTTCCTTGAGGGGAAAACCCTCAAGTGATATGAACCACAACACCTGCAGTGAATTTTGTGCACCCAGGAAGCTTGCCTCTAGTGACACAAGCATAAAGAAAGACAAATTCATATCACCACATCCCTGGCCTTGCACAAGATCTTCCAGGGTCTATTTACATTGTGTATATTTTCTAAATGAAACAAAAACTGGTTCTAAGGCTTCCTTAAGGAACAGATGCCTCCCAAAGTAATATTTACAGAAAATCTATTATTAGATTTGCAAGCTGCATGCCTATAATAAGAAAGAAATTAAATTAAATTACAAAAACAAAACCTACCATGAAGCAAGGCCAACACACCCATAAACACAAATACGGCATTAGGAATAATGTGAAGGGATTGCACTGCTCATTTCATGACCCTCTTCAAGCACTGATGAGATTTTCAAATTTTGGGCTAATTTTGGTGCAGAATTTTCTCTTCTGTAAACCACTGAATAGAGATAAAGGGAAGTAGTCACTCATTTTTGTGTCATTGAAACAGTGTTTCTGATAGATGCTCTGTTTATTAGGCCAGCAAAACTGAAGACAATCCTAACCTGATTACTCTACATATGGTAGAGTAAGATATGGTGAATGGACCTTATTTCAATTTTTAATTTGTCTTGAATTTTTAACTGAAGGGTTTGTGCCACAGAAGAAGATTGCAGTAATATGCTTGTTCCTAATGTTTCTCTGTCAATATAAAGAATGCCAAAGCAAAGAAGAGGATTAATTCCCAAGCAATTTTTACACAGGACCCCAAGAACAAACAGTTATTCCCTCTAGTCCTTGATCACTCCATGAATTTGTGGAAGCAGTTCCCTGCCCATACTTAGAAGTCTAGGACTTCCAGAGTTAAATCCTATTTCTCTTTGTCAGAGTTTTCTGTTCCAGAGCTGACTGTGGTTAAACCCAGTGCACACAGACAGGGTCAATCCCTACTCACACCATGTGCTAGCTCATGCATGGCATACACTCACTAGGAATTATTAGCTAACAAGTCCTTAAAGCATTCTCCTGCTGTGCACACCATCAGAAGAGCCTAACTGGAATGACTTCTAAAGCCTACTTACCTTACTCTTCACAATTTGAGCTACTAAGTTTAGTCTCAAATCCATTCCAGTTTCATTCATGAGTTGCAGCTCTGACTCTCCTCCAGCTAACTGGTCAGGAGTAGCACTTTCAAGGTTAATACTAATCAAAGTTGATGAGGATTTGTATTCCAGACAAAGGAATTGGGTGGCACATCCCATGTCTTGGGTACTTGCAGAAGGCAGAACCACAGCATGTTTGCAATGCAACCCAGTGTTTGGTAACAGGGTCTTGCTATTAAAAAAATACTTAAACAGACACTTCAGAATAGAAAATAGTATGGAAGCTAATGGAAGTGGTTTCTTACAAGGCTGAAGTTGGCTATGCCAAAGCTCATCTTTAACTCAAGAAACAAAATACTAGGAAAGGATGAACTTTGTTCCACTGTTTGGTATGACTTGGCCCAGTTTTGCTCTCTTGGTTCAGGGAAGAGTCTTAGCAGCCCAAGGTATCTCTTCTCCTGCCCCTCAAGAAGGGCACTCCAGCTCTTATAAGGAGCAAATGACTGCCACCTCTCCTTCCCTGCTAATGTAGAGGCAGTGATGAGAAGAGGCAAAAGGACTTTTTCCCCTTTGGGATCTACTGAAGAACCAAACTCTTCTTGCTGACACTGGGGTCATGCTAGCTGCTGGAAGAGCCTAAAATTCTGGATCATGCACATTTTGGCCCTGCAGATCTTTACTCCTGCATCTGTAATGAGTCATCCCCAGTCAGAGATGTTATCACAGCAAAGTACATCTGGAAACATTTTATTCAGTAACTAACAAACTAATCTTTTGGAAGCTGCATGACTCATGCTGCAGCATCAGAGAAAATTCCCTTGTTAATTACTACAGAGATAATTGCCCTTGAGAGCATGGCTGCTGTAAGGTGAAACAGCCATGTAGCTCAAAGCAAGCTGCTCCTCACAACTGCACACACCTGCATTTCTGAAAATTCTTCTGAAATATTTTGGCTGGTGAGATGAGAACTTAAGAGCTTGCAAGAGATGGGAGTGTCTCCTCTGGGACCAGCTCTAGAGCATCTGGCACATCCACCTTGGAGGGGGTGAGAGCAAAGTGAGGAGTTGTTTGAGCACACACGGCCACCATGGGTGTGCAAGTGTACACACAGGCATGTTTTCATTTATGTTAAGTGCAGAGGTGAGATCAGCCCAAACTGGGGAGATACAACTATTGACTTTTATTGAAATGGAATTAATGGGAATCTGCACTCTGATAATGATTTACTAGGCTAGACTATTTTGAGGTAATAATACCTAAAAAAACCTCTTAATAACAACTTATCAGAATAGTAAGAGAGAAAATCCACTATAATTATACACGCAGTGTAACAAAACACTCCCCCCAAAGTAATCATTGACCAAGGCTGAAATTAATGAGACACATGCCAGAGATGAGGATTCTCCCGTATTGGACATGATATAAACATACAGAAAATTGCAGCACCTATTCCAAAAATAGAAAGTATGATTGAAAAGTTTGATGGCTGAGAGGAAAAAGATGAGACTCTGTACAAGGCTAGTGGCAGTTGGTCATACGATGCAGCACAGGAGTGTTCCAGTGATGTGCAAACAGCAAAGAGCTTATAGAAGGAAAGAGAAGACACTATAGAGGAAACATAGCTCACATTAATTCAATGAATAATCCCAATCCAGTGGAAAAGTGTCCTATCCCAAGTGTGGTGGAAGCAGGGAACTATACATGAAAGCCAAAGAATTAACAATCAAAGCCATGATTTATCCTACTCACTCCTGCTACGGTTCATTCAAGACAGGTTTGAGGCAGAGAGATGGAGCATGGGGTGGGGACGTATATATCATAACCTTTGCTTGTGATAAACAGAGGATTACAGCCCCTGAAGCTGCCAAACCAGAGTCCTCCTGAGTAATTACTCCACATGTGCTCCTACACACACGCTTGCCTGCAAAACACACACCGAATATCAGATCACGTTTTTAGTATCTCCAAGTGCCAAGAAACCAACACAGACTCCCTGAGTTTCACTTTTAACCCAAAATTTGCATTTATAATTGATTTTGCGAAAATAATATTAATAAACCAAAGGGTTTGAAGCCTGGGTTCCAACTACCTCAAAATAACTGCTGCAGGGATGGGAACTCATCAAACAGCCCAGTGCTTCTGTGAGGGTCTTGGCAACACCCTCCCTACTTGTGCACAACCATTTAGTATTTTTTCCCATGAAATCTGATGCTCCCATCTTGTCATCACTCCCCAGGCTGGGGAGAGAGCAGAGGGGCAATGAACAGTTTGGCTCACAGCACCTAATAACAAGTTTGAGAAATAATGTGTTCTTCCATTAATCCAACATTCTTGTTCTTCAGGGACTGATTTGATCCAGCCAAATTTTTACTGGATGAATATCAGACCTGGAGAGCCAAATCCTGCTCTTGGTTTTACGACCATAAATCCTGAATTGCTCCACTGAGCTCAAGCTACCCAGTAAACACAACAGCAGAACCCTGAACACATTTGTCAGTTTGAACTCTGTCATTTGTTCTTGAAGTTGGTTTTGAATCATTTACCTAGAAATAAAGCACTAAATCCATGGAACTTGCAAGCAGTATCTCAAAGCACACCTGCACTGTTGAATAAATCTTCAGAAGCAATACATCTAAAACAGCCATTGATGCAGATTTTATTTATTTTAAAGATCGTTCTGAAAATGAATGCACTGGTAAATAGAGAAATTTAGATTATAAGAGAGTGACCAAGCTACAGTCTTACAAAATAAAAGAATAAAAGAATCCCATCTCTGATCTACAGAAATCAAGTGGAATTTATCAAGCTGCACTGTGATAACATCTATATGGTCAATGTCAGTACACACTGTTTGGTTGTACAGACAATTCTGACATCTGAAACAAAAACTTTTAAAGCCTGAATTTAAATCAGTAACATATGCTCTAATAGGAAGCTTACATAAAAGTTTCATTGTGTTCTCAAATAGCTGTTTTCAAAATTGTAAAAATGATTGTATGCATGTGTTCCTCGTACTTGATCAAATCCACGACACAGCCCCCAACTCTGCAAGCAGTGCTGAGGCCACATCCTTATTGTCCCTGCAGTGTCCTTTTACAGTTGAACAAATGTCATGTGAATGTGATCACCTGCCTTGCTTTGCAGCATTGCAGTCTTTGCTGGTTTTGTATTCACTCTTCAAAATTCAAGCAGCAATATGCTGAGAACTGTTGGCTTGGTTCCCCTCTGTCTCACATCTTACATCACCATGACACACAGGTTGCCTTCAGCATCTTATGCTCCCTTGTGCCAGAGTGAACCACAGCCCAAGGTGCAAGATAACAAGGCTCATGTCTCATCTTTTGCAGCCAGAAGGCCACTTTCAGGCTGAAATACCATGGAAATGTAGAACCTAATAATCTGGTCTCATTCTGCCTTCTGAACTGTGCAAATTTTCAACAGAAAGAGTTCCTAATCCTGTTGAGACATGTTGTTGGAGACTTCAAAAACTAAGCAAAAAGCAAGTTTGCTAGGCAATTCTTAAATACATCAGAGGAAGGCTAGCTTGTTGTAGGCTGAACAGAAAGAATGCATTTACCAAATGTCTTCTTAAATAAAAATTGTGTCTATGAAATTCTGTTTTCATAACTCCCTTTTACATGCAAATGAAGAATTTCTGTATGAACAAAAACTTATTGTTGCCAAAGATCTTTGCAGTAGCATGCCTCTGTTGTCCCAAATTTTTGAGGCAACCTTACTATGAATAAGAAGCTGTTTTCAAAATGGGCTGCAGTGCTAATGCCCCTGTCAATATTTCTCCCAACAAACAAATTCCACTATTTTTCTAGGGTTGTGGGGATTTCTTTTGTTTGTTGGTTGCTTGTATGTTAAGTTCCAAGTCTGGAAAGGGGCAAAGATCTCATATATTGCTTTTTTTAGCTGTGGATCTCTGCTGAACACTTCATTGACAGCGAAATGTGTGTCTGGGAGGAAATGCAACTGCCTGGTGCTGCACCAGGAGTAAATAGATCAGGGAGAACATTCAAGGTGTCACCCTTCATCCAGCCTGTGACTCTGCCTTTTCATCTTTGTTATGCCGAAGAGAGAGACACCTGCCACAGCTTTTGTGGGCCTACTAAGAAAAACCACAATTTTCAAGGAGCCCCGTGCTTTTGGACAACACTTTCACTGAAGCAAAAGCCTGAAGACAAGGACAAGAGACTACCTGGCTACAGCAGCCAAAACCACAAACTATCCAAGGCAGTTTGGCTGTTTCCCAGGACAGGAGCCAAAGACCACTCTGGTGATCCTGACAAGAGTACTTGAGCTCTGCCATCTGTGGCCATGCTTCAACCTGAGACACTGCATAAAAATCCTTGTTGCACTACCACCCCCTGCCTCCCCCTCCACTGCTGGCAGGCAAGGATGGCATCTGGATACAGGAGATGACAACAGATGAAAAACCCAAACCCAATGAGATACATCGCTGGGCTATTCCTGATTTATAACTTTTTCACTTGTCATTGCTGCTTCTCATTGCCTCATTGAAACCACTGTAGCAACTGCAATATTACATCAAGCGCTATATTACTTGCAAGAACTTCATTTTTCATGCCAGATTATATCTCATTTAAACAAAAATGCTTTGTGAGGCCAACAGGAGAGAAATATTTATAAGTGGGAGTGCTGATACATACACTTCTGTGACTCGTCATACTTGTGCCTAAGGTAACTGAGATGCTTACTTCTGTTAAAGTTAATACACATGAAATGTAGCTTTAATTTCAAGTGCTCTCATTTTTAGTTGCTGTCAAAAAAAAAAAACCTAGAGCAGAATAATGGGCTTGATCAACGTTGATAGAGTCAAGAACAGCAATTCCTTAACACACGAATATACAACATCTGTGGGAAGGGTAACATAATTTTGTGTTAATTTCCTTTTGATCATTAAAACTGCTTGTCAGCTTAGCTACTGCTGTAGCATTCTCACAATGAAAGAACAGTTGCTTTAGCTCAGCTCCCACAATCTGAAAGGAATAGAGATTACCAAAGTGTGGCCCTGTCAAGGGCGAGACTTGCCCTTGACTACATTTTTTCCACCCTACTTCAGCTCCCACCCTTGGCATAAAGCTGCACCCCAGAGAAACTGTGGAAACCCAGCACACCGTGTTGTATCCCAGTGGGTGCACTACATCTTCCACAAGACCAAATGGATTTTCAAATAGGAATAAGTTGAGACACACAGTAAACGCTCACACCCACAGATCCATCGCCCCTCAGTTTAACCCCAGAGCTACTGACAGTTCCTATAGCTTTGGCAATTGTTCATTCTCACTGTTGAAAGCTTACATATAAAAAAATAAAGGATAATGAAACTGTGGTTACAGAATGAGTTACTTACACTGAAGAACTGAATCCCACAGTGCTTTGAAATTTCCTGCATAAATAACTTCTCAGTCTCCCACATGTTGTGTGCCTGTTTCACAGTATGTTCCAGGTCTGAGCTTTGGCAGAGTAAGACAGATATATTCCAACTTTGCTTTAATATAGATCCCATCCTTCCAAATCAACACTTAAAACTTCTAATGCTTCAGGGTAAGCAGAAGGAATATTCTGTAAAAGATCCGAATCATCTGACAGATTCAGTGATGTTAAGACACATGCCACAAGAAAAAAAGAAAAAAGAAAAAAAAAGTCCCTGAAATGTCTTTTTGTGTGTGTCAGAAAAAATGGAATTCTAGATTAATTGACCACACACAACTACAGAATTGGATCAGCTTGGAGTAACTATTCAACTTTTGTCATGGTAATGGCTATAGAGTTTCCACTGTAAAAAAATACTTGAAATATTGCAGAAGTGGGTTGATATGAAAACCTAGAGAGAAAATGTAATTTAAAGTGATTCAGTCTGAATATACAATGGTGGAAATGCAAGTTCTTGAGATTCTTTAGATCAGGCACATTTGTATGACACTAATGATTTCCTTCTGAGGCTGATGGCAATTTCTTCTTTGTAACTTTTCGTATCCTTTTTTTTTATCTGTGTATACATCTAATAAGAAAACAAAAAATAAAGAAGCTTTCAAGCAACAGATACAGGTACAAGTTGGACCTGTGAATGGCACTTGATTTCCTCCAAATTTCTTCCCTCTTTCATTCTCTAATGTTCACTACAGATCTTGGCAGACTTGCCTCCATGTGTCCCGAGTCAAGACTTCTTCCTTAAACAATATCTTCAAGTGAAATTTTCTCTGCTTGTACTGGCCTCCAGATATTCTTTTACAACAAACATACAAGATGCAGAAGAGAAGCTTGGGGGACCTCAAAGCCCATCACAGGATTGCTGAGACAGACAGGACCTTATAGATTTCCATACTGAGGGTGTTACTACAAGGCAGAGCCTGAGCATTTCCTTCACAGCACACCAGTAGACATCCCAAATCTGGTGCAAGCATGTTAATCAGATGTAGATCATCCTGACCTTACTCTTGAGGCAACTGCAGTTGCAACACTAAGCAGAGTAAACCAAACCTCTCTAAATTCTTGCCTATGGTGAGATGAAACAGTAGGAAGTGGAGTGGTAGGATTGTGAGGTTGCTGAAGTTCAAACCAGGAGATGCCACAAATGGCTTTTCAAACACATGATCTTTCACAAAACTTCTGTTACCAAAAGTGTAGGTGGTAAGTTTCATTATCAGACCTTTGTGTTCAGGTTCTTACCCCCACAAGAAGAACACATAGTGCAGCTTATGGCAAAGGGTGAAGAATGTGCACACATTACACCTGCTGATGAAATCACAACTTCACCTCCTAAAACTCAAAGGCATTTCAGTACTTATTTCTTGCAGCTGTTGATCCAGCTGTTGATGCATCTGACAGATCTGATGCATCCTTTAAAGATCTCATGATAGAAGGATAAAAATTTGCCACACAACACATGAGGAACATAGCCAGAGAAAAATAAGTGTGCATGAATTTTAGGGGAAAAATAGCAACAGGCCCTTTGTGTGCAGCAATGTGTCTGCATAAAATAAGAACAACTAAATCAACTCCTGTGTGGAGAATATTCTATAGAAATTAAATCATGAAACTGATTGTACACTGAAACTCTATCTATTTATTCATTTTTATTCCTCTCACTTGGCAGTTACAACTCACAAATACAACCATTAGCATAATTTCCCCTCCAACCTGATGCCTTCCCTTCTTTAAAATCAGCATTTACCTTGTATTCCAAGAACGTATTTTCCCACTGAACATAATTATTTTCAATAAAAAAATCAAACAAGCTGCGGAGAAGCAATTCCCTTGTAGAAGAGAATCAAAACAACCTACAAACCCATTAAACTAATGCTGATTATTTTCTTATTTCCACAAAGACAATCTTTTCACAGCTGGATACCGCTCAGGAAGGAGGCACCCAGCTTGAGCTGTTTTTGTGTTATTGTGCCACAATTAAATTCCTCTAAGGATCCAGATGTCTGAGACACTGCTGTGGGAAACCCAGGGCTGAGCCAGTAAGGAAATCCTGTCTGTGAGTGTGGGGTGTGCAGGGAGCCAAGAGGGGCACCCCTGGGGTCGCTGGAGCCACCCACTATGAAGGGGCCTCAAACCCAGCAGTGAAAGTCTCGGGTGGTGTGAGTGTTTCATCCGGGAGTGGCTCCTGGATGGTCAGACAGGAATGCTTCCTCAACAGTTCCACTGCCAATGGGCTAATTACTGTTGCTTCCCAACCCTGTTCTTTGGTGTTTCTCACACCATGATTACAAGCATTTTTTTCTCATCATTGGCTAAAATGAATATTTAGGTGTACATTTTCCTGTGTGAAGCCTGACATTGACAGCTGAAACAGAGCAGCTGCAAACTACCTAATAGCCAGGCACGTAAGTACTTATTTGCTGGCAGAAATCCACTAGTATTACTGACAGTTTTATTTATCATTTCCATCCAGAGCATATAAGCAAGATCATGATACCATTAGGCAAAGCCTCATACACAACTCATTCAAAAGACTGTGAATGCCCAGGGTAAAATAAGCAACTGAGATGGAAAATACAGCATATTTATACAGCTAACCCAGGATGCCGTAGAAACAACAGCTGACCCAGGAGCTGAGTTGTGGGGGTTTTTTTATGACCTGGTTCAGCTGGATAGGTGCAAGGCATGAGAAAACATCCTGAAAGGAAAGGGCACTTTTTACCAAATAAACTCAAAGTGGAGTGCCTATTCAGACAGTGGGCAGAGAAGGAGCACAATTATGTAATGGGTTTGTCTTACCTTGCAGGAGTTTTCTGGCAGCCTTCCTGCACACATTAGCTACTGCTTATTTACTTTGCTTTTTCACTAGTCATGTTCATGATGCAAAAAGTGTTGCTGTGGTCTATGGTGATCCTCTGATGGTTTTTATGCCCTGCATTGTATGGCAGTCACAAAATAGAAACGTGGCAGTGGTGTCCTGGGGGAAGAAACCTGCTGCCATGGAACTGCTCAGATGACAATGAGAGCAGATCCTCTCTGCTCTGTGAGGAGAGACACTGCACCCTCCTCACCAACCCTGCCATGGCCTGGAGACTCAAACCTGGAGCTGCAAGGGCAGGCCCTGCCTCATCATCCCCTTCCTCACAGGTACACCCTGTACCTGGCAGTGAAATAGAAGGCAGGGGAGTTTCAGCTGGGGAAGGCTTCAGAAAATGGGGTGCTGATGCTGAGAACCATGGAAAGGCTCTACAAGGCCACAAACTTGTTTTGGTGTCCTCTGTGCTTGCTGCAGAATGGAGCCCAAGTTCCATCTGTTCATTTGTAGAGAAAAAGTTCAGCTTCCCTTGCTGGGGAATGAGCCTGTCAGATTCCCTGATATCTAAGGTCACAAAGACACATTTTCTTCTTTGGGCACCTGACCTGATGAAATTAAACCAGAGGTCTACCCAGGACAGATAAGTGGTCAAAGCAATCAGATTTCCCTAGGGCTAAAGGCAGACAGGCTGATTGTGCTTTTCTGAAAATAATCCACTCAACTAAAAGATGCTGTATTTCTGTCCCAAAATCATTACTTTTTATCAATAACATGCATATCCTTAAAAGCATCAATGCTAAATAAAACTTGAAGTCACAGCAATTTTGCCCAGGTTTGTAATACTCCCAGGGATCTGCAGGCACTAATACAGAGAAGACTCATTAATACAGAGATTAAGATTAAATCTAAATGCTTTCCTAGCTCCTGGAAAGCACTCAAAGTTCTCAAAGAACATGTTCTTAAGATAGAGTTCAGAGCAACTGTAACTGCTGAAGGACTTTCAGTCCAGCTACACAAAAGAATTAACAGGAACACTTCCTACAGGAACTAGCCTTCAATGAAATTAAATGCTTTCCCCATCCTGAAATGTGAATATGACAGTAAAAAGTGATGCTCTGGGTGCTGAAATAAGGGTATGAAGGGATTCACCCTGACCAAATCACAGCAGTGGTTCTCTGACTGCATGTGTAAGAACAACCAAGAAGCAAGAGCACCCTGATTCCTTGCTAAACACAGTAAGAAACTGCTGTACCACAAATACATCACCTGTTGACAAACATTTGCACCTGTAATGCAAACTGGATTGATTTTAGAAACTATTTGGGGATTTTAAATATCATAACAGCAATGCTGATCCTTGCTGCACAAAATCCATTGCTTTAACATGTGATGTCTATGTACCTCTGTACACGTCACTGTACATCAAACATAGTAATCCAGTAATTGCCAAAGATTAGAAATGACAAGCAGAAGAAAAAGGAGGAAAAAAACTGGAGGGTAAAAAACAAAAAAAAGAGAGAGAGAGAGAGAGAGAGAGAGACAGGAAAGGAATAAGCAAAAATGACAAGGAAAAAAAAAAGCTGATTTAGGGGGATGATGCCCCCATGTTCCTCTTGTTTGAGGGAAATCCATCCAGAAAATAGTTGGTGCCTAGACAGCAACAGCACATCAGATTTTGGGGTGATCAGTGTCATAGCTCAGTCTTATACAAGACAGTGTAACTTGATCCAGTAAAGCAATTGGACCAATGGTTAATTTTCAGCTTGTGAGCAATAGCACTGAAGGCAAATTTCTTGTTTTTAGAGCTTTCAGGCTTTAAAAACACAAGATATTTCCCTAAACTCTTTTTTGGGTAAAAAGGAGGTTTATTGCTAAGTTAAAATACCTAAAGATCCTGATTGAAGCTTCAAAAAATAATTTTAAACATAAATTTAGAGCCCTTACCCTGTATTAAGAAAGAATTAGTTTGGCTCTGGTTTCTCTAAGTCATAAGATGATCAGCAAAATCTTTACTCAAATCACTTGGCTCATATTTACAGTTATTTCTTTCACAGCCAAGAGGGCTCAAAACATTTCAAAATGTGAATACAGACACTCCTGTGTTGCTAGTCTTGTCTGCAGGAGCTGGTGTTAAAAAACAAACAAACAAAACAAAAACCTAAGGCTCATAAAAGCATAAGAATTGTTGATTTTGAATGCACTCTACACCTTGTTCATTTGAACCTCCTGATGATTTTACTGACTGAAACAGAGCAGGATTACTTCCCTCTTGTTCTGGGGGATGCTTCTGCAGTAGTGCAAGGCCAGTTAGACAACTGCAGCAATGAAATGTTAACTCAGTCTGGGTGAAGAAAATCTGCTTTCCTTTCTCTATATCCTCCATACTCACTTTTGTCCCCACACTTTGCAGTCTCTGCATTTCATCCCACTTAAAATATGACAGCCTCTCTCTGTCAGAAGCAGTTGCTTGAGAAGCCCTGAGAGCAGATCACTCTTTGCTGGCTACAACGTGTGGTGCTGAATGGGAGGAAATGAACTTCAGCTGCTGAAACAGCTTCTTCTGGAAACTTATGGGAACCAGGTCCCAAGATTCCCCTATCTGATTTAAAAGCCCTTTTGTAAAGATATCCATCTAAACATTTTTAAACAGATCTTTTCATTCATCCCCGAATTGAGAATAAAAGCAATCTGATAAAAAAATACACAGGCTACATGCCAAAACAGAAGTAGTAATTCATTGGCCTTGGAATATAGTTCTTTTACTGGAAGCATTTCAAAAATGAGGACCATGGCCATCACAAAAAAAAGAAAACCCTAAACAACAAAACAAAAAACCCCAAACAAAACAAACAAAACCCAAAACAAAAACAATAAAACAAAACAAAACCAACCAACCAAACAAAATACCCCAAAACCAAAAAAACACCCAAAACCAGCAGATTTTAGCAGGCACTCTTCAGAACAGACTTGACTTTTCATCCTCAATTATCAGTTCATAAATCTAGAATTTCTCAGTTGCTAGAAAACGTGTGAAGGTCACCAAACCAGGACATAATGAAGTTACTGTGATTTAGAAAATTAACAACAATATGAACTATTTTCTTTTCACAGTACACTGGATTTTCCAGAGCTGTTCCCTTTAGCCAAGGGCCAGTAGAAAACCAAACCCCAGAAACAGCCAAGAAAGAAATTCCCTTTCAACCACCGAGATCGATTATCTGCAAATAAACTTGGATATATTTTCCTTTTGGATTAAATTAAATAGTTGATAATGGTATCCTTTCAAAGTTTCAAGTATTCAAAGGTAATGCAAGCTTTAGGAGGATTGGGGAAAGACCATGAATTTACAAGTAAGGTAGCTCAAACACATTCCCTATCAAAGGAATCACAACTTGAGAAACTACCAGGAGAAGCCAATATCCAAACTCACCGACCTAGCAAGCCTTGCACTCCCATAGAAATTTGTAAGACAAGAACACCTTGATTCCTCACTGCCAGAACATGACTCCTTTGATTTCCATTGAACAGTGCATGGCAATGCACACCTCAGCATCCTCACAACTTAAGTTCCTATGTGAGGTTGACAGAAATAAATGCCTCAAAAAAAAATCAGTAACTAAAATCAGGATCATAAACCTTCATTTTGACATCTACCAAGCCAATTCTTCTTCCATTTTCAAAATGAAAGAAAAGAAAAAATTTTAATTCCATTTCATCCCAAAATAATTAGGTAATCCTATTCTGCAAGACAAGATGAAACAAAAATAAAGTGACAAAACACAAAGTCTCCCATCTTATTACCCACTCATACATGCACACTGACAGCCTTTTCTTCATAATGATTCACCAGAATATGTTTTTATAACATAAAATAGAATGCAAATAATGTCTGCTTTTGGCATCCCAAGTATATACAAAACACCTTCTATCTTTTTTCTGCTTTTCTGTAGTTGCCTTCTTTTCAGTAAATAAAACCAATCTTCCAGTCAGTCCTTACAAGACGTTTCCTATTATCTGCTGCCCATTTTTAAATTACAGCCACAATGATTCTGACCTTATGGCTGGCAAAATCTCTGGGAATTACTTTCAGTAAGAAGCAAGAACATTTTTTTCTGTCATCCTCAAAAGACCCATTTGCAAGGGTTTGGTTGAATAAAACAAAACAATCACTTTTTGGACAGAATTCAAATATAAACAAGATTAATTCAGAAATAAGACTGTGAATTTTGGAGTAAATGGCAGCAGCCTCTGGAATGGGAGCAGCTATGTTACATTAGGTATAGCAGGCATCACTAATGCTGTGGCAGCAATGCTGCTCTAATGGGCATTAAATTGACATGATGCAGACATCCTAAAATGAAGTTCAAGTACAAGGTTGTGATTGCATGGGATGTGCCTTTAAATGATCTGTGTTTATCAATGACAGATTGTCAAAGATAGGAATTAATAAAGCAAAGCTACTGCTGTAACTGTACAGACTGAGTTCACATCTGGGAGAGCTAACAAAATCTTCTTCCTTTACCTATTCCCTGACAATTAACTGGCACACAGAAGGAGGAGCAGGTAGCTTCTCCTGGGGCTGGAGTGCCTGGGAATCATCACAATATTAGACTTGATATCCAAGCCCAAACATATTTACATTAGAGTAGATCAAATCAAAAACTCAGCTTGAGACCAAGCATTCCCTGCATCAAGGTCCACAAGGGTGTCAGGTCAAAGAAAATGGTTTGCCAGAACTTTTCATGATAGAAATTAATGTCTCAGAATACAGAGGTGCAAATCCTGCTAAAACCATGAGACAAGCAGTTTAGTTTTCCTGAACTGCATTCTTATGTTCAGTACCAACAGAGCTGATCAAAAGGTTTGCTGTTGACACATTTTAAGATAATATGGAGTTTTGATCAAACTAAAAACCACTTTTTATACTTTCTCTTTTTAATATAATATTTCTTAGTATTGCCAAAATTTCTTTTTTTTTCACTCACTACTTACTCCTCCATTGCAAAAATGGAGCAATTTAATGCTTATGACAATGGTCGGTTGCTATTAAAATAATTGCAGCAATGTAGAATCACCACTTTTACATGTTATGGATTAGAAGGCGAGAAAAAACAAAATTTAGACTGCAGATACTTCATCTCATCCCCAGAACAAGGGAAAATAAAATCAAAGTGTAGCAACTGAAGTTCATTAGATACTTTAGAGAGACCAAGAAGAATTTATTGCCATTTCTTATGACAGAACATGTTCTCTTAAAAAGAATTGGCAAACCCACTACTTTTTGCCTCACGAGTTTAGCAGATACCCATACAAAGCCAGAGAGCAGTCCTGTTTAAAACAGGGCCTTTTACACAGCCCTTTTCTGATATGAACTGTATTTTTCTACTTTGCATTAATTAGGAAGGGTGATACAGATATCAGCACAGGAGAGAGAAGATAGCTCTGCCTCCTCATTGTGATGGTTTTCACTTCTACCTTTCCACCCAACCAACTCCCCCCAGCTGTCTGGGAGAAAATGTGATGTTTTCATGCAGCTCAGCAAGCCAGGGACATGCAGGCTTCACAGCAGCTCTCATAAACCTGATTCCATTGACTTCAGTAAAGCCAAAGTGATTTTCATCAGCTGAGGAACTGGTCTGACCTGTACAGAACAGGCTACTGTGCACAGTGAAAGCCCAAAGGCTGAAACACTGAAATCCAAGCACCTAGACATAGATAAGAGGGGAATTTTTAGCTCCTTTCAAATGTGCAACAAATTTCCATGGACTTCAGCACAGCAGGAACTTCCCTGGTGGCACACTAGGGCTAATTCATTGGCACCATTTCAGCTGCACTGATTTATTCCAGATCAGGTCCCATCCTTAAACTTCTGTGGTAGTAGAGCATATATTCATGACCTAATCCACTATCATAGCATGGAGAAGTGGAAGGAATGAAAGCAGCACAAATGAAGATTTTATCACTTAAATAAAATTGAGGGCTGTTATTCTTTATATTTATTTCATAGAATCATTCATTTCTTACCTCACAGATACAAGCAAGCTATTGTTCAACTTCAGTTCTCTCAGATTAGGCAGATGCACACCTGTGGGAACAGAATAAAGAATCACTTTGTGGACCTGGGATTAGAGTAAAGGAAATTTATGGCAATTATAAGTTGAAGCGTCTAATTTTACAAGCATTTCTTAGCTGTTTCTGGCAGGCTTGTGCTGGACTTCTTCTAAGAAAATCAGTGAGATTATTTCACTCAAAAACTATTTCATCCTTTGCATTTTTGAAACATATATGTATTGTCTGCATGACTACCCAATTACAATTTTTGAACCCCTCACTGGAAATTCTGATATGGCACCTTGCCAGACAGACAACAAAAGAAACTGGCTTGATGGGTGTCTGTTTTCTTTGGTCTGATTCCCCATCCTGATTGACTTTTAACTCTGCAGGGCTCAGGGATACTTCAGAGTATAGCATTCCATGACCTATTTAACGGCAAGTAGTGATGGACTTACTGGATACACAGCCAAGTAACACTTCTTCAAAATATAGCTTTGAGTCAAACAGCAAACACATAATGTTCTGTTGCCACAACATCATCTTTTATAGTTCATAGGTCCCCCAAATGCTACATTTTGCAAATCATTGCTTTCTTCTTTTAATTTTCTGGATACAATTATTTACTATTGTTTACCATTGAATTGTACAGGTTTCACACCTATAAAACCCTCAGTATTCTGTTGTTATTACTTTAAGCAATGTTTTTTTTTTTTTGTATCCCTGAGAGATATTTGCCTTTTTGGTTCACTCTAAAGGTATCTCTGAACCAAAATCATACACCAAATCCCTCTGAGCTACAGAACAATTTAGACATAAGCTCAAGTCTCAGAAACCACTTCTCATGGACAGTAGCAAATGTTTACCCATTCCCACTAGCAGAGTTTAGTCAAGGCTGGTGAGCATCCTCCAGTATAACATGCAACCATGTAGAAGTAATACCAATTTTGGACAAATTGGATCATTGCTGAAACATTAAAATGTGTTCCCAGCAAATATTTTTATGAGTTCTCTGAGTAATCACTGTCTGGCAAGGGTGATTTATCAATGTCCAGAAGGACACCAGTGGAGTGCTTTGCAAAGGATAAAAAAAAGAAACGGGAGTAGGATCTCAAAAGCAAAGAAAGGAGGTCATGTTGTTCATTCCCCAAAGAGAACAAGAGCATTTATGGCAAAAACATTTTAATAAATCATGTTTTAATAGAAGCATTATCTACATCTCATGTTATTTTGGAGTGATCATAATGCACATATTGATCTTCATGCTGTACTGCAAGTATTTGAGTTCATGTCTTTGCAAAGCACTTTTGAAAATACGAAGTATTCAAAACACACTGTGCAATTTTTCAACCTTGTTTTTCAATAATTTTCCACAATCCACAAAAATTGAAGAACAAATTAGAACACAGTCCTTGTCCTGCAGGGTTTCCTTTCTCATGTCAAACAAGTTTTATACATTTATATATATATATGGCAACAAAATAATTTGGAGTCCTGGCAGAGGAAATATCAGGATCTCTGTTAATTACTCACAGCAGTCATACTAGCCACCGAGCAAAGACTCCCTCAGATATAAATCATGGCCTAAGAAATTCCCCCCCCACCCCCCAAAAAAAATATCTAGACTCTAAAAAATTTCTATCCTGTTTCTGACAAGGATGGAGAGATGAAATGTCATCCCCTGAAGTGTTAAAGGAAAAAATGAGAGGGATGCAGTAGCCTCCCCAGTCCCAGCTCAAAACTGAGCAATGGTGCCACAGATTCAGTCAGAGACATAAAAGGGTTACCAAGCAAAGGCTGTTGCTAAGCATTACAAAGCAAAGGAGTTTTAAGGGCTACTAAGCAGAGATTTGAATGAGGAGTCAAGAGAAATGGAGAGACTTGCCCAAGAAAAAGCTTTTCACTGAATGCATTTAGGGTTGATTCAGGAAAGAAGCAACTCTTAAAGGATCCAAAGAGGCCGAGTGACAGGCTGATAATACAATTTTCACATCTGGTTAGTTCATTATTGTAACTTGATCCTCCATCTCAGATATTTTTTTGCACTTTGGCGCAATCTATCCCTGGGAAGTTGTACAGTGTTACACTTTAATGTGTGGTTTATTAGCTTGAAATAAAAGTTTGCAATGTGTGGTGGTGCAAAATTCTGCCAGCAATATTCCTGCAAGTCTGCAGGTTCTTCCCTCCTGTAAGTTTCATATCAATATGTAATTGTTCTTTGGTGCTAAGAATTCATTGTTCCATTGATTTTGCTGGGTTTTAGAGTCCCAAATCTTTATAAATAGATTAGAGGCAGGAAGTTTAAATTAGGAAGAGAAAATTGTAAAATGAAGGTGACAAGATACTTATCCCGATGTAAAAGTGTATTTCTAATTTTCTTAATTTTAACGCTTATGGCATCATTCCTCAGAGCAAGGACACATGATACTAACAAATAAAAATACTCTAAAATACAACAGTATTAAATTCTAATATTAATTTTAGAAGTACATGCAGTAGATTCCTTTTCCTGAAACTACCTTCCTTTGTTTAATTTTGATTTTTAAAAACAAGAATGGTCCACAGAAATGCTGATGATTGCAGGACAAGGCTGAGAATTCAGAATGATGAGCAGTGTTGTCTCATCTGTCTACGATTCCCTTTCACTAAAGACTGGTTTTGTTACATGGCTCAGAAATCACTAACCACCAACAATGTACTAGTGTTAAACTATTCTACTGTACCAGTGGAACAAAACTAAATGAAGGGCAGAAAGAAATCAAAGTGTAAGTTAAGTGAATAAAAGTGATAGACACACACTCAACAACACTGCCTGAAGGGCTGCTCTTCACAAGCAGGGTACCAATGTAGATGTCTTTCCAAGGTGCCTTGGTACAGCTGGTGACATTTAGAAAACTGACTAGAGTAAAGAGAAAGCAGCCAAAATGCCAGTTTTATTATATTCTACAAGTAACAACACTTCTAACACTTGTTGTTTACACTATGAAGTATTCTTTAGGTAGCATCATATATCTTTGTTGTTCTAGTGTTAGCAAAAAATCATCGTGGCTTGACTTGTGTCTTTTGGAATATGGACTAGTGAAAAACAAACAAAAGAAATTCCTGACAAATGCCTGCATTGGCATCAGGCAACCATTGTGCTTTGTTGATCCTACAACACAAAACAGGCATATGAAAACAGGCTGTACTCTTCTAGCAAGAGCAACCTGATATGCAAATTAAACAGTCTACTTAGTTCACTTGAGCTGTGTTTGATCAAGTAAGATAGATCACTTCGATGCCATTTCTACACAAGCATTTTTGTGCACATTTCTGGGAGGAACCGGGCAGTACAAAGGTGAGACCACAGCCCTTTCAGGCAAACCCAAGGCAGCTGCAGTCGAGCTACCTGAGATGGGGATCCCACAGAAAGCACACCAGTGCAGGGTTTCACATAAGCATGCTGCCCCAGTACTCCTTGAGACCCTGCCCAAGCCCTGCTGTGGGGCCTGTCCAAGCCTTGCTCAGCGAGTTTGCCAGCACCAGCTAAGCCAAGACCATCCTGGGCAGGAACACTTGTGCCAGCCTCACTCCTCCAGCTTCTGTCCTGCTCCCTGGCCATGTAAGCACCTGCTGCTGCCATGCTGGCTGCAAAGGTGTCCCAGCTCTGCACCAGGAGGGCCAACAGGAAAGAGAGATGGTGGCCCTGTGTGAGAAACAGCACATGGCTACTCCTGAACCCTTGGCAGAGCTTTGCCTTGATAAAATGCCTGCAAGGGAAGTGGCAATCTCCAGACATGTAATCGACTTAGCCTGGCCACCAGCAGGCAACAATTCAATCAGGACCAGCGAACAGCACTGTGGGTAACTTGATTTGGAGCTATTAAAATGACTTAGAAATAAGAGGGCTATGTAGTGTCTTAAATGACTCTATCCCACCATTATTTTCAGCAGGAATTTCTATGAGCTGGTCATAACTGCAATTCCATACCTGTCAGCAGTCAAAACTGAAGGGATAAGCTAATGAAAAGGAAATAGTCCCTCTGAATATAAACTGAGGTCTACATGCAGCTGAGGAACACAGAAATCAACTCCAAGATATGCAAAGCTGGATACAAGACTTGCCAGGGCGTTCAGTGTTCCATCTGTCACTCAGCAAGGTGCATGGAAAACAGCTAGAGAATTCAGCAATTACCCCAAGCTCTGCAAAGATTCAGATTTAAGCTCTGGCATGAAGCCTTTCCTTAATTTTAAAACTGATCACATGAAAATATTTCAGTATCAGTCTTTTCATGTTTTAGCCCACACCTTGTCCATACGATAAGTAATTTTTCCTCCAGACCTTGCCATTTTGTAGAGGCAGGCCTGACAAACCGGGCAAAATTAACAGGATGGTGCTTTAAAGTTTAGCACATCCCAAAGCGGACTGATCTCAAGAAAAACATCAAGCAACAAGTTTTAAATCACTCTGGAAATCTTTAAGCCCTGAGTGTTTGTGTTACAGTCTGTAACACAAGCTGTGAACCTTGAAATGTTTCTCAAGTGAAAACTATGGTGTAAATTTGGGATTTGAGTCCTGCAAGGTTCCAGGTGACTCAGACTTATGTGCAGTCTAGTAGCTTTTAACACTTTCACCTGGCCATTTAGGACCTTGCATGGCCTATTTTACAGTCAAAACAGTATTGTTTACTGAGTGTGGCCTGATCATCCAAACAATTTGCTGATTATAAAGATGCTCTTACCCACCTTCCACAACTAAGGAATACAGTGAGAGCAAGATGAAGTGGTTTAATATGTGTATAAAGAAAGTTTATTAACCAGGCTTGAAATGCAAAAGAAACACCAAATTACAGAGCAGTCCAGGCTGGAGGGAACAACTGGAGGTCTCAAGCCCAGCATCCTGCTCAGAGCCAGCTTGTCTGTGGGATCAGGGTGCTCATGTCTTCACCCACCTGAAAACCTACCAGGATGAAGTCTCCAACCTCTCTGGATACTCCTATTGCGTGACTGTCCTAATAGGGGGAAAACTTTACAAACTGTCACATTAGAATGTCTGTCATTCCAGCTGGTCTGGTTCTTACCCTACTCTTTTCCTCAGGGTATTTCTCCAGACCCCTGTGACCACAGACCAGGTCAGCAGCACAGCTCCAGGGGCAGGCAGTCAGCAGGGAACAAGCAATGAGCCCAGCATCTTTAACAGCAGCCTTGCTTGCAGCATTCACAGTGGAGGTGCAAACTGCTCTGCAAAACCCCTAAACATTTAGGCCTTACTCCATGTGCCTAAAAATCATCTGCCACGTGAAAAAATGAAAAGAAACCAAAGTAAACTTTCTCCCCTAGCCGCCTGCTGACATTTGCAAAGAGATTTTCACAGGAAGAAAACTCAGAAACACACCTTAAAAAAAAAACAGAAGGAAATTCAGAATGGTCTTGATGTTCTGTTATTCTCAAAAGCAGTGGGGACCTGCAGGTGCTGTTTTTTATGGCCCTCAAGGGCCAACTCTTGGTGTGAACAGTGGGAGATAAACAAGATGGAAATTATTTGCATCATGGACATAGTGTTCTGTATTTTGTGTTCTGTAAAGGTTGCAAAAGCCTGACCATGGAGAGGAGAAGGGATTTATTCCAGTAATGGAATGGAAAGTAGAGAGTGATGAAGGTGAAACATTTTGCTAGCCTGTTACAGATAATGTAAAATGGCATAGGAATGGGAGCACCACTTTTGAGCATTATAGAAATGGCATAATGAGATTTCCTTATCAACTGGATAAGTTGAAGCATGATTGAATAGATTATGATCTCTGAAAGAAATGGATGCAATTTACCTTAAATTATCAAGTGCCTATGAGAAAGAGACTTATTAATGAAATAAATAGAATAACCAATACAAAGGGGCTATGTATACAAAACAAAAGGCCCCTTCACTGTTCTTGCTCAACCATTCTTGACAAATAGACATCAAAAGACCCATTAAAGCTAGTCAGTTGTTGCATTAGTCATTTGCATATGAAAAATTAACTGCTTGTCTGAAAGCACCAGTACACAGTTTTTGGGACATGGCTCCTGTTTAGCACAGGAAATATTACCCTGCAGTAGTTACTCAGCTTCAATGTGGCAGAAGATGGACGTGGGTGTGGTAGGAATCCACATGACAGAAAATGACTGCTAGTACTGGAAAAAAAAAAACTGAAGGCTTTATATTCTCAGCATTAACTCTGCTACAGAGGGAATTCCTTTGGTACTTCCAACTTCCCTGTTTCAGGGATGATGACATAAAAACAAATGACAAGTGTTAGGGCTGCTTGGGGCTCATCAAAATGATCTATCTACAGAACCTGCCTCCAGCTCATTTTCCAGCACAGCTCAGTGAGGCTGGGTGCAAAGACAGGCTGCTGTGAGAAGTGGAGAGAAGCTGACCTTTGGCTCCTGTTTCACTGAAGACAAGAGTAAATACTCATTTAGTGCCTAGCATATCATACAAGAAAAATTTGTCCCAACTAATTGGCTTTAGACAGATGTCACTCATCCCATTGCCAGAGTTTCCAGTCCTATTCAGAGCCTCACACAAGAAGACAGAGATCAGAGAGTGTGAGGTATGAGAGGGTTTTGTTTCAGGAACTCTTGAGGACAGCACTTTACACTGGCTGTTGGTTAGTGAATTCCCAGCCAAGACACCATAAAGGAAAATTCAAGGCGATGAGCAGAAAATAGTGTTTTCTTACCAAAGTTCCCCAAGCTGATCTCTCTGGTGTCTACTCGCATCTCTAGGGCCTTCACCTGCTGCAGATCATCTACCCCTGCCAAAATTTTCTGTAAAGATAAGCAGAAATATATTTGTACTCTCATGCAATAAACCAGATGTCACAGCAGCAAAAAGGTGTAGAAAGATTTTCAACCAGTGTTTTGTCAACGTATATTCCAGGTCAGCATGGCTAGATGTGCAATCACATTGAAATTAATGTAGTATTCAAAGACCTTTCTTCCTTGTAGCCCCAAAATATTCTAGTTTCCCAAAACTTATACATTGCTTAAAGAGTCAAGGCTCAGGGTTACATTCAAGCTGAAAACCAACAACAGACCTACATGCCAGCTAGCTTTATTTAAACAGTATGTCCATGCTTTAAGATTTGTACAAGTCTTGCACTAATCCTCAGCAGACAGAAAGTGTTAACCTTAAACATCACCTGTAATTCAAAAGGTGCTGGTAGTAAAACTCAACAAAACACACTGTTTACCTTTTAATCCAAAACAATACAAAGAAACATGAGTTTAGCTCAAGCAGCTCACTTTCCTGACAGAAGACAACACTAATTACAGAATTATTAATTTCTTTGAAAGTATCTAGGCAATGCAAATAGAGGCCTTCCAAATCCTTAATTATTTTTACAAAATTGTAGTAACTGAATGAACCATTGCATTAAGCAAGGATGTGTGTGTGAATGCAGACTCTTTCCTAATCTTTCCTAACATCCTAAAGTCTGTGTTGATACATACATGTACATTTTGCCTCGGCAGAGGTAAGCAGGAGGAACAAAACCAGCAGAAGATATACACAGAGGAGAGAGGGAAGCTCTAAGACTGCCAGTAAAAACCACAGCAAGGCTGTGAAATCCTAAGATGCCAGGCTGCAACTCCACAAGGAGCTGAAGCAATCTCACATTACCACTGCTCTCATCCCCTATTTCTTCCTGCTGTGATCCAGTTTCTCTCTCCCCAGTTTCCCTCATTCAGGATGCATATCCCACCACCTCCTTTGCATCAGCTTAGCTGCATGAATTCAACAAGGCAGACCAGAAAGAACTGTATCCTTTCTTCCTCATGGGTTAGTGGTTCATGGAGGAGTCTGAAAGAATCCTTGAGAAATGAGAAGCAAGGTTTATTTGTCATCCTAACTGCCTGAAATTGTTGATGCCATACACGGTAATGAAACTTCTAAATTTTCAGCTTTCTGTGTCAAAAGAGTTAGGATGTGGGGCTGAACATGTCCACTTCAAAGAAAAGTCTGACCCTGGCATCAGAGTTTCCTCCTCAGTGATGCAACCAAGAGCAGGGGTTGAAAGTACGGTCACCAACCTTTTGGGCCTTAAGATGAAGGCAGAAAGTCATTCAGTAACCACCACATACAGGAGACAAATTTTCTCACTATTAAAAAGCTACAACATTCTTTAGGCTTTTTTTTAAAAAGGGAGAACTTATTCATTAGAAGGGAATGTGTAGGACGACCTCTGCTTATGAGTTTTGGGAAGAAAAAGTAACCACGAGACTATCCAGTTAATTTTGCAAGGAAAAAATGGTGGTTGCAACATTCCTGCTCATTAGGTAACATTTTTATTATGCACAAGTGGCTGCAACTTCCCCTGATGTTCCACATCCTCTTACAAAGGACCAAAACCAGTCTGAGTGTGAGATGGAAATGCAAAATGACATGGTTTCCACAAAAAGCTGAGTATTCCTTCTTGAAAAACTGTCCCCCTTTTAAAGGTCTTGACTTGTACTCCTAAGAAACAGAATTATCCAATATCTTCAACTGCTTTTGAACTATTTTTAAAACATTAAGATCAAAAAATAATTTAAAACATATTTTTAATCTTTTTTTTAACTGTGATTTTAAGCAGGCTGAACATAAGAAAGCTTCTAAGACTCTATCCCCACATGCAGCCACCACAAAATGAGTTTTGCTCTTGCAAAGGCAGCAAACTAAACAGCTACAGCCAGCTTTCTCCCTCCAAGTGAACACAAGATCCCTGATGGCACGACACATTTTGCAGTAACCCTTTTCAGCAGATGACACTGTCTGTCACATAGCACGAGATTATGTGTGAAACAAGAGCTAGCTGATGTCCTGGCATAAAACCATGCACTCGGATTGCTGGATTTGGATGCAAGCTCACATAATGGATGCCATTAAAGGAAGAAGCTTCTGAAAAATACCTCCCTGCTCGCCATCAAAACAGTTTTAAGAGCCTACATCAGAACAGGAAGAAGTCTCAGAACAAGTAATAAGCTTAGAGTCACACACTTTGTCAGTTGAGTAGCAAAAGGTCCTGATACCCCAAGGAGTCTTTGCTCCTTTTTCTGTCCTTTTCTCCTTTGCTGTCTGCAAGTTCCCTGCGTGCTCTCCTTCCCCTGCTGTATTCCACACAGCCTCCCTTCACAGTTCTGCTCCCTGATCTTTTTTTTCAAAATCCAAGTATAAAACCTGCATGAAGTTATATTCTCTCCTTGTCTAGGGTTCCCTATTCCTTTTTCTCATCTCAGGGATTACCAGTGTGACTCCTTACCCTCCTTTTCCTCTTCCTGATCCACTATTTGTACCTTTTCCACTGTCTGAGAGATGAGCTGCTTAGTGCACCCGTATTTTGGTACTGCAACAGGCAGAGCTGGGACTCCAGTGCTGGAAAGGGTTATTGGCTGTCATCACCAGCTCTTTGAACTATAGATAGCTGCCTTGAAGCATGTGCTAACCAGATGTGACAAACTCCATATATCCTCAGTGCCTACCTCCCTGTTCCGCATTTCCAAGAGTCTCTATGACAATCACTGTCCTTCCATCTGCTGATGGTGAGGAGATGCTGGGACAGCATCTTGAAACCAATTTGCTGTGGGATGCACAAGTTGGTGTAGTACATGAAGGAAATGGGAAATGCTCTTGGGTGGAGGATATGAGCTGATTTAAAGGCACTAACGCACGGAGAGCCCAGATGCTGACTGCAAGCAAAGGCCAGGGTGGCAGTTCCAGAGGAGGATACGTGGGGAAGGGTTCCTGTGGAAGATAGTTAGGACACTACCACTCTCCAAACACCTGGCATGCTGATGCACCTGCAATGGTGATACTTCTCATGTCACAGCTAAAATTCTGACACCATGAATGGGGGACATTCAGGGAAGGATGTGGAAACATTTAAGCAAAGATGAAACCTATTAAACAGGATTTTCTATTTATGCTGTTGTTTAACGTCAAAGCCTGGGAACCTTCATCAAAACTTGAGAGGAGGGACATTTTAGATTAATTTTGCTGCAAGAGAAAAAAAAATCATGACCAAACACACTGAAGGGGTCATCAGCTTGGACAGAGAGATGTCTGGCACCATGTGGATAGAAGAGATGCTCAGTCTCTCTTCACTCCTAGGGCCATCCCAGGTCTAGGACAGGCTCCTGCCCTAATTCAGAGGTGTCCCACTGTGGTTTCAGGTAATGACTGCCTGCCCATAGCTTAGTGGCCTGTTCTGACAGCCAGGGACAGAATGTCTCTGCCTTTGCCCCAGGAATGCTTACAGACATGAAGGTGTTGTACCACCCAGGTGTTTTTTGGCTGTTTCCAGCTGCTCAGCCTCCACATAGAGCAAACAGAAAGGGACAAAGGAACTGTTCTAGGCAAAGAGGGGGATATATTCACTGTTATTTTAAATCAAAAAGATACCTTAGAAAAACCAATATAATTCTAAACTGAGTGTTGGTGTTCACAGAGGACTCTGCTTGCCACCCATCCACAGCCCTGCAAGGTAGGTATCAGTTAGACAGAGATATTTTCTGAAAAATCAAACATCAAAATCTTTCTGGCACGTCATGTTCAAGAAGGTGGCCTGAAAGGTTGATCCTGAGCAGCAGTTTGACACTCCACTGTAAATTTGTTTATTTGAAAGGACACATTTCCATGGTAAAGCACTGCACAAGTCTTTGAGGATACTTTGAATACAGGGTAAGTAAAACAAAGATGAATAAAGTTCACTTTACATTTTTTTCACCTTCTTCAAAATAGGAGTAAAACTATTTTTCCTGAAGAAGCTATTGGTAAATAATTTAGCCAGTATTTTAAGAAGCAAGTCCATGATGTTTCTCAAACCATTCCCACCATGCAGAATGTCTAGCCAACTGGGGACTGCGTGCTGGTTTGGAAAGCTTCTTTTCTGACTGACAAGAAAAGCCAGTAAGTATTCTGTAAAAAACTGCAAGTGAGAAATACTTCTATACTTGCAGAGCTTCCCAAGTGGCAGAGCAGTCACCTGGGGATGCTGGGAAATCCAGTTCAAATCCCACTTGCAGCTATCCGTAAATTCCTTAATTGGCAAATAATATCTGTTCAGTCAAAACTGGCATACACAACTGATGTCTTCTGTCTTCCCTAGATTTTTCACATACTCCAGGAAAAGTAAGCATGTTGCTGGAGAACAAGTTGCATGCAGCTGTCAGAGAAATATTTCCAGCTGTGCAGTTATTTTGCTGATCCTGGTTAATTTGGCTAAGGCAGGAATTCCAGAGTGGTGAGCTTGTTCTCTTTGAATACAACACCTGTATGCAAATTCTAAATTCATGTCCATTCATGTGTTTATTGCCTTTTCTTTTTCAAATTCCCAACTCACATAATCTCTCCTTCACAAAAAAAAAAAAAAGTTGCTAAAAGTATGACAAAATATTTCTTCTAAGAAGAAAAATATTGGCAAATTAATAGGCCTTAAGTGATGCAATGAAAGGGAACAGAACTTCTCTGTGGCCCCACATGCAAACCTCCTTTCAAAAGGGATAAATGCTGCAGATGCCCATAACTAAAATACTGACCTGTATTTCACCACTTTCTGCATATACATATAAATATATTCTTCTCTCAGCTCAGATAAAGAGATTAGCAAGGTGCTACAAAAAGCGATTTTCTTGGCTTATATGGGAAGTGTAGATGAGGGCAGTAAATATGAAATGCAAGTAGTGAGGGATGCATTAGTAAAGATGTCTTTATTCTTGTGCTGAAGGCACAAGTGATGCCAGCAGATCCACATGGACAGGCCCTTGCCTGGTCTTGTTATCTACAGTTCAGCTCCTCACTGACTCATGCCGGGGATTCACACTTCTGACACCTTTTTTTAAACCAGTATTAAGGATCTGATGTGACAGGTTGCTGGGAAATCTAACTATTGCAAACTTCAGCAGGCATGTAGGGCACCAGAAACAAGATGGGAGGTTTACTGATCTCCCAGGAATAGCCCATGTCACTTCTGTAGGAGGAAAAAAAACTGCTTCAACTATGTGCTGAATTAACAGGCAGGTCAGGAGTGGACAGGATAGCAGACATTCTTCCTTAGATTTGTTTTAAGGATTTGTTTTCCCTCACAGAGATATAAAAAAGTTATACCCCAACATTAATTCTTTTTCCTATATAGGAATTAGGTACACAGACAATAGCTACAATCATTGTTCAAGATTGTGTCACTGAACACGGAAAAGTCAAGACTGTAATGTCATTTTATGTTAGTTAAGCACTGGTGGCTATAAGTAAATGAATATCTGAGTTTTTCCATATAAAAGCATGCATATGTGTGTGCATGCATATAAATATAAAGATTCCTGATGTGAAAATTTGAATGTAAAACATCAGATGCCTAAGTAGCAGGATGAACACTAATGTAACAACTAAAAGCCTTCACTACTGTAAAGGTGTTAGTGTTAGGAGAGGAAGTTAGGAAAGGAAAGCTCTGAAACTAAAGGAGGCTTTGTAATTTTTTTCCAGTTCACAGTATTACCTCTACTATCTGCCTTGAGCAATCTGATTTAACTTTGAAACTAGCTATGCTTGGAGCAGAAGATCAAACCGGCAGACCTCCAGAGGACCCCTCAAACTTAAAAAAAAATTACTATACATTTCTAATGAAGGATTCAGCAGATCCAAACTCAGTTACTTCCATTCCCTTACTCTACCTCATTTATCAAGGTTCTGCACTTTCTTGATGTCCAGTTTTTTCTTCAAATCCATTTATCTTACAACTGTGAGGAAAACTTTCTGCAGAAGTAAAAAGGAAACAATTGAGCCACTTGAGCAAGAATCCAATCTGTTGTTCCAGGACCCTCCAGCATTTTCTTTTTCCCGTGGGGATGAGTGCATACCATATGAAATACACCCTAACCTCCTGAGCAACAAAACTAAACACCACATCCGAACACGTGTCCCTAAGTTTGGAAAACATGATTAGTTGGAGCAGGATCAATAAAAAGCAAAATTAGAGAATACTTCCTTTCTTCTCTAAAGATCACACACAAACGTGATTGGGTTTTATAATGTGACAATGTCTGGAAGATCATTTGACCTTGTAAAATGAGTTTCTTCTGAGAAGTGGAATGCTTTTAGTGGAAGTCAGGAAAAGATCTTTTGCAAACAGCAGGGAGAGGATGGGGGTTGATAGAAAAAAATAAAAATGTGATTAAAGACAGGTGGTGCCCTTAATTTCAGTTCCTCCACATTAAATGAAAAATCTGTGTCACAGCCCTAATAGAGTTAAAAATTAATTGCCCATTGTTAGCCAGTTTTTAGAACAAAGTGAGAATTTGCTCACCCTGGTATTCTACAATATCTGACAACCATGCATAAGGATGGGCAAAGCAGGGAAATATTAAAAGGAAAATAACTAGGAAAATATAGAGCTGAAAATATTAATAGGACATGTACAAATGGAAAAGCAAGAATGCCTATTCATATAGAGGAAGATTAAAGAGTACACCAGAAAATTGATATTGATACTAGGAAAAAGAATAAAAATGACATCTAATGATACCAACCCTTGCATCAAAAGCTTTTGACCTGTATCCTGGATGAAGGACATTCAAATATAAAAGGGTGTTACACAATAGTGCAGCAAGAGAGCTGGCAGCAAGAAGAAACTAGAAGATGTGGTTAACATAATGGAAATATGGAATCATACAGGATTTGAAGTGAACATTATGCTGAAATAAGGCTACAGAAGACTACAAATTCTGTGGTGAATGAGCATAAAGTCTAAGTGAGGGGATCCACAATGGAGAGGAAATAAATGGGCAATGGTCCAATGGTTTTGCAGAAGTTGTCTTTTGTTCTACACGGTCCAAGAAGGCAAAAAAGGGAAAAAAAAAAATCAGTCTAAGCCAAAATTTCCTCTCTTTGGAAGAAAACAATGCAGCAAGTGGATAAAAAGTGAAGGAACACAAGTGTCACAAGTTTTAGAGAGTTCTTAATAATGCAGACTGCTAAGGGAGACTGCTAATAGTTTCACTAAAAAATAGGCAGCCATCCCCCTGGAAAAAGGGCAAAATGAGTCAAATGTGCAGGCAGAAATCAGGCTGCAGTTCAAGGTGCCCAGTCTTCACAGAATCTGCACAATTAGGCTTTGCAGCTTCCCCAAACACAAACCAAACTGGTGCAAGACAGACCATTGTGAGGAGAAGGAGTAAAGCTGAGTATGTGTCTCAGAAAAAAACCTTCCCCAGGAACATCCATAAGGTGTCCAAAAATTTGCCTATGCAACACTACAGAAGTGTGGCCCGTGCCCTTATATGAATGTAAAACAATTTTACTTTAATGAGCCTGTATTTTAAAAGTCTATTAGTTTCCTTCTCAGAGCACTTCAACAGATACAATCAATAACTCCTAAAATATTCACAACAATAAGACAAGGAAAAAGATACTGCAATTGTATTGATTCAAGCAAGACAACCTTTCAAACCATTTGACTGTCAATGGCATGTGGGTCCTTAAAGAATTATGCATGTGAAAACTTGTTTTGTATTAAATGTTTGAATATTCTCAACATTTGCAAATCCAGAGGAAGTAAATTTATGGCAGCAGTGGTTTCTATTTGATCAACATAAAGGTCAGAGAATAGATAGATGGGGTATGTTATTAAAACAAGTTATAAACACTGTGAATGTTTCCTTGACAGTGTCATGGAGTTTTTCTCTGAGCAGGAAGTATCCCAGCTATGCCAACACAAATGTCAGGTTCCAGGACAGGAAATAACTGTGTCCAGAAAAATTAGCAGGAGAGTGTACTTCATTTAAAAGAATCTTTGAAATGAGATTCCTTACAAATGTTAAAACCCACATTCTCAAAAAAGGCAAAACTCAATTATTTAACTTCTTATCTGCATTTTAAAAAAGTTACAAAGTAATAAGCAGCAACTTCATGGGATGTAGGTAACATTGCCTTACATACATTTTTCTGCTTACAGTCTGCTGTGAGCTAAAAGCAGCAGAGGTTCAGAAAGAGAACTTCATCCTAATGAAAGAACTTCCTAAGGGTTTCATTCAGAGTTGATTGAATCAGAGGGCAGCTGTTTTGGTTACTCTAATGGGCTTTGGTTTATGCCCTAACAATACAGACTAAGCTGAGAGGTTCCCATCAGATTTATACAGGCTATTGTAGGCCACAAACACATTAGACTGGTCCAATTCTATGCCAGGTTTTAAAAAAAGACCAAGAAGTGGTTGGAGGTTCTCAAAAGCCCAAGGAAAGTGAATGGCACAGACCATACAACCATGCAGCAATTTTTCTCCAGAATGCTTAAAATATCCACTCTGCAGAAAGGGGTTTTTTGCATCTCCAACCATTTTTATAAACACTAAATGACTTGGCTAATTAGGGAACAATGGTTCTGTCTAATCTGCAGCACATGGTCAAAACAGTGACTGGAATGTAGTTTGGGAGTGGCTAGGGAGTGGTGTAAACCCACAGCTGGAATATGCTCTCTGCAGAAGCTCCTGTCTCTCCACTGGTGCAGTGGATACCCAGGGGATCGTGGACGCTTGCCATCACCACCCTGGCTGTTGGGAGCACCTGAACCACAGCCTTGGCAGCCCCATCTGTCTTTCACAAATGCTCCCCAGCAGAAAAGAGATTCTTCTGTAGGTCTGCAACACAGAAAGCCTCTCTCCTCAAGTTCTGCTCTCAACTCTCCCTTCCTTTAGCATGGAAAAGTGATGTTGTTTGGTCAGCTCCTACACATCCCACAGGATTTCACCCTTGATTAGTCCTGAGCAAGTACAATACAGCGTGCAACCAAGTATTCTTTCACACATTTCACAAAATTAATTCCTTCATGAAGATTTCAGCATGTGACTTGCTTTCAACAGGCTGCATACCAAAATAATTTCCCCCAGTCTAAAAGGAACATAGCTTTCAAATATGCTTTGAAATTCCTCCTACTTTGACATGTATAGAAAGTACTTCTATTATTTGCAGAATATTTTAATTGGCTTCTTAGCAGGACAGAGGACTTCACTAACTCAAAAGAAAAAACTTGTGCTTTTAAAGTTACCTTTCTGATCTCTAGAACAAGACTAATGTAAATTCTTTTTCTAATGCTAAGATTCACGGTACTCCAGACGGCATTAATGAGATCTGTGTAGACTATTATTATGCTATCTGTACTTTTCTTCAGGCTGCTTCAAGAATCCTGGCAATAAACATAGCCACAATCATGCTGGGAATACTTTTGATATGAAACAAGATGAAAAGAGGACAAACATTTGATATACTTTCATAAGACAGAATCTACTTTACACAGAAATCTAAATGTCAGAGAAGCAGCAATCCACAATCAGTACAACAGCAGTTAGAAGGTTAATACAGCTCTGTATATGCCAGTTTGCCTCTTCCACTTCATTAAAAAGTTGGATGTCTACTCACCAGTTTCCTGGGGGAAAGATGTTCATCCATAAGCAGCTCTCCATCATCTTTAATCAGCACACTGGGATTTGGGTTGCCTTGCCAATTCAAATCAGTCTTCTGGTCTTCAGATGAGCCTGGATGAGAAACTCTGTCAGGATTCCACTTCAGGTCCATCTCAACGTGCTTTGAACAAAAGGATAACAAGCAGTCTGATTTTTCTACCCATATTTATCATTTTCCTGTCAGCAAAATCTATTTTGACTCCTACCACAAGACAGAAAATGCCTATGAGATATAGGTTTCTTTAATCAGTATGAACCCCAAGCTATGCATTAGGTAACATGTTCTTCCTTTTCTTCTCCCTCAAGAGCTACCCAAGTCCCACATCTCATTCAGCTTTGAGTGTAAGCTTTCACAGCAAACTATTGTTTGCAGGTACACAAGAAGCTGGGCATGCCTATAGCTCTGTGCAAAGAAGACAGCTAAGAACAAACAACTCAGGACACTATTCCAGCCTTCTCACTACTCCACTCATCCTTCTCCAGTGTCAGTGAGCTTCCCATCCACACAGGCTCCCTACCTACCCATTTCCTCTTGAGAAACATGAACAACACTCAGCAAAACTCTGCTGGACTCCAGACTGCAAGTGCCAGTACCAAGGCACAACACCACCTCTCTCAAGCATTTTGAGCTCTGCCTGCAGGTAGCAAGGACAGAACCTGTCTGTATTTGCTGCCCTAAATCAAACATCCCAGCACTGTTACTGACTCTAGGTTAGGCAGGCAATGGCTACTGACTTCTAGTTCTGAAGACAGTCTTGGAGAAAATAAATTAAAAATACAATTTAAATAAAATCGTGTATGCTTCGAGTGAGGAATGAAATACAAAGTTTGAAGATGAAGCACTTCAAATGTGGTCATTCTTCGATTCCCAAAGAGATCACTTTCACAGAAATATTAACAATTAACTTTGAAATATGAGAGTAAGCATATGTACACCCATTAGTGTAAAAAAGCAATCAGCTGTACCCAAATGGTACAAGTATTACTGTGATTTATACAGCTATTTACTACTACTTGGCAACAAGGAAGTATCACAGCTGGAAACACTGCTGTAACAACAAAAGACTAGACTAGAGAAAAGCCATCGTGCTCTGCTGAAGGGACACCTGCAGTTTTGTTCTGTTCTCCACTGCGAAGCAATATTTATTCTTAGTGCTGGAAAAGTAATTAAATGATCAAGCTAATCATAACTGGCTGACAAAGCATCAGTGGTGGCCAAGACCTGAGAATTACCACTTTCCTTCCTCCTCATATTAATAAACAGTTAAACACAGGAGTAACTTTTGTTAGGACAAATAGGAGCTTTCACTGCTCAGCTGGTCATCTCTACTTGAGAGGACTGGGTCACTATAAGGTGAAAGAGGTTTGGATCAAAAAGACTTCTTCTTTTGACTACTCAAGTCCACTCAAAATTCTTCACTTGCACAAGAAAAAGAAATTTAGAAGACTCTGTACTATCAGAAAAACCCAGCAGCCCTTATCCAAACAAAAACAGAACCAAAAACTGATGATACACCAAACCTCTTCCTGCAGAATCTTCTACACTAGGAAGGGAGGAACCAAACCCTCAGATTCCTAAGTGCTCCTTCTGTACACTCATTGGGGCAGAAGAAGCGCACAGAAAGCAAACCCTATCTTTTCCAGGTCCCTGCACCTACCTGGCAAGCACTCCTACAAGAGAAGCTGACTGCTCAAATGTGCTACACCCAAGCCACAGCAATATTCAATGCCTAAAAAACATGCTCAGGAACAAATTTTTCAGAGTGACACAACTCCTTTCAATCTTTCTTACTGGCTTATAAAAGGACCACCATAAAGTGAATTCGGTAGTGATATTTGCAGCTTCCAAAACCTCAGTATGCCTATAGTAGTGCAAGGACAACTTTCATACTTCAGCCCATTAGGAGGGAAAAGAGACCTCAAAAACACCTTGCATTTTAGAAGAAAAGTTACAATACATAGATTTCTATTACCTGTCTCTTTTTCTAAAGAATTCTAGAATTTCTCAGACTTTTTTCCCTCTACTTTTTTTAGAACAGGTCAGTATGATTTAGACAGTATAGATTTGCAAGAGTCATCAGTTCTCCAAGAAAAGTAAAGAACCTTCTGTGACATGAAGACCTTCTGGTGTTGTCATTATTTTCCTAAGTAGGAATTATTTTGGTCAATAACTGATTTGGAGTAGAATATTCTTGTCACATAAATTCTGGAATCCTTTGCCAATTGCACAGGACTTCTGTTGGATTGTGTGCAACTACTGGTGGTTCTTTCTTCGATTTATTCAAATTCTTCAATTCAAGTGAGGATTGTTATTATCCAGAGATAATCTTGTATGTTATCAGAGCCAAGTGGAGCAATAGTCAGAGAACACTGATGCAATGTGTGAGTGCAAAATGAGATCACAGCAGGATTTTGTAGATGCAGGCTGCAAAGAGTTAACACGCCCACATAAAACAAATTACTGTTCTCCCTTTGTTAGGCCATCACCACCACATTTCAGAACATCCTCAGATCTTTGAAACATGTTGATACAGCATTTACTTTAGGCTTGACAAGGAGATCAATTTGTGGCTTAATACGTGAAGTAATACTTTGTTTTATACTTCCTGCTATTGATCTGCTCTTGTAATTATTGTAACACTGGATTAGTGAGGAGAAAAGTATTTTCATCACAAATTATTTGGGATCAGGTTGAATTATTGTCAGCAAGCAAAACTATTTTTTTACATGTTTCTATCACTTCAAAGCTTTCTTCAGCGAAGAAACAATCTCCTTCTGAACATGGATCAAAATAACATGCTCAAAATGAGATTGTAGAAAAATTAAGAGTGCAGAAATTCTAGTGGTGAGGTGCCAATATTTCGTAAAATCCTTGAACCTCTGAAATCTCCAGCATGGTGTGGGAGCAAGAAGGGGGCCTGGCACAACATTTGTCCTCCTAGAGACACAGGAGTCACATTGCTCATTTTCATCAGGTCCATCTGATAAACCCACAGCTCTGCCAAAGGCACAGGACAAGCCAACACTGACCCAAACTTGTCTTAGCCTCAGTGGGACAGTTTATAGGGACTGCAAAGTCTTTTGTTGTCACTAAAGAGGTCTGAAAAGTCACAAATCTGAAGATTTCCTTTACAGAGGAGGTGGTGGCACTGTGTGTGTTGGATCCATGTGCTGAGCAGAACCATTCCCACAGGGCCTTGTGGGACACACAAGGATGGAAGCTGACTGCACCTAGCACAAACCTGCAGTGGATCCAGTGGGACAGCACAGCAGTCCTGGTAAGCACATTAGTGTGTCAGGGGAAGAGAAAATGGCTGGGAAATAATGGAGTTTTATACTGAATGGGAACACTGAGAGAATAAAAGATTGAAAGAAAGCAATAAATTCATTTTTGCAGGATTTGCATCAAAAATCTTAACTTGGCAGGCTCTTATTTGTGTGGATAACTAGAAGCAAATAAGCATTGAGTGCAGGAGAAATCAATGACCAGAGCACTGAGATGGAAGATTTTGAATTCTACAAAGAGTTAATCTGCCAACTTTCTCCACTGCTGCCACTCTCCTTACCCAAGTGTGTGCAATCATGGTAAGTTATTCAATTCACAGACATGTTGTGACAGTTCATTAAAAACTGCAGGACATTTTCAACATATATAAATACCAGTAATAAAAACCATTATTAAAATTAAATGATCCTTGGAACAACATGTTATTTAAAATCCCCTCAGAATACTGTAATTTGCTAGAAGGAAATTGGCAGAGAATAGTTATTTGATGTTCTTAGGGTCTGACAATCTGGTAAGACTCCAAGATTTTATTTTCCTGCTACAGGATTTATTGAAGAGTCAGTGATAGGATAGTGTATTCTTCATTAAATATATATTAATACACATTTCAAATTCAGCAATTGCCAGAAATGTTTGACTCAATATTAATTACAGCTTCTTAAGACTGGGAAAGAACCTCTGAATTGTGTGACTAGGCATGATAATTCCTAATGCAGCCTTCACAACATTACCTAAACAGCTTGCCCAAGCAATTAAGTTACCATTTAAAAACAAAAGACACCCCACCCACCCCCAATGGTAATTAATCGAAATTCACTCTAGGAAAGGCATATACCTCTATATATTAAAATCCCATACCAAAAGGAATCTCCACTGCCTCAGGGCCAGCTTCTCAACCAGCATCCTCTCCTGCTCTGTGGCTACTCATGCCTTCACTGGACACGAAGTGTGCCATTTCACTGGGGGTACTGCAGTCTCTGGGCCCTTATCTATATTTTTTGGTCACCAGCCAAAACATTCTCTAGGAAAAACACCCATTTGAGAACCATTGTGCTATTTATCCCTTCATGACAGGAAGCCTGCACTGCAGACTTCCATTTCTCTTGTCTTGCATAATATAATTTTTGTCTGTTTAATTCAGAATCACAAATTACAGTAGTGCCCATACTGTTACCAGTGACACAGAATGAAAACAAAGAATTCTGTATTTACTACGGATTTGACAAAACGTTTGGTTTACAAGTCCCAAGAGAACTATGAGTTCCCTTTCTAAGTGTAATTTTGCACAAGTGCACTGCAGATAACCTCTTCTGGAAAATAACTGTTTGGGCAGCTGGAATTTACTATGATGTCATCAGGAAACTACTGTTACAATAATCCACCCATAATGACAAAAACAGTTCCTGCAACATTCATGTAATATAAAGCATCCTACAACACATCAGTCTATTTTAGCAGGTGCAGCTTCTAAAAAGCTGAAAAATAAGACATCAGTCTTGTTATTAATCTGACCTTTTTTTTTTTTTTGGTGTATGACTAAACAATCTGATTTAAATCTTCTGGTTTTGTTAAACAGAGCAAGGTAACAACTACTTCAGTAATGCTACTTTAATATCAAAGGATCATGCAAACACTATAAAGAACATTCATAAATATTCTGCTTCTGTGCCCCACTAAAGAAAAAAAGCTTTTAAGGGAAAGCTGAAATATTAAGATAACAATATCCCATTTAATATAATTAAAAATTCACTGACTTTAATGACACTGAATTACTCAAATGCTTACACTGATATTTTTGTGTAACTGTTCAGTCAATTTGAGGCCATGGTTCAAGCATCCAAATGCGCATATAAAGCAAGTGTGCTGATTTATCTCATTTGTTTACCTTCCTTATTTATGGTTTTAAAAGCTATAAGAGTGTTCTGACAGTTCTTTGCTATTAAATAAAAATCCTGCTCTACAATTACCACAACCATGGCAGGTAAGCCTCAGGATCTATGTCCCACAGACTCCTCAGGGAAAGATCTTGGGAGCTTTGTGGACATTGTAATACTCCCATGCATGGAGCTGAGTTCAAACTGTGCTGTCACTCAGAGCAGCAGTGATCCCAGAGAAGAAAACGCATGCCACAACCCAGACACAGTTGAGATAAAATATGTCTAATATTCTTTAAAAACATAAGTAATAATAAAAAGGCAATGCCATTTGTCCTTTATAAATCTACAGATTCCATGTAGATATATAAATTAATAATTTCATCATTACAATTGCATATATAATACTTTTCCCCTGAGATCCTGCTGAGCAGGGTGATGAGAAATGTTTTATCATAGGAGCTGGCAATGCCCCCATATTACATAACTCTGGAGCTAGCTTGACAAATTTCTAAGGAAACTTCCCTGTATGACCAGCCAGGAGCCACTCTGGCATTCGCATTCCCACCACGCCAGACTTTCACTGCTGGGACCAAAGTCCCCTCACAGTGGGTGGCTCCAGTGACCCCAGGGGTGTCCCTCTTGGTCCCTGCACACCCCACACTCACACAGTCAGACAGGGTTTGGCTCAGCCCTGAGTCTCCTCCAGCAGAGTCTCAGATGTCTGGATCCTCTAAGTAATTAAATTGTGGTGCAGTGACACAAAAACTGCTCAAGCTGGTGCCTCTGAGGAAGGATCCCAAAAAAGGAATCCCAGGTTTTGTACCTTCCATGCCTGTGATAGTCTGGGGTCTTTCTGCTGAGCCCTTGGCTCCTGCTGTGTCCCAGTGTCCAGGGGCACAGGTCCCTGTGCCCCTTGCTCTCTGAAGGGTCAGCACCATGTCCCCCAGCCAGGGCACAAACCTGCAGCTCCCACTGCAGCTGCACACCTGCTCTAAGTGTATTCCTCAACAAAACGTCCTCATGGCTGGATATAAAAGCAGATCACTCTCTATTATATGTTCTATTACATTTCAAAGAAAAAATAAACCAAAGTCCAATCAATTGGTTTTAGTTTTTAGAGTCCTGTGGTGGAAGGGGGTCAGTGGTAATTTCTGTCTGGCTACAAATGTTCACTGATTTTCTCTGCACTGCAAGTCTCCAGACAGCGGCTGTGGATGAGTATGGATTATCTAAATCCTTAGATGAAACTGCAAGATGCTACACATTGAGGGTTTTTTTTTTCATATATAGGTGAACTTCCTGCTGTAAGAAAATGTCTCAAGACACTCTTCTGCTATCTGTCCCCATGATGAGCCCTAGAAAAGCAAAGCAGAGAGCAGGATGTGGGGATAGCTGGTGAACAACAAGGGTTATGGAAAACAGAGCTCTGAGGTACCAATGCCTTCACTCTCAGAAGGTTGCCAAATGCACTTAGAATTGCTTCAATGGGCTAGATAACAGTAAATCCCTCACCATTTTATCAAGGCAGCCAGCGATCAGGAAAAGAAATTTGGCCCTTCATGGCCACAAGCTGCCACAAGCTTTTTATCCAACAGTGTCCAAAACAAGGGAGAAATAAGGCTGATTTAGTTAAAATCCTCTTTTCCTTATGTAGGGGTCCTGTCATGGATAGCTAATGATATGGTACAGGAATCAACAGGAATCAACACATCTGTGCTTGTCACACACACAGATCCTGCCTTAAATGTAGATGTCACTGGAAGGTGTATTTACTTGCCTTGCATTTAAAAGGCATAATTCAGCAATTACTTGAAAATTCAGATGCTAGGCATGTTGTTAGACATACTAAAGACATAAGCAAAGCAAGGTTTTGCAGAATCAGTATCTTTTTAAGATGAACACATATATTCTAACCCATGGACTCAGAACTGAGTGACAGTCCAAAGCTGCAGAGAAGAAAAACTCTATGGTTTTGGTCTTCACAGCAGTTTTAAGTATCCACCATTTAGAAGAATTTCCCGATTCCAGCTGAGAAAAGGACAATAAAAACGCACATTTTTTCCCCCCCAGCTACTATTGCATTGCTTTTATGAGACTTTTGAAACACAAACTTCTGTGCAGGATGAAAATGGATCATATATGGCATTTCTGAATTTCAACATACTCTGGTTGTCCTCAAACAATTTTCAGTCCATTTTGTTTGGTAATTAAGCTGTTTAAAGCAAGAGATTCCTTCCCAGCCTGCAAATCCATTTGAAGAGAGGCTGGGAAGTTTCTGATTTCCAATGTGTTGCTCACATGGGACAGATTGGTTAAAAAGGGATAGATTCTAGATGAACTTGTAGGAAAACACTGAACAGGGGGTGATGCCACAGGAGCTTATTTAGTAAGAGACATTGCCAAAATTTTAGCAGGGGCAGAAGACTCACAGTGAAAAGGAACCTTGGGAAATCAGTTTGGGCTACTGATGGGGTGGCATTGTAACTGTCCTGCTGGGCCAAGGCAACTACTGTAGTCAGAAACAGATCCTTTAAAAACACTATCAGAAGCAGAGATAGTCCAAAATGATCCTTTCCCTGGCATGCTGCTGTAATTTCTGGCAATCAGTGTCTTCCCAGTCCAAGAGGCGAGTTGTGTTCAACAGCTGGGGAGGTGAACGGGGAAGTAATTATTTGTCATGTCTCAGGACATGACAAATAGTCATCCAATGACTAAAGAAGACACAGAAATTTCACCAGGAAGCAGTTTTAAAAACTGAGAAAGTGCATTTTTGCATTGTATTTATTTAAATTGTGTAAGACAGGCATAGGTTGTTTGGAGGCTAAAATTAGAAATTAGGTCAACAGCAGTTAGAATTATGGAGGATATATCCAACTGTCCATGCCATTCATTAAATTATAGATTTCTTTTGCATCATCTCATTTCATCTCCTCTTCTCTCTGAAGCATTTCATGGAAAGAATTTCAGTTCTGCCATTTACCCTCCAGGATGGTCAGCTTTGCACATAAAATTCAAGATATGGCCATATACACAGTACATGAACCTACACTGTTTTCAGCCCCTATTCTCAAAAGTTTTCACACTGTTTGTCTGTTTAACGAGCTGCAAGATTATATTTTCAGGTAACAAACACAGTAGCTGAATGCTCTTTCCCAAGTATAAATAATTTACTTAAGCCCCTTCATTCTATATATGCTTCTTTTCCCCACTTTGAACCTGGGTGGGTACTCTATTAAAATAAAGGGAAACCATGCTCAATCACCCCATATGTTAGGGACATTGGGGAAAAAAAAAAGAAAAAAAGAAAACCAAGGTAGTTTTAGAACTCCATTCTAAAAAATAATTTAAAACTAAAGATGTAAAATATGCAAGATAAACAGCCAGCTTGCTATACTTTGAATACTGTTTCCAGATGTGAGAAGATGTAGTCAAAGAAACGTGTGCTTTCTAATTTTTTTAAATATCAGATAATGTTTCTTTGAACTAGCCAGAGTCCAAAATCTTTTCATTTTAATACAGACATGTTAGAATTTGTTGCATCTGCCATAGCAAATTTGGTCTTCTCATTTGTATTATAGCATGCACTTGTAACCCTACTGATATAAAATAGGTTTTGCTTCCAATTTTTTTCAAGCCCACATGTGACTCCATAGAAGGTATAAAATCACTAACCATTATAACAGTAAACTAAAATTGTGCAGATATCTCTAAATAATTAATTTCTGTGGAAAGCTCATTAATTTTCCTATTTAGAAAATAACCTCTTAATAATTCCTCACAAATAAATATTAATCCATTCCCATTAGTGACAAATGTAGCAATCCTAAATTTATGATACCTTACATAATGTTACTATTTTGCAGCCCTTTTATACTACTTCAAACACTGAGGATAAATATGATTTCTTGATCTGTGTCCCCTAAGGAACTTCAGTTAGAAACTTTTACTGACAGCAGTGCACAACTAACAAAGTGAGCTGCCCACAGGTAGATGTATCCATATATCAATCCCTTGGGAGGTCAGACCTACAGAAGCATAGTCATTCTTAGTTTTAAAGCCAAGAGAGAGAACACAAAGTCCAGAAAAAAAATCACCACAACCTCCACAACACAACCTGTTAATGCCAGCAGCTCTGAGATGTGACATGCCTGAACACTGTACTTTTAATCCAAGATTTTAGGCAAGTTGAAACCAGACAAAATAACATGAAGAAAAGTAATACCATTAAATGGAGAGTAATTTTAAAAACTTCTGAAACATTTTCAGTAATTTGTACATTTGAAATTATTTTACCTTTTCTTCCAATGCCACTGCTGTTCTGCATCATTTCCCATTCCTCTCCTACAGAGATTTTAATTTAGATGTCACAGCCGTTTATCTTCATTTATCTTGACTGACAGATGCTCATAGTGTTATTTAATTGTACCATATCCTGCTAAAACAACAGTAAGAACACAATCTTCAAGAGAACAAAAAACAAAGCAATAAAACAAACCCAAGAGATTCTGAGCACTTAGCAATTAATAAAGAGAAGTACTTTATTCACTGTAGCAGTAGAAGTCCATGCTCAATAGGGCTTGAAAGTGGAACAGGACACGAAGCAGTAGAGCCTAGAAGTGCTTAATGAAAGTGTAACTCATTAGAGTTCCCAAAGAGACCATGAGAAGGTGAAGGACTTGATAGAGAAGAATCTACATAGTTGGGGAAAAAGAAGTTTTTTACTGAACAAAAAGAACAGTGATTTTCCGGTAGGAGTAAGTTGATTCCGTGTTAGAGAAAACATCGCCATTGGGGTAGCATGGGATAAAAGGTTGACATCAATATTTAGCATACTTTCACTGTATCAGTTGTCAGAAAACGTTGCCATGTAAAAGCAGTCAAAATGGAAAATAGGTGAGCAGGAACATTTGTATCAGGAATCAATAGCTATAGAAGACACGTGCAGAGCCAGGATAGCACAGGCCTCACGGACAAGACAAAGGGACAGCTGAAGGTATCCAATTAACTAATTACTGACTGCTAAGAACTGTGAGGGGGTAAAGGGTTTCTTGCTGACAGAAACCATTTTCCATACCACAGAGGGGTCAGGAGCAGGGCAGGGACCACACCTGAGCCATTTCTGCAAGAAGCTGAAGGAAGCTTAAAGCCCCTAAGTTTGGCACAGGCAAGTCTCTTCAGCCCTTCCAGAGAAGCTGAGGAGGCACCATGGAGGAGCGCGTTCTCTCAGTGTGAAACACCTGGGGACACTTCTACAACTTACACCTGCCCACGACTATTTATTCATTAACTTGGCTCTCCTCAGAGCTCCACCAAAACATAAAATTTAAACACGCTGTTACATCTACCAGAACGTGAACAGAGACTTTCAGTTTCAGACCTCAGGTGCTTTCCACCCGCACATAGGCTGGAACTAGAGGACGCAGTCTCAAGCTGCGTCAAGGGAGATTTAAGTTAGATATAAGAAAAAAGTTTTTCACAGAAAGAGTGATCAAGAACTGGAATAGCCTGCCCGGGGAGGTGGTGGAGCCACCATCCCTGCATGTGTTTAAAAAAAGCCTGGATGTGGCACTCAGTGCCATGGTTTAGTTGAAGTGTTAGGGCTGGGTTGGACTCGATGATCTTGAAGGTCTCTTCCAACCTTGTGATTCTGTGATTCTGTGGATTGCTACAGGGACGCACATGCTTTTGGGGGGGGTCTTCAAACTCTGGGAAGCATTGGAGGTGTCCCACTCCAGGCTGTATATTCCACTCCAGGCTGTGTGTCCCACACCAGGCAGTTTGTCCCACTCCAGCCTGTGTGTCTCGCTCCAGTCCAGCCTGTCCCGCACCGCGGCCCCACAGGGCCGTTTTTCAACGCCCCTTAAACCCGGGGGCACAAGCCCTGGGAAAGGAGGGGAACCCAGCCCCGCTCCCACCACACACACACACAAACACACAGAGACACCTCCGGGCTCCCACCCTCTCTCCCCACGGGCCGGTTCCTACCTGCCGGCCGTGCCGGGGCCGCGGGGAGAACGGGAGAGCAGCGGGCAGGGAGCGACAGCGGCCGCCCGTCGCCCGGCAACGCCGCGGCCCCGGCACCTGGAGCGGGCCCCGGGCCCGCCCATCCATCCTGCCCACGGCCCCGGGCCCGCCCATCCATCCTGCCCACGGCCCCGGGCCCGCCCATCCATCCTGCTCACGGCCCCGGGCCCGCCCATCCATCCTGCTCACGGCCCCGGGCCCGCCCATCCATCCTGCCCACGGCCCCGGGGCCGCCCACCCACCCTGNCCCCGGGCCCGCCCATCCATCCTGCCCACGGCCCCGGGCCCGCCCATCCATCCTGCCCACGGCCCCGGGCCCGCCCATCCATCCTGCCCACGGCCCCGGGCCCGCCCGCTTGCAGTGGGAAAAGTGGCAAGGCAACCATCGGGAGCAAAATGAGGGGAGGAATTGAGGACAGGAACGGGATGGGAAAGGCAGCAGGACCCTGTGTGGGATTTGGGTGATAGGTGATACGGCTGAAGGAGGGCTTGGGGACATCTCTGTCCCACACAACATCCAAAGCCTTTGCCTGCCGATGAAAAACTAATGGCATCATCATGCACAAAGGTGATCCCACACGCCTGCAGTGTGTGCAAAAAACGCAGCTTGTGGCATAACAAGGCTGCTTTCACCAAATGATTTTCCACTAAAAAAACCCAGCAACCAAAGTCAAACAAAAAAATCAAGAAACAAACAAAAAACCCAGAACAACCAACTAAAACCCAATCAGATTAAAAGATTAAATTTCCAGACCAAAATTGTCAAAAGATTAGATACGTAAGAAGGAAGTTTATAATAATCTGGATCCAACAGATGTGGTTCAACTTTTGTTGGTGACATCATCAAACATCTCAGTGCAAGAGTGCAACTCTAGTGCAGCTCTTGCCATTCTCACTCACGCTTAGAAGATATCTACATTTCCACATTTCAGTATAGGATTTGTAAATCAGGCACCTTAGGAAGATGTGATTCCCACCACATCTTCCTAGCTGCTCAGTGGTGCCACATGAAAAGCATGCTTTTTCAGGGGTTTACATTCAGGATGGTCCCCAATGTTTTCTTGGGAGCAGCCCTTAGCAGTGTTTCTCTCAGAGGCAGGAAGGCAAGAGGTCTGGAGGGAAGGCACAGAGTCCTGCCTGCATGTAGAAGAGGCTGGGGTTTTGACTACTGTACTTGCATGCAACTCATCCCCTCGCACCTTCTTTGTGAGGATGTGGGAGAGCAGCAGCTGCTGGTGGATTGCATCAGCATTTCCTCTATACCTACATTCAATTTACTCTAGGGTTTGGAAAACACTTAGACCACAGGTCAGGAAATGTGTTGACTCCCCTCTTGCAGGGTCTGATGGTCAATTAACATCAGAGAGAATCACCAGGGGCCTGATTTTCCAAGGTGATGAGCACACTCAGCTCCACCTGGTGCAATTGCAATCCAGCTGCCCATCTTCACAGGAAGGAAGGCACTGGGCCGTGACGTGCTCCAGGAAGGTAGTGTGATTCAGTGAAAACAATACTGAATCAAGCATCTGCCCCTGGAATTTTATTCCCAATTCTGCCATTTTTTTCCCAATCCTGCCATTTTTTCCCCCAGATAACTAGCTCAAATCACCTTGACTCAGTTTCCCAACATACACCTTCTTGGGACACTCTTCCCAAAGATTATCTGTGGAGCACATGTGTTGCGTATGCACACATCTGCATGGTAGTTTTCTTCTTTTCCTTGTTTTGCTGGAAATAATCTGCTTATGGCCAACACAGTCTGAACTATTTGAAACCAATTGAAGAAATGCATCTTTCCATCAATGAGAAAGAGAAAATTCCAGCACGATTTCAGGGTAGATACAGAAGCTTTATGTCTCTTTATTCAGAGTTACTGTAATTGTGCTGGCACCATTCCCAGAGCTGAGCTAAGGTCAGTGAGAAATCCGTAAATTAATAACTGTGGAGCTGACGTGATTTCTATCCAGGAACCATGTTGTACATTCATGAAGCTGTACAGGAAAGAAAAGTTATGTTTCAGTTTATCCAAGAAAATTTTAGAATATTAATATTGACAATTAGCATACCTTGGACCTACCTGGAGACAGTGGACCTGATTCTGATCTCACCTTCACAGGAACTCCACAAAATGCATTACTCTGGATTAATATCAGAGAAATTTTTGCTGCTACCCAAATGAAGAAGAATTGGGTGAAGCCTCCTCTGAAAGCCAAGCCTAGATAAATATGCTTTTCCTTTGGGAGTCTTATTTTACAAGAAGAGATTTGTCTGTTCTTCTGGTTTTATTCAGTCACGAGCAACATCCAATCAATCCAGTCTATAATTAATATTATTGATCAATAGATAATTGCTGTTGCTACTTCAGGACTTAACATTTAAGAATTTCATTGTCCTACAACTCAGAAACATAGAACCAGAGGGGACTTTCTGGTCAGAGGAAAGTTTTCTGGTATTGCACATAACCCATCAGACTCATTTAGATATGTATCAGTGTCTCCCCCCTTCTGAAAGATTGTTCAAAGTGTCTCTCTGATAGTTCCCCTTGCAGCCTGACCTCTTACCCTCAGTAGTAAGCCCTGTAATCACCTCTTCTCTTGTGAGAATCCCTTTTCTAGCACAACTAACAATTTCATAGAATCATAAAATCATGGAATAGTTTGAGTTGGAAGGGACCCTTTAAAGGTCATCTGGTTCAAGTAGGTTATACAGAACAAGGATATTCATTTCCATTTTATACAAAAAGACAAAAATCAAAACTAATCTGAGATTAAGTGGAGAACTCATCCTACTGTACTGCCACTCCCACCCAGACTGCAGTTCTGCTAGAAAATTTTCCCATCTTCTTGTATTGCATGATAAGCAGAACACTGACAGCTTTGGTAATTCTTCTATTGGTTAAGAACTGGCAGCCACTGTAGCATTTTCAAAAAAACCAGCTCAGGTCTGCAGAAACAGCTTTGAAGTCTCGACTGTGGCATTAACCTCATGATTTCATGTGATTGAAGTCACTGTGTTCAGGAGATGATGTAAGAACAGTTTCGACCACAGCAGGTGTTTAGAAGTTCATCCTCAGAAGCAATGAATGAGGCTGAGAGACTGATCCAAAGATCCAGAGGATGACAGGAGTCTGCAAATTGAATTTATTTTTCTGTTACTGCACCTGGCATGAAAAGAAAGGGCAATGAGAGAATACAGTTAATAAAGCATCTTCTCTGATTCAGTGAATCTGGGCATTTGTTTTTGCTCCTTTTCACAGGCTTATGTGAATTCATAAACTGCAATCAGAAAGGAAAGCTTCATCAGGAAACATTTGGCATTTTGTACAAAGCTGTATCTTTTCAAACTGAACTAGACCTGGAAAAAACTTCTGATAACAGTTTTTACAGAGTATTTTAACTCACACTGAAAGATGGGCACTCAAAGTTTTATGTTGCCCTTGCTTCTACAAACAAGTGAACCAAACTACTGATGTCACCAAAGTCACACAGAAATTGTGAGCGGCCTTTGAAGGTGACCACACACTTCTGAGGCCCTGAGCCAGTGCTGAGTGACAGAACCTGTCTCCTCTCACTGCTGCAAGCTCACTCAAGGAAAGTGAACACCCTCCTTGGCTTGGTAAATTTTTGGGGTAGAAGGCAATAAAACCAGCAAATGGTACCTTGTCATGGTGTAGGGAAAAGGTAAGCTTAAGACAGGCTTCAGTTGTGTTGGGATACCTCTTTAGCTTAAACCCTGACTCAGCTCTGCTGGGAGGGAAGAACTCTGGAGGAATCCCACTTACTTTAAAGCAACACCCAGTGCAGATGCCACACCAGAGGGATCTTTCCTTCCTTTGTACTATTGCTTTAGAAAAGCAGATTCTGGTTCATGACCAAGAGATTCTACTCAGAAGTAGTTGCATTACTGTGCAGCCAAGATGATTGATTGGGATGAAAAACATGGGGTAGCAAAGGTGAGATAGGGCAATGTATTAATATTGAGCCAGGACTGCCCAATTCCAGAAGGGCTTATTTCCTATTTCTGCCTTAATTATAATGAAAAGTTGTAAATAAATAAATCAGTAAATGTAATATTTTTCTCCCTTTACATTTTTACAGGAAAAACGAAACAAAAGCTTCTAATCTGAAAAAAATATTGAGAGCCAGAAAAAAATATTGAGAGCCAAGCTTATACTCCCTTGTTTATATAATTCCTGACTCCAGATGAATAAATGGTAACTTGAAATACCTCTGTAGAAATTATTATTGTTTTGTGCCTCTCTTCGAGGCCTTCTACCTTTCTCAGTTTCTTTTGGGTCAAACTATTTCCTGGTTTTGGAAAGCTGTCTGCACACATGTGCTTTTCCAGTGTATGGTATCCTGTCCCACAGTATGGGACAAGTCCAAAGCTTCTCTGCAGCTGCCAGATGGTAATTTTTATCAAAGAATTGGTCAGTATAAAACCCAGCATTGTTACAACTCTAGTACCACTATAGGGCTTCATTCAGTTTAGGTGTATCACTGTGCTTGTTGTGGTAGGAATCCTCTGCAAGAGAAAGTCTTGCTGAGAAGCCTTAAAAATGGCAGGCTTAAAATCAAAATGTAAAAGGAAGAGCACTGGCTGCAGGATTAATGCCCCCAGGACACAGAATGGCTCTTCCTGATGATATTTATAATCCACACCTGGACCACATTGTTGGTGGTCCTTGCATTTCTTCTGGGATGAATTCCATGGTCAATGATTGAGTTACAACTTTGTTTTCAACATTAAACTAAGGGGAAAATGAATTGATGTTGGAAAGGAGTTATGATCAGTGACTCTTTCTCCATAGTTTTTCAGGAGCAACATTTGCTCTTTTTCATTGCTTGCTTCAGTGTAAAGGAACTTATGGCCCCACTGCACTTTTTAGGTTTGTTTTTCCAAGCAGGATTTAACTGTGAAATTCATCTAGTTGTCTTCAGACACGGGAAACAGCAGCTTTCCAATGTGTACTTGCTTTTTGTGCCAATGCAAAGCCACCATAAAATGTTACTGAATCAGAAAGGGGTTGTTATTTTCACTTCCCCTCAGTGTGACAACATATGATGTGAAGCAGTGGAGAAACTGGGGCTTTAAAAAAATTTAATCAGGTCAAAGCACCAGTTTGCATGCCATTACACCACTAGTTTGCATGCACTTTGCACAGTTCAAAGCTTACTCTGAATGCAACTCATGTACACCGGGGCTTTCAGCCATCACAGCAACAGCACCACTGTAAGCCATGCTACAGACAACAGCTCTGGCAAAAGTCCTCAACAAATCCCTGTCCTGCAGGGCAGGAAATAAGATGGCTGGAGTGCAGTCTGCAGATGTGGAGGGAGGAGATCAGCAGGTAGATAAATGGGGCCAGGCAGTTCTGCAGACTGGAACAGACACTGTGGATCCCTGTGCATCCCTGTGCTGGCCCATGTAATCCTAGGGCCAGCCTGGAAGACACGGCTCCCTGTCCCAACATTCTAAGAGCCAAAGTCCTTTTGCCTCAAGTGCCTTGCCCATCCCCAGGGTTTTTTCAGCTCCACAGTCTACGGGGAGATTTGTGCTTCCTTCTGGCTCAGCATCAGTGCATGAACTGAGCAAAGGCAAAAGTGGCTGTCTCTGCTCTGTCTTTGACACTACACATCTGCTTCTGCTGCAGGCAGCCTGGAGTCTAGTTCAGCAAATACTCTACAGGAATGAAAAGTGATGCAACACACCACCAAAGCATACTGGGATTTTCCCTAGAATTTAAGCAGCTCAGGTTGCCTTTTCCATGGATAGCTATCGTCGAGGTCCATGCATTGAAGAAAAGACTCTTGACGACAATATCAGAAGGCTAATATGATTTATTAAAATGACTCCATAATTCTAATATTTTTCTATATCTGCTCAGCAGAGAGCATTCTCCATGCTCCTGCTGCTGCTTCGTCCAGGGAATGTGTGCGAATAGTTTTCAATATCAAAAAGATAAAGTAATTTTAGCTTTGTCTCCTCATAGGTAGGAGGAGGCCAACCAATTCCATGTCCTTGAAGAACAGACACAGACACCTTGTTTACAGAAAGCTTATACAGAGTAAAAGACAGCAAAAGTATGTTCTCCCATGGGAAAATGATCAGAAGGCTTACACACAGAGAAACTTATAATATGTTCATAGCAACAGATAGCCTCTTTGGAAAGCCTTGGGATTCATCTATTTTTGGGTCATTGCCATGTATAACTTCCTCTAGACTACTAGAAGGAATCCCATCCTTACAGACAATGAAGAATGTTTCCCTGTCCCCAAAATGACAGGAGAGACCTGATTTCCAGGCACTCTCTTTACAGCCTTGGCTCCGATTCTGCATAATATGTGCTTAGAAAAAGGACTGTGCACTTACATTCCAGCAGCTAAGTTAGATTAGTGATGAGAAAAGATGTATTATTGGTATGCTTCTGTATGTTTTATGCACTGTCTGGAAGTTTCAGTAAAAATTCAGCTTCATTACCTAACTCAGCATGCTGGCTGAGACCCAGACAGATGCTCAGGTAGTGTTTCCAAGTATTGAAAACCATAAAACACATCCCAGTCCACAGAAATCTCACACCTACCTCAAAAGCTTTGCTTGACAGTTTCAAGGCTGGATCTGTCAGCAGCCCCACTGTCTGGTGACAGTACATGGCAATGAGCATGGCATGTTATCTTCCACAGGGGACTCCAGTTGTGTTTGTAGGCACAATATATTTAGGAATTTAGGAAGACTACTTTGGGAATTTAAAACTCCATGCTCCATGAAAACTTGCACTTTATCACTGCTCTTTGCCCTGAATGCCTGCACTTTTGGCTAAGCACTCCATCCTCTTTTCTTGAAACACCTTAGAAGAGACTCTGAGTTAACCCTTATATTGGTTGAACAGAAACTCCTAGTGCCTGAGCTGGGTGGTGGGCATATCCCTTCAGTAGGAGACAGAAATTCAGAATGGGAATCCTCCCATGTCCACAAACTACTGTTATCTGTAGGAGCCATGAAGCTCCTGTAGTGCTGTGACTCACCTTCATTCACTTCCTTCACAATCTGAGCAAAGACCTTTCATTTCTAGACTTTCCCACTTAGAAACAGAGATGGACTTTTGACAAAGTGAAATGTGTATCCCCCCAACAACTCCTGACACGTCACCACTGACAGAACCTATCTTCCTTGGAATACACACAAGCTTCCCCTGTCCTGCCCTACAACAGTCCCTTCCTATGGCATGCTGTGGATGTACTAACACAGACCATTCCAAGTAATCCTGAGTACCAAACACTGGCAGCTGGCTAATATCTAAGTTATCAGTTGATTTCTCCCTGCAGTAGCAGATCAAGTTACAAGTTGAACTGCTGTTAAAAATACATTTCCTTCTCATTCTCCTTAAAAGCCAGTGGAAACACAAGTGTCTAGGACACAACTATATATTCACTGTTTACTGGTTAACCCCTGGTTTGTGGAAGCAGATTTTCCAGGTGTAGATCACAATTTTCCTTTTCTAGAGATTTGGGTGGCTGGACATATGCCTACAGCTGTTTGCACAGGTCACTTCTTTCTTCTTTGAGATACTTGCCTCACAACACATGAGCAACACACTCAGCCCTCGGCAACCTGGAGAGTGAAATACAGCGCCCTGGGGGGCGTGGGGGTGAAGGGGAGGGAAATAAATAACCCCACCATGGGTGTGATCTCAAAGCTATTGAAATTAAAGGAAGTGATTTCAACATGCACCATCTACTCTGCAAAGAGGTGCCAAACTAACTCTAAGCTACTGGGCTTTCCAAAAACTCCACAAAGACCATGTTTATAAATTGGTGTTGTGTTGATGACAACTGTTGTGATAACTCCTGGTCAGCAATCATTAAAATAAGGTCCTTGTTCCAGCAGTGCTCTTGGCTGCAGCAAGAGCTGTATGGAGGCACCAGGAACTAGGGCTAATGGCAAAGCTCTGTCTGGATGGAGAGAGAAAGGAGAGACAATAAATAAAGGAATTAGTCTGAGTAATATTTCAACCATGGTTCCATAAATATCACAGGTAAGGAAAGATCTTAGAGTAGGAATTGTCTCCAATTTGGACATAGCAATATCTGAGTGCTTTTCATTCAGCAAATTTCTAACACTGTTTATGAAGGAACTTTATATCATTTTTCCTGCTGCAGCAGGAAATGTTGCTTAAGCCCAACATTTTAAAATACCTCTGCCATGTGGAGATGAGCAGGTGATTCAGGACAAACATGCAGACCTCATCTTGGCCCTTGGATAGGTGCTGTCCTATCACAGTACATTTGTGAAATCAACAGCCACAATATGCTTCTGGAAAAAAGCATGCCAGCCAGAGGGCAGATCTGCTTGCACAGCCAGTGCACCTGGCATTACAGCCTGTGCTGCCATCCAGACCATCTATAGGTACCAACCACCTGTGAACAGAGCAGCTCAAGGAGCTGGGACATGCCTCAGGATGGGCTCAGGGTGGGACGTGCTGCTTGCTGCTGTACCAAAGCCAGCTGAATGACGTCTCAGAACAAGGTGCAATTTTTGTGTCAACAATGGAATCATTAATACATGCGTCTGCAGGCTTCAGACCAAATCCCTTTCTTGGAACAATGCAAAGGGAGTTAAAGGGGTATTTTTTGTTGAGCCTAAGGCTGAGCTCCCCTGCTCCAGACTGCAGCACACAGACAGTGGTAAGTGCATGCGGACAGACAGGACTTTGCTCTCTAAACCAGGCTGGCTCCTTGCCCAAGCCTCAAATGCAGCCTGTGAGGATTTGACTCCAGACAATTTGATGGATACTGTGTGGGTGCTGGAGGCAAGACAAGCCAAGAAAATGAAATACCTGTCTGTCAGTTGCTCTGTTTCCTGAGATATTTAATACAAATCCTTCACTTCTGTAAATATACTCTGCATGCTGCTATAGGTAGGGTGTGGTTCTAAGTGTGATACTATGACAAAAGCATGCAATACATTAACCAAAACTGAGAGTGTTTCATCTACAGGCATCATTCCTTACAAGTGGTAATATCATCCATGTGATAAATTCATTTATTTCTGCAAACAGGTCATAAATTATAAGTCAGCACAGTAATCCCCATTTATCCCATTCTTTGACCTCCTCTGCAATATGCCCATTGAGTCCTTTCTACCTGTACTGCTTTTAACTTTATCAAGTGCCTTAAGCCCTCTGAATTTTGATCATCGACTGCCAACAACTGCAGTGATTAAACTGAAGCCTGAACCATCCCCATTACTAAAAACTCACCACTTGCCTTTTCTGCAAATCCCATTTCAACAGCATTCCTCTCCTCTTTCCCCTTGTCCGCGTCGGAATGAAAAAAATACGCAGGATGATTTCCCAGGGTTAATTTTTAATAGTATCCTCACTGCTGCAGCAGATGAAGTCATTTATTATCCAGCAGGCAGCATGCTAACATGCTAGGCAATGGCAAATGCTGAAGGAGGTGACTCAGGCATAAGCAATCAGGCAGAGCTGTGCATTCCCACCTGCCGGATGGCTCAGCACAAAGAGCCCAGCACGGCATTTTAGTTCACCCTACACTTGCATCTTCATCCGAGGGACACCTGGATTCCAGCCATGCAGCCAGTGAGGTTTATCTGCTTCACAGTCATGTGCAAAGCATGTACATAAACAGAGGCCAGCCTTCCCACCACCTGGGTACTCTTTTCCTCTAAGAAAAGTGGTCATCCCTGCTTCAGGAATGTGTCAGACCAGGCAGTTTGGCCCTAAATAACGCTTTGTGATCTCAGGCAGACTGGAGCTCAGCCTACCCACCTGTAAAACAGGTTTAATGGTAGTTGGCTTTTTTAATAGAAAAGCTGGGAGGATTACTTCATGTCTGAGATTTCTAGATGAGAATTGCTTAGTGGCAGAGAGCAGTTTAAAAGAACAGCTCAAAATTAGGACCAGAGCAGGCTGGCAGCCCAGTGAGCAGGTAGAAATTACTACAAAAGCTGCACTGTTTTTGTGTCATTACCCAAGAGCCTCAGAAAGTCTGGGATGCAGATGATTCACAAACCAGAAAGTGCTTTTGAATTACTTATTAAGTAGGATTCATGTTGCTTTTACTGCTCTGGGATGCACAAGGTTGGGCTGCAGAATCCCTTTTGCCATCTCCTCAGAGTGAAATGTGGTGGTAATGTAGGGTTCACTCACCCATGTATCTATCACAGCTGTATTTTTGCCTCCACAGAGTAGACCAAAGGCCACTGAAGAAGTACAGGAATCTTCCCTGTATCTGCAGTAAGCTTTGGATCAGACCTCAGTAAGCCAACAAGAACGTGCAGCTAAACATGCTACAACAAGTTCACTGGCACGTGCTGATCTGCAGGAGAGCTGGTCTGAGTGTGCTCCTGAAAACCAGGAAGATCTTGGCTAAAAAGGCAGCAGCTTCCTGCTTAGTCCTCACTGGAGCACACCAGAGCTGCTTAAATGGGGAAATGGAGCAGCTCTGAAACCATTCCCTCCCCTGTGCACTGTCCCAGAGAAGCCAGAGGGAGGATATTGTTTTACTCTTAATTCACTTTGTGATCACGTAAGTCCCCCAAATCCCACTGCTAGTAAGCTCCAATGATTAAATAGCTCACTAAAGGGAAAATACAGCTAACACCTTCTACCCCATCAAAGCATATTGCTAATGAGAACTGGGAACTCGCTCAGTGTTAATACAACATCTGTAGATTAACACAAGCTATGATAGTCAATGGCTGAAATTCCATCACTTGGATTCATGTAACATTTGTCATCAGTGTTTTCATATGTTAACCTCAGTATTTCCCCAACTGAAGTCTGCTGACTGAAAGTAGGAAACACAAAGTCATGAATCTGAAACCAGAGAAGAAATTTGCAATATGTTGCTTTGGGCATCTCAGCTTAGGACTCTTGCAGGACGTCTGACTTCTGAAATGTTTAGCATTGACCCCCTGAAAGCCCTCAGAGAGTATTTGGGTGATTTGCAAACACACACACACACACACACACACACACACACAGACACACCACTGCTGAGCTCATCATCATCTGCCTGAAAAGTTACCTAGAAACATGCAATGGACCTGCACCAGTCCTGCAAGATGCAAGTGACTTCAGGTCCTCTTCTGCTTTTCACCTTCCCTGATGGAGAAGCAGCAGAAGAAAGGGGATGACCAAACTGCAGACAAAAACCCCAAGATACTGTGGTTGACTTTATGGCTTCAGTGTGGGAAAGTTCTGTAATAAGGAAAGGGGTAACTGCCAGCAAGAAGAGAATCTGTGTGAAATAGGTGTAGAAATACACTGGAGAGGTCAACTATGTCACGTCTCTGACTGAAGGGATGATTTCTAGCCCTGTGCTGCTGTTGAGGGCATTTGTGTGGGAGAACTATGCCCTCACCTTTACTAGGGATCTCTCAGGACAGCCTAGACAGGATAGTGACACAGGAGCAGAGCCTAACTGCCAAGGAAACCTTCCAATATCTAAACTGGATCTCACTCGATGTGGGAATACTGCTACCACCATAAGCTCCCAGGGAGCTCTGTAACTCAGGATCTTTAGCTCTGACAATGAGCAGCTGCCCTGCAGGACAGTGTCTACCTCTGCTATAAATAATGTCAAGGCTGAGGTCACCTATGGACTTGGTTACTGCAGCAGTGTGTATTTGAGGTAATCACAGAAAGGGATGAAGGGGGAGCTGGAAACACTGCACAAGAGCATCAGGAAGAGGCTGCCACAGAGGAAAACAGCTGTCTGTAATGGAAAGGGACCAGATAAGCAAGCTTTACTAAGGTTGGGTAGGAATAGAACATACACTGGTGTGTCAAGAGCACTAAGAAGCAGAGAGATGCTGGGAAGGCTGGATTCTATCCTCCTCTCCAGTCTATGGGGTGATTTTTAAATTTTATATTATTTTATTTTATTTTATTTTTTTTATGCTTCACATCAGATTTACTTGCTTGCATAGATAGGAACCAAGGCTCAGGCCATCTCCTTACAGTAGAAGGAAAATTAGAATTTAGTGAGGGGCTTAACAGAAGAGAAGAAAAGGCTCAGCAGCTTGAGTGTGATGATGAGAAGGAGAGCTGCATGGCAGAGTTAGAGACAATGTGTGGCCAGTATATTAAAGAACAGTCAAAGGAAAAGGAACCAGTAGTTTAACTGGATAAACACAAATGCCTTTAATTCTATCTAGTTTTACCATGTGTGCATGCCTGAATCATGCTGTGCAACACTGCTTTGAAATTTCTGCAAGAAAGAGATGTAGTTAGCAATTGTTCTTTGATGCTGAGGGGAAGAAAATCAGCATTAGCTGATGAAGAAGAAGACTGTTTAAAAAATAATACCAATAATCTTAGTGTCTTCTCCAGGAGAACATGTGGGATGGTCTGAGATTTCAGTACAAACTCATCTGCTACAGAGAGGCCTTGAACTACACAGATAAATCTGTTGCACATCAGTGAATGCAGAAATGATATAGACCACAAGACATCCCTCAGCAACTCATCCTGCTTCCACTCTGGAAATCTGGCTCCTGCCAGCAAAAGTGACAGATGACCCAGAGCATGGTAAGTGATCCAAACTGTCCCATAAAAAAACCTGGTAGCAAATCAGTTGCAAAGGGTTCAAACTTTTCCATAGCGTTTGAAAAAGAAAATCACACGGGGACTAAATATCATAGGGGCTTCTAAACAAGAAATAAGGCTTCCAGCTTCCACAGACCTGAGTTATTGCTGTATGAAGACAAAGGCAAAAGTCCTCTCTCAGAGTGCAGTGATCTGAAGATCAGGCTCCAAGGAATGAATGACATTCCATTCAGGCTGACAGCTAACAAAAGCTCCTGTACATATGCCAGCAAGCCACTGCCAGGAAAATCGGTGTGGCTCCCAACTTGCAAATTTCTGCATTACCAGGCCTCCTACTGTAGCTGATCCTTGCTGACCTACGCTGGCAGGCTCAGCAGAGAGTGGAAGGAGACACAGGACCTCACCAACCCTGGCAGCTTTTGATGAGGTGGGGGCATTTCATGAAAGAATCAGTGTCATTTCTAAGTAACTCAGGCTCCAGATTCACCACATGATCAGATACAACTCCCTGGAAAAAGCACAAATAGCCAAAAAGAACATTTGTTGGGGGCTTAAGCAAATACCCACAGGAACAAATGGGACACTGCAGAGGGCAGTGTGCTTCAGATCAGACAGAAACTAGCAGGCACTTGTAGAAAGCCACACTGCTTGTAAATACCCAGAGATCAAACCCTTATCTCATCTCTCCCCTCTGCTCACCCCACGCAGCAAAATCTGAAGTCCAACCATCCCATTATCCACTCAGGGGAGGGCCTCGTGTTACCAACTATTGCATCCCACATCTAGGGAGACGTGATAGTTGTTCATTCCCACAGGGTCTCTACAAGGAGGCTGACTGGGAAATGACCAGTCTTTGAATTATGCCTTGTGTGTGTGTGTGTGTTTGGGTTGTGGGGTTTTTAATAGCAAAAAAAGGAATCAGCAGCTGTCTGTATTTTTAAACTATGGAACATGAATCTCCTTCCACTTCCAAGCTCTGATTACAAAGCCTTTCATTTCTGCGATTCCAGAGCATCATCTCTGCAAGTTTCTATTCTCAGTTCAAAATTGACCAAATCCAACTGTTAGCAAAATTTATTTCAGTCAACAGGAATCTTTTCTCTCTCTAGTTTTGGTGGAGCCTGGGCCAGGCACCTGGCAAGATGCTGCTTTGCTTATTTCAAAAAGGAAATCCTTCATAAGAAAGATCTTGTCCTCGATCAGATAACCCTTCAGAAGTGACAGTTTTGCTCTGCCCACTGAGAATCTTCTGCAGCATTTCAAATGGTTTGGTTGAAAAAAGCCTGAGCGCACTTATTTAGTAGAATTAAATGCAATATTAATGCCATTATTTTGGGGATTAAAAACAAAGTGGTCCCATTCATTGCTTGGGTCACCTGAAGCAATGCCACGCCTTTGGAGATGATATAGAGGAAGATTTTGTTGATTTATTGAGGATTGATTGATTAATTCAGTATTTTCTTTTGTTAAATGATTGTTCCAGGAGATCTTTCCAGTTCAGTGTCAGTCTTAAAAACCCTTTGCAGCTGGACTGCTGCTTCCAAGTCTTAGGTGTCTCCAAGACTCCCAGGCCCTTGAGATGACAGTACACACTTGCGGCATTTAACACTTGTGATGTCCCTTATGGCCAAATCTCTCTTGGTACAACCTTCAGTAAGGATAAGCCCACTGACTTTTCCCTGTCTCTAGGAGACTGTGCTAAATTCTAGTGTTGAACAGTTTTAGCATGGTTCCTTTGAGATGGCTTTCATTTATCTCATGGTTTCTTTGTGTTGCAGGAGACTCAGATTTTTCCCAAGCCTTTTTATAGTCAGTCACTCACAGTACAAGAATTCATTGTCAAGAGTGAACTCTAGCTTTGCATCTCACATAGATGTATCTGATACATTAAGAGTTTATTTTCAAAGGCTTCTTTCCAAGTCATGCTATTGTCAGGGTTTGTAATCTAGCAGTATTTTCTCTACAATCTCACCAGGAAGCTAGAAGAGAATTGTCCATGAGTCACGAGAATTTTACCTGTGAATTCAACTAGGCCCCAGGCAGCTCAGAAGGCTGGCCACTGTTTCTCAAGCATTAGTACTAGTGCATGAACAGCATAAATTTTAACTGGGAGAGAGTGTTTTTAAAATAGAAGGGGGAGCATACACTTCAGTCCATCACACAGCTGGAGCTGTGTTACTGGTGGCTCAAATCAGTAGTCAAGGGATTAAGAAACTTTCAGCTTTTCCTTCACTTTTCAAATCTGTCCCACAGAAGACATCCTTTCCAGCTCCAGAGTAAAGCATACCCTAGACCCACTCCAGATCTACAAAGGAGCCTATCCTCAGCACAGGGTAGTTCCACTGGCCTCTGTGCACAAACAACAGTTTTCAAAACTGTCCTCCTCTGAGCTAACAAAACTCAGTTTTTATTTACTTCCAAAGTGGTAACTATGATGGTTTCCCCTCTCTGCCCTCAGCTGATTCTCTTTGCCATTTCTAAATTCACTCACTAACCCAAGCAAGCTGAGTGGCAATGAGTCTGTCCTTCCCAGAAGCATTCCTGTAGAGAGAATGGGTTTGAAGACAGACTTTGCAAGCCTATTCCATCCTTTGTCCCAGGTATAAATACAAAATACCTACAGCTCTGCAGACTTACTTCACTTAAAAAAGAATAAAGAAGGACAGTAAAATAATGGAGACTGCCAGAGAATGCAAGCCAAATTAATTTCAGAATTGGTTCATCCCTTACTGGCATCTTCAGAGTTGCATCAGCTTGCTGAGGAAATGGATTTGTCTTTGTGTTTCTGAGAATCCAGCCTTGTTTCAATTCTTCTGAACACTTCCTTCTTTCCTTCTGACTGCACTTCAGCTTTGATCCAGGTATCAGATAGGCCCACAAGGCAGATGACTTGCACTGAATTGAACACAAACTTCTAATGACAGGTTCTGCTACCTAGATGATGCATGGCACACAAGTGAACAAAACTGATAAGGTCTCACAGCTTCTTTCCCTGTTACCGTAACAAAGCACCTTGTAATGATATATGTTTCTTCTGTTCCATAAGCTGGTTGCCATGGCAAGTTACTTGTGTTACTCTGTCAGAAACTACAAGGAAACAATTTGCATTCCCTAGGAAGATAGAAAGTTTTAAAAGTTGATTGATTATCAGTGTGCTTTCTGCCATGACACTACTCATCCTCTAAGCTCAGGGAGAGATGAGCAAGAAGACATCCCAGTATAAGAAAAGGACTTACAGGTTTCTTGAGTCTAGTGTATCTTCAGGAGGATTAAATTTAAAAAATTATGAAGTCTATGGTGCAATGGGGAAGCAAAACTCACAGTATGCTCTCAGAGACATTGTTAAAGGGAGCACAGTGGCAGAGCCTTCTTGCAAACACTTTCCAAGAATGTTTTGGTTACACAGAAAAAGTGTGCATTCAGGAAAATGGGCCAGGGTGAGCTCAAAAGCCATGGAAAGAACAAGAGAAAGCAATCTGCATAATTAAAAGTCAGGTGAACTTGTAGAGATGGTGACAACAGGAGACTCAGAACAACAATAGCAACTGACACCACTAATCTACTCTGTGTCTGCTGAGAACTAATAAACCCTCCAGTAGATCAAAAATATATGGTGCATATCTGGATGTATTTAAGTATGTGTATCCTTGTGAAGCTAAAAAATTACTGTTACCTACTTTGCTGATGATTTTGATGATCACAAGAAGACCTCTTCGTGTTCTTTTGAGTTTTTTCTAGGGAGAAAGAATAATTCAACCTAGGCGTTTCTAGTAAAAATCACTCCAAAAAAGACTCTAATTTAAAAAAATGTGTCCTTGACCTGTAGCTGATGAGGAAGTTCAGTTGCTCACTAAGTTCTTGGCATGTCTGCATGTCACACAGTGGACAGCTAAGTTTATGTCTTGTCCACAATTCCCCTCTTACAGAAGTTAAAGAGCGGGTGAAAATATCAAGGAGTTAATTTTGGGTCACAGCACCAAGAAAAATCAGTAATATATCTTTATAGATTGAATTTAGAGTGTTGGTACAAAAGGCCCTGACAGGATAAGCATGTCTATGAGTTATGGCCTTCCAATTGCAAGCTACAAACAGTTTGGTGAAAGCAATCATGAAAAATTGAAGGTATGGGAATTGAAAGTATTTCAACTCCACTGCACATTTTGTTTTTGGAGTTTTACTGGAGCTAAGATACTCTCAGTTTCTTTTTTATTGCTCTGCATGCCAGTGGACCCAGTATTTGGTTAGCCTTCCTTTCCTGTCAAGCAAGGCTCACAACAGTTAGAGCACTGCAAGCCACACATTTTCCAAGAATTATACTCAAATTTAGAGAAAGAAACGAATAATCTGCTCAGGAAGAACATTTTTTTACAAACAGAATGGGCAATGACCTCAGAAAGTGTAAATCTGTTCTCTGACAAAACCAATGGAGTTACTTTGCTTTGCCACAGCTGAGGATCTAGTCCCAGTATTTTGCTTTTTTACCAAAAAGTAGAAGGGGAATGAAGACACTTTAAGGCTATTATCACCCTCCGTGTCTTTGCAAGTCTGTGCCATCACCCCTCTGCGATTGTGTGGTTATGACTCACCAATAGGTGATTCGGTCTCTGTCTTCCAGCAGTCTGCAAACAAATAGTCCTCAGGTATCTTACAGCCTGATGTGATCTGGCACTGAGGAATGAGCAAGAGAGGCAGTTTCAGTCTCCTCTTCTGGTGTCTCTTGGTTCTTGTAGGTCACTACAAGAGAAGCCCAAGGAGCATGAAACTGAGGTTCCCCCATAGCTATGCCTATTTTACTCCCTATTTGGCGCTTGCTTCCTGACAAGTTCTTCTGGGCCACCTAGCTACCAAAAAAATACAAGCCTGTTTTCAGGGCGCTTCAAAAAGCGAGGTTTCTGCATGCTCCAGTACGCTGCCTGCTCGTTAGGAAGGGCTACAACAAGACGAGACAGGTAGCCCGGAGAGGCGGTGCAGGGTGCGTGCGTGTGTCTGCCTGCGGAGAAAGCCATCACCTTTGTGTGCGCGGCTGCTCTGCCCCCGGCTCGCTCGGCAGAGATGCTGCCTTCCCGTCAGCTGCGGCCCTCGCTTCTGTGCAGAGCTCAGAGGTCGTTCAGAGTCAGGAGGGCTTGCTAGAAGCAAGGCAAGAGTTTCGAGGTAGGTTAAAGCTTCAGCCTTTTTTGTTCGGACCTGTCTGTTTGCGTGCTGGCTTTTGGAAAAGTGCTCCGGCAGGTTTGTTTGTGCTGGTGCAGCACGTTTGTGAGACCTGAGAAAACCTGCACGACTCTCTCAACGGGTATCCTTAGAACATGTTTAATCTGCTCTTGATACAAGCTCTGCAGGGCATGAGCTTTCTTTTTATTATGTGTCAAGCGTAGTATCTAGAACAATGGTTTTTAGATCGATTTTCAGATTCCTAGATACTTTTCTAATGGAAACAATAAATTGTGAAAGTGTGCTTGAAACATATGTCAGAGAGAACAGTGCTTTTCCAGTACCAGGAGCTCATACTTTATTTGACATCGTATTCCGCATCAAAGCTTGATTACTTCTGCAAGCTGCTGGATAACACAGTGACTATGCAATCCACTATCCAGTTTCCAAATAGCAATAGGGGAATCACGGTGCCCAAGAGTAGAAAATGGCAGAATGGGAAGCACTGCATTGGCAGACCCGATTTCAGGACATGAAGCTTGAGTGCATCAATATTTACTAGCTCTGCTTCAGCCGTGCTCCTTGTGGGACCCAAACAGGATCAGACAAGAGCCTTTCGACACGCTTGGACCTTCATCAGAAATTGCAGTAATTCTGCTCAGACAGTGCTTATCTCTGCTGCTAATCCTAACTGAACCCCATCTGCCTTATACAGAGTCAATTCAGGTGTCTTTTCTTTTGTGGCCTTAACTGCACTTAAGTAATTTGGAGTCATCTATTTTTCTAGGCATTTCCAGGGGCCACATAAATACACCCTGTGAGCCGAGTTTAGCGTATCGCGTTATCAGGCAGGACCGTGACTGGCAATCAACACTACATTTCAGGGTCTCTGGTCCTCCTCCTCCTCAGAACGCCTCCGTGGGGCTCCGACAAAGGCAGCGCAGCCCCCGGCAGTCCCGCGGGCAAGGGCGGGCTGCGGGACCGGCGGCGGCCGCCAGGC
>VXAX01006678.1:559550-682127 GCA_013399835.1 Leptocoma aspasia | reverse complement strand
GGCTCGGCGGGGACGGGTCGGCGGCGCCGCCGCCACCTGTTAGCGGGGCTGTTCCCCCCGCCGCCAAGTTCGTACCCCCGCTGTGCCGGGGCTGTTCCCGCCGTGCCCGGGGCGGCGGTGAAAAGGGACGGAGCCTCGGCCCGGTGGGCGGCGGCGGGCCCCGGGGTGCTGGGGGCGGTGGGGGCCACCCACCTGCTCGCCTGGCCGCGCCATGACTCTGCTGCCTGGGCGCTGCCTGCTGACCCGAGCCCCGGCAGGCCGCCGGGGTGGGAGGGTGGTGGGGTACCACCGAGCCACAGCTTCTGTACCCCCTTTGCCCTCCATCCCCTGCCCTCCTTCTGCACCCGCTGTGCGCTCCTCCTGCCCTCCCCCTCCCAAGCTGCAGCCCTTTTTCCTTCCCCCCCTTGTCCCGCTCTCCTCCATATCCCTTAGCTGCAGCCGTGTTCACCTCCTCTTCTCCGCACCCCCAGTTTGCAGCCCACTGCACCCGTCCTCCCTCATCCCCTTGCATCCCTCGCACCGCTCCTGTGATGCTTCAAAGGGGGAGCACCGGACTCCCCACTCTTTTGACATCCCCCAGGAGGGACCAGCTCCATGGCGGTGCCAGGCATCTCCAGGCCCGGAGCGAGGCGCGGAGGGGGCAGGCAGGTGGCGGAGGCGCAGGTATTTGTGTGCAGCTGGGAGCAAGTGAGCGAGGTCCCCCGTTCTGCGAGCATGCGGCTCTGCGGAGCTGGTGACACCTCCCTCCCCTCCCTCTCTCCCAGGGACGCTCGCCGCCGGGGCTCTGCGGCGAGCCGAGGCTGCCTGCACCCTGCTGCCCTGCGAAGGGTGTCGCGGGGCTGCAGCGGCTTCACCCCAAGTGAAGCTGCATCTGATGGCTCGCTTGGCCCATCCAGGTCCTGACTGGGGATGTGTTTTAAATTGCGTCAGGCAGTGGAGCGTGCCTGGAGACAAAAGAGGCAATGAGAAGTCAGAGTGGACTGGCGAACTCTGGAGCTGCTGGAGAAATGCTTAGGACAGCTGGAAACAGGACTGTGCAGCAGGAATGGCTTGCTAAGCCATTGCATGGCAAGTCAAGCCATTGACTGTTTCAGTGTCCTGAGTTGGGTGGTCATATCTCTTGTAGCCTGTGATGTGCAAGTTGCTCCTGGGTAGGTCTTTGAAATGCAGAAAGGGTAGGAACTCCCGGTGAGGCTGTGTCACGATGTACTTCGGTCTGGTTGGTATGGGTAGGATGTGCAGCTTGGAGCAGGAACTGGTTTTGAATGGAGGAAAGCACATGAGGTTTGGTGTGGGCTCAGCCAAAGAGTTGCTGTAGTCAGAATTGCTGATGTGTTTATCCCTCACAGCTCTGAAGTATTTTAATTCTACAGCTGGCGATTTGTGTGATTTTCCCAAGTGTTTTTAAGACAGCCATGACTGAATCCATGTGTATCACCCCTCTGTGTGTCTGGTCCTTTCCTTCTCCTCGTAAAATGTTTTTCCAGTGTGATTAATAATGTGCCAACTGCTTCATTTCAGCACTGGGGAGGCTGATGCTGATTGATTTCCCTGTTCAGTCTTCTCGGTGGGTCTGGAAGCTGATGGGTGTTATCACTGCAGAAAAGTCTGCTTTTGGGTGGGAGCTGTCAGCATGTCTTTTTTTTATCTCAGCGAACCTCTTACTTCTTTTAATTAAAAAGAGATGAAGTATGCATGGTAATACCCTTCATGTTTACATAAAAATGATCTTCTAATTAGCAATAATTATCTCCGTTTGGGATATTGCTGAGATATTTAAACAGGACTTATGACCTGAGGGACGCTTTTCTGGCCTCAGGGAGTTGCCCTTGTTGTGGTTCTCTCCTGTGGTGAGTTTGATTCTTGGCTGCTGCCAGTGGTAAAGGTAGAGCAGCAGTGGGAGTAGCCTCGTGTTCCTCTGATGTTGGCCTAGAAAGCCATGGCCATGGTTTCCTTACTGAGCCTGGTTCTGCTTCCCAGGGCTCCCTGGCAGCCCTGCCACCACACCTGTGGAGATGCTCTGCCTTTGATGGCTTTCACCCCATGCTCTGATGATTCTCAAGGGAACCTTGCTATTGTCTTGGGGGAGGGGGGATAAAAACAGGCTGAAAATTTGCCAATTGACCTTTTTTTTTTCCTGGTTCTCCCAGGGAGGTTTGGAGAAGGCTGCTGATAATGTGGGAGAATTTTCCCTGTGAGAGTAGAGATCCTGAGGCATCCTTGTCCATCTTTCACCTGACTTCCCTTCCCTTTAAGAGGAGCAAAGCTCAGCTCAAACATAAACGTTTGCTTCCAGGCTGGATATGGCTCCCACTGCCTTCCTTCCTGCTACCAGTGCACCCCAAATTTACCTTTCTATTAGGCTGCCCTTGGAGCTCAGCAGGTTTTCTTGGGGTGAAAAACCTTTATGGAGTAGAAAAGTTGAATATTGGGGAAACATTCAACAAAATAAAATCAAGACAAAAAGTACTTTCTATAGAGAGGGATTCCTTGTGGGAGGATGGTGATTCTCTTCTGTCTCTCAAGATGAGTTATACAGTATACTGTATTTTTGTCAGTCTAGGGAAAGCAAAAGGGTTGTGCTTCAAGTAATCTTTAACTGTAATTTATTCCCGGCTTCCTATTTTACCATTTTTGAACTGTAAATTTAGAACCAGAGCTTATTAAGCAGCAGATAAAAATGTTGAATGTATTTGAATTTTACTTGTATTAATCTAATAATATATTTATGACATGATATTTGATCAGCTCTATACCTGGCTGAAGACCACAAAATAGTGTTAATCAAACAAATTATTTGACAAATATGGGTGAGATTAAATAAATGATCTATTTGCCAACTGCTGTTCAACTGATTTGTCATGGCATGTTCCTAGTTCTCTTATCTTTCCCTTCCAGTTTTCATTCCATTTTTGCATGGTTTATCTTTTCTTGAACTGTCCCTGGTATCTGTTTCATTTATCTCTTTTGTGTCATGGTTTTCCTTCCATTCTTTCTTCTGCCTCTTTCCATGCTTTTTGAGTCTAAATTAGCTTTTTTCCCTCTTTTTCTCTACCTTCCTGGTGGAGTTTTTTTTATTGAGCACTTCATAGTCAGCTCAACTAAATCTGGTATGTGTTCCAACCCATAAAAATGTAAAACTGAACCCAGGCTGTGTGTGAGTATGAAGATGTTTGCTTGGTGGTAATGCTTCTCTGCCTCTCCCCGTGTTTTCTGGCTGTTTCAGGAAGGGTGTTCCTGCAGTTCTGGAGGTTTTCCCCAGCTCTCATTTTTGCTTGTGTTCTCCTTATACCTCTTTCAAAAGTGAATTTAACTTTGTATCTTAAGAAAGCAACCAGGATCGAATGGCAGCCCTTGTGTTGTTCCCTGGTAGTGTATCTGTATGCAACCTGCTTCCATCTGCTGTCTGACCAAAACCAGCCTTCCTGCCAGGCAGTTCTGCTTTCCTCCTGGCATCACCCTTCCTCCCCACTGGGTTTACAGCCAGGAGGTGGCTTGCAGTAGGGCAAAAGGAATGAATGCTCTGGACGTTTTCTGGTTTACCTATTTCTTGCAGAGTCTGTATGAAATTCAGGTTGATGAGGGTAGGTGGCAAGAGGTGAACAGGTCATTGTGCAGGTTATAGTGCATGACTGAGCAGTCACAATATTCACCTTTGATCTAGAATTCAAAAATGAAAGTCTCTTAAGAAGTGAAGTTTCTGTTATAAAGAAGACTTGGTTGGTTTTGTGGTTTGGGTTTTTTTGGTTTTTTTTTTTTTAACCCCTCCATGAAATCTAGGAGTGGGGAGGATAATTCAAAAACAATGAAAGGAATAGAAAACCTTGTCTTTCAGGGGAGGAAATTTGCTCTGCCCTGGCAATAAAGCTCAGGCAGCCCAGAGGGGTGTGATGGGAGCTCTCAGAGTGCGTGATTCGCCTCCGCCGATGGTTGCAGTGATGTTGCAGCAGTGCATGAGCTAAGCTGTGTATGTCATAGCTGTCTGCTTGAAGTACTGGGAGTTATGCCACGATGCCCCCTTGTACCCTGAAGGAAAGATCTGTGCTGTACTGAAGTGAACAGTTCCACCTCTCCTCTGTCTTCCGAGGAGGTTTGGGTGACACTCGGGTGCACAGATACAGCGAGCAATCCAGGCGGCACATTGTTGCAAAGCAGAATTGATTGGGGAGGATGGAGCCAAGAGGAATATTCTTTTGTAGTTAATTATTTACAGCAGGGAGAGAGAAGCTGATGATGTTTGGTTTATAATTACAGATATCCAGAGGTAAATACTTCAGGGTGATCTAGTTTATTCTGTGTGTTGCTACCTATTTCTCTATAATGTGTGACTGTCTAAGGACCAGCTCAGTAAAACCAAAACCCCGTTATCAACTTCTCACCAGGGGGGTGTGGTTCTGTAGCTTCCTGTGTGTGGTGCTAACTGACCCAAATGCCTACAGAGGGAATAGTCTTTCCATGCTTACTGTCTTAATGCATGACCTGCCTGTGGTGCCCATCTTGGAACAGCTGATCTCTGTGCTGAAAGATGACTTTGTGGCTAAAGCCACAGGATTGTCAACTGGGGAGTCCTGACCCCCCATCTGGTCTTGGCTAAGCTGGTTGCTTATCTCACTGGACTTTTCTTTAGGAGGGATACTAACCTAGCAGATAACCAGCAAATATCCAGCCTATCTGCTAAAGGGGTAGGACACCCCGTGTGAGGCACTCTGATAATGCAGAGGCAGTGGCAGCCCAGGTACTTGTATACTGCTATGCTGTGGGCCAAACTTTAAGAGGATTTTTCCTTTTGCATAGCTAAATCCATTATAGATCAGACTGCTCGAATGCAAGTTAAATTCAAGAGCTGGTGGAGCTGAGTTTAAATGTGTGTGTGTGGGAGCAATAACTTGACGAATACAAAAAAGAGACATTGCTGCAATGTCTCTGGGAAGATGCCTGTATGTCTTCTGCTTGTTTAGCCTCCTTGAGAGAACAGCAGACGTGAAGGAGAAGCTGTGGCCTGTGAAGTGAAGAGGATGTCGTGCTCTTACTGGGAGAAGAAGAGGAGCAAGATCTAAAAAGCTGGGGAGTAGGAGTGAAATGAGTGATGCAGGTGTGCACAGCGGGGGCTGCTCCAGGCTGCCCTGTTCTCCCTGGGTAAGGCTCTGCAGAGAGAGAAGCGAGGAGGAGATCAGTGGAAAAAGGCATTGTGGAGGCTGCTGCTTTGCAGAGTGGTGCAGTTCTCCTGCTGGTCAGGGCTGAACCGAGGCATGGCTGGCTGGCAGTGGAAGTGCATGGGGCTGTACTCCCTGAGAAAGGCAAACCAGTGAGAAATCTCCAGAGTCTGGCCAGCAAGTGCTTGTGCCTGAGGCAAGCTGGGATCTTGTGTGGAGGCTTGCTGAGAAGTGAGCTCTGTTCATCAGCAGTTTTTTGGGGTAACAGGCAGCCACCATGTCTCACTGCTCCAGGATCACGTTGAGCGCTCTGACACTCTGTGCTATCTTCAGCAGTTCTGTGGCTTACATCCAGCTCTATTCAGCCTGCTTCAAACCACGTGTATAGAATAAGCTTGAATGTATAAATTTGGAGCCTGCAAATGATGGATTCCATCCCACCCCAGATAGCCACTGCAGCAGCCAGAGCAGTATTCCTGGTGTGGCACTAGGTCCTCTGTTTCTGTAGTGATTGTAGCAGCTGTGCTCCTTCCCTGCATGGCTTTGCATTGGGTGTCAGGGGCTTAATGTTATGTGAGGGGCTGGAATTCATTCTCCAGGAAAAGGCTGGGCTTGAAAAACCAGGCTTTGGTTGGTATGATAAATAGATAAAACAGTAGTTGATTATGTTAAATAAAACATCACTGTTTCTTGTATGGGACTGATCCTGGCTTGTGTGTATGCTAATTCTGTGATTAATTTTTTTCATTGTCTCCCCTTGGATCTCTGTCTGTAGATGCAGTGGCTCCTTTTGGGTCCCACTCTGTTAGACTCCTGCTGTGAACAGCACAACTCTGCTTCATAGAATGCAAACCTAGCAAATGCTGGTGAAAGCAGGAGGTACCCCCTGCCTGGTGTGTGCATGCACACCCCTTGCTTCCCTCCCTTGTGTGCAGAGGATGAATACATAACCTTACAATATAACCTTGGTCATGCAAGGTTTCTCCCAATCTTGTTTCTCCCGGCCTTTTCCTGATTTGCATGATACTGTAAGAGGCCAGTTGGCTTTTTCTGGAGGGCTTGTCCCACTTTCCACACAGGCAGCCTTGGGCAAGTGGTCTGCTCCCTGACCTGCTTTGACAAGCATGTGCTGGCTTCTGGCTCTGCTGATGTGAGAGCCAGGGTGAGGGTGAGTGCTGGGGGCTAGGCAGGAGGAGGACAGGGCTGTGCTGGTTGGTGGTGTCACCTCCCATCTGGCAGTCAGCGTAGCTGCTGATGGATGAGGAGGTGCACGCAAATCCCTGCTTCACTTTCTGCCTCATTGTTCTCCTGGGGTGTGTGGTGGCCGTACTGAAGTCTTAGAGAGCCAGATCTGCTCTCTCTCTTCCTAAGAGTACAGCTGCATGTCCTCCATTCTGCAGTACTCAGTTGCAGCTGATGGCTCTGTAGCTATTCTGGTGGCCCCTATAATTTCCAAATATCAAGGTATTGATTCTCAAAACATATGCAGACTGGATTCTCAAAGCATTAGGAATTAATACCATGACCATGATGGAGGTAGGAAACAGAGGTGTGAGAGAGTCAGATCTAGACCTGGAGAAGTGCTTCAGCCCCTGCTTTTCCACAGAAACAAGGCTATGTACTGGTGTGGCTCATAGTCACAGGGACATGTGCAGGGTCTCACCAGGTCTGTGGCAAAGCTGGGAGGTAGATGGATGAGGGTGGAAATCTGTGATTCATTAGCAAATTACAGTCATCTGATCCACACAATTACTGCACCTGATTATCAGGGGCCTGACAAGATGTCCTCTGCTTCACATTACTTCTATGATGACCACATTAGTCTGTGTTCAGTAGACATCAGTTCATACCTCTGCTGTTCCTCTTCCTCTGTGGTGTGTATCTCAAGCAGCCACCCTTTCCCAGTCTATGAAGTGTCCAGGCGTGGCTGCCCCCCATATCTGCTAGAAAGGGAAAAATTGCCAAGTATCTACCAGTGCCTATAGCTGGGCACACACCGGGTGGGGAGAGGAGAGACATTATTACACCCCTTTGTTTTACAGCTGGGAACTGGGAAATGAAAATTCACATTAACAGGAGGAGCCTAGGGCAGAGCTGAGAACAGAAATTGTTGTCCTAGTCTGGCACTTTGACTACAAGGTCAGTTTCCCATTTCCTTTGGTAACTGATCAGCGTCAAAAGATTCAGCACCCAGCTATTGGCGTGTTGCTAATCTGATTTTCTGATGAGAGAAATGCTTTCTTATCACAACGAACACTGAGAAGGTGGGGGTTTGTTTCCTTTTATCATTTCAAGGAAGGCTGTCTTGACTGTTATTTTAATATTTTAGGTGTCTGGTCTTAGAAGTGATGTGAGTGGAGGGCTGGGATGGCAGTGCTTTGCATGTCAGTCTTCAGGCTGTAAGTGGGGCTTGTGTCCGAAAAAATTGATAGACATCCCCTGGTAAAACTGAATGTCAAACAGTAAGAAGATTTGGTCAATTGAATAGAGATGTTGGAGGCCTCTGGATAGGGATTGTTTTAAAAACCAGAGGGCTTTAGGATCTTAATTTGTGTTGGTGGCAGATGATTGCAAAATGAGCAATTTCCCTATTGGTCATCTGTACTGAGGCACCTTTTCTGGAAAGATCTAAAAAACAAGATGCAGTTAATTTACCAAATTTTTGAGGTTAAAAAAGAAAGCAAACGTCCCAGGAGGAAAAAACCTAAAAAAAGGTAGGTTTCTCCAAGAAGTGAAAACCCTTTACTTTTTTTTTCCAAAGCAGTTTCCGAGGCACCTAATCTAATCTTTCCAAAACAATCTCTGGCAGCCAGGGCTCACATGTTTAAAAAAAACAGTGTAGAAAGGAATGTATTGTGACAGTTTAATTTGTTGCTGAAATATGGTCACCTCTGGGGTAATTCAGAACAACCATAGAGTGGATGATAAACCTGTTCAGGATGGGAGGTGAGCAAAGGGAAGCTACTGAGATGAAACCCACTATTCAGAGGTGTAATTCCTGGGATTTGGTTTGTCCTCCTCCTTTGATTCTAATGGGGCTGTAGCCTGTTCAAATGTGCTAAACAGGGCAGTTGTTGCTGAGTCCTTGCTGTAGCAACAAGGGAGGTTTTGGTGGTGATTCTCTGAGGGAGGTGGTAGGGAAGAACGTCTGGTACTAGCCAGCTTTAGAGATGAAATGGGGAAGGATTACAGCCCGTAAGGTACAGGTCCCTGGCAGGGGATTTGTAAAGGCCCAGGTCAGCTAGCTGGATTTTGTAGTCACCAATCCATGCATGCAAACTGAGCTGTGAAAGCTGGCTTGAAATTTCTACTGTTTTAAAGAAAAAACAAGGCAATTGCCTTGGAAAGGGAAAACAAGGATGCTCTTGAGAAGGGTAAGGAAAGCCCTCCTGAGTTTTAGTGGAAGATGTACAGTTTAAAAAAAAAAAGTTGTATAGAGTTTCTTATCTGAAGTATGCTCCTTGTGAAGAGGTGGGAAGCTGAGTGCCTAGGAGAGGGCTGGGCTTTCTCAGAGCATGCTACTGAGTACATGGTTTTTTGGCAAGCTCTGCAGTTGCATTGCAAGAGGGCTGTGAGGTCTTGTTCAGATTCAGCTGAAGTTGGTTGAACTCTGTTTGCAGTGGCTGGGCTGGTGGGCAGTGCAGCATCTCTCAGGTCAGTTCAGGTTTTCATCTCCTTTGTTTCAAAGTCTCCGCACCTGGGATTAGTTTATTCAATTTGCAGCTTAGAGCGATTTCAGAAGAAATCCCAGAGGAGGAGAAAAAGAAAAAGAGCACTAGGACCTGAACAGGTGATAATTATCAAATGGGTTGTGTTGTGGAACTGGGATGTGACTGGCAGCTGCTGCGTGGAGGTGGACAAGCAGCAGTCACACTTTCTCAGCATGGCTTGCTCTCCTGGGGCATTGGGAGCAAATACTGTTGGGATTGGAATGCAAAGAGATAATGTTTAAAATCTGAGATAGGAGCCTGTGAGCTTGGTGACAACTGAATGCTGGGGTAGAAGAAAAAGCTTTGTCAACAGTAAGTCACCCTTTCAGGGAGCTGAATTAAACTTCTCATTTTCTTCTGAACCCTTCAGCTCAGTCCCACCATGGGTGAGTGTTGTGCAGTCTCTTCCATGCTTGCTTTTTTCCTCCTATTTGATTTGAGGGCCCTTTGTAGCAATTTATCCTCCATGCATCCTGTTATCAGGGAAGTTATTCTGCCTGCAATCCCTGTCTGAGCTTAATTTTGTGGTTTTCTGTAGCATGAGGGCTGATGGCTTCGCAAATCTCAGAATACCTCCTCCATCTCTCTCCTGGCCAGCCCAGCAGCATGACAGCTCCATTTAACATGTGCTGTCTGCTTTGGCTTCCTGCCCCTAGACTCATTATTTTGCAGTTGTCTGCATCAAGCTCCTGTGTTGCCTGCCTCAAAGGATTGTATATCAGAAGTCATGAAAAGGAGAAGAGTCCTCAAGGCTGGCCTGTAAATGCCAAATCTCTGTACTAGGAGAAATGGCAGTCCTCTCCCATGTCCTTGACCCAGCCCTGCTGCATGTATTCATCCTTCCCTGCCTGTCATGGTGGATCTCTTGATGGGCACAAAGTGAGCCTTGCTGGCTCTCTGGGTTCTCGTGGCATGAAGTGTTTGGTGCCTGGGATATTCTCCTTTCTTCACCTGCTAACACAGAGGCAGGCTGAGACCTGCAGCTCTGCCTTCTCTTCAGCCATCCCCCAAAATTATTTGGATCCACTTGGAACATCATTACAGGGAAGGTGTTGGGAAGTTTTCTTGATGGTAAACACTTAAGGGCTTGGGCCTCAAATCTCCAACCTGAAGTGCAATGTTACCCTTGGGCCTTAGGGACTGAAGTGCTTTTGTGTAGGTGCAGGGTGAGCTAGTCTCTCTCTGAAAAGCTTACCAGTAAAGTGCTAGATGGGGAACGTCAGGGTGCAGTTCCCCTGTCCAGATGTTGGCATCTAACATCTCAGCCCCTCAGTCCCCCTATACAGGCAGCAGAGGAAATGAGCACTTCCACCTCACCATAATGCAGGTGGATACCTGAAACAGATCAGACAGACTGTGCCTGTCTCTGCTCATTGATGATAGAGAGGCTCTGGATGATGGGCTCTTGTGGGCATATCTGTGCTGTAGGTGAGATGAGTCCCACCTTGACTAGCTGTACCGAGCATGCTGGGGTAGCACAAAAAGAGACGAGACTGTTGAATGTGGTCTGTCCTTGGCTGTCTGATCTGCTAAGCATGTTCATCTTCCTTGGTCAAGAAGCTACCTTTCACTTTGATTCCTTGCTGGCCAAGCATGGAGGAGAGGGATGTCATCCAGACAGCAACTGAAGACCAAGTTAAACACCTCTCACAGGTGCTCCTAGGACAGAGCTCCAATCCTGTCCCAGCTCTGAACCAAGGGATATTTTAACCAAGTGAAGGCAGAAGGTGTAGGTATGAATGGAACAGTTTTGTCCTTGGTTCATCCTTTCATACTGAGGCCAAGTAGCTGCTAACATAGGTCAGGGGTTACTCAGGTACTTCTCAGGAGCTCCTGACCTCCTGCATGTGCCCCATGTGTTGTATTGGAGTGGGGAAAGACATGAGACCTCTCTGTCTAGAGCTGAAACAATGGCATGGGGACTTCAGATTGCAAACCAGCAGGTGATAGCAGCAGGAGCCCTCCAGTGCCTCAAAACAGGCTGCACGTCTGGGTGTTCCAGGCTTGGTGGGTAAAACTCTTTCTGTTAGGGCAAAAAGAGCCTTTTTCCTCACACGGAAGCACTGCTACATGCCATATTGTGGCTTTGGGGATGATGGAGTGAGTTTCTGTAGATTGTATCCTATTTGACCTGAACCTTTACGTTTTCTCTGAAGACCCTGGCATGGTCTGTAGGGAGTAGGTTGGAGGAGACCTAGAGCTGTTCTTGAAGGAACTAGAAAAGCGAAATTGAGCCAACTGAAAGGAATAAAGCCTGATAGCCTGGGGAGGATTTTCTTGACTGGCTGAGTTTCCCTTTTGATTTGGAGCACTTGTTCCATCATGCCTTTTGCTGGGGAAGAATTAGCCTGGTGGCAGAAATACAGTATGCTGGGTGTTTTGGGAGTGAGAAACCTGTCTGCAGCAAGAGCCCACAGAGCTTGAATTCAGCCTCTGAGTCCCTGTGCAAACAGCTGGTTGCAAGCCTGCTCAGTAGGGGATGGTGCCATGCCAGAGTCTTTACCCTCCATCTCATGCCTTTGTTGTCAGCATGATAGAATGCTACAACCCTGAAGAAAAAAAGAGTCGGTTTTATACCCTAATTTTGTTTGTTGTTGATATTCATGCTGTAATTCCCATCACTTCAGACACTCATTAAATGGTGCTCTGGAGAGTCTGTCTAGTGTGTGCACTGCAGTTACTTCAAACTTTACAATAGCGGGAGGTCTGTTAGAGGTGAAATTTCTGACTGGTCCTGGGTGGGAAACACACATACTGTGCTACAGTAAAAGGCAAAAAAAATACGTTATATTCCATTATATGGTGTATTTTCATCATTTCACAATGCATCTGATCTCTCCCTGCTGTCCTTCCTGGCTACCACAAACTTTTGTACTTTTTGTCTCATGCTCCTAGGGAACAGAGAGAGCAAGTATGAAAACCTTCAGGAGATTTTTAATATAGTAAGGAAGGTATATCAGGGCTTGCAGTTACCATATGTTTTTTCTCTGATACTTTCCTTGCTGTCCTTTCCCTCTGACCTTTGGTAGAGTAAACAGCTGACAGTGTTTGAAGAGTGTCCCAACAGGGAGGCACCTGGCACAGCACCGGGTCCCTGCAGCTCCTGTGCATTCCTAGGTATGTGCTTAGGGCTGGCCTTTTGCTGGCATCATCCTGCTGCTGGCTGGGTGCACTGTGACAAAACAGTACCTTTTACTTGTTAATTTTTGGCAGCATTGACAGCATGCTGGTTGCCTTGTCAACAGGAGATGGTTTATAGGTCTCTGGAAGATTTCCAGCAGTGTCACTCAGCTGTTTGCTCTCCTGGTTGAACAGGTGCACATACAAGTCTTTGAAAGCTGGCGGGAGAAACCAGGATCCATCCATCCCTTTCACAAAGGCTTTGTTACTATATGACCTTCTAACTGATTTTCCTAATTCCCTAATAATGTATATATGTAATTAAATCTAGGCAGACAAGGGCCTTGTCTTCAAGCCTTGGGCATGGGAAATTATGTAATACCATCAAGGTGCCTTTTCTGTCCATGGTAGACCCAACCTTACTGCACCAAGAGCTTCCTTAAGATTCCACCTTTAGGGTGGGAAGAGGAAACCCAGTTCCCTCTGGTAGTGCACCAAAGGCTGCTTTGGTTTCTGATTCAGCTCTGCAAATACTGTCTAGTGGCTTCAGACTGGATGTGAATTTGGCTGGTATTATTTCCCCTATGAAGGCTAGAGCAAGGGAGAGAAAACTAAAGTAGCTTGTCTTAGCTTAAGTCAGCACTACAGAGCTGCAAGTTTTTGTAGATCCTAATGAAAGGTCCCTGTTATCTGTCTTGATATTTTGCTGGTTGCACAACTTGCACATCCCATAGATGCAAATATTTTCCTGGGGTTGGCCCTGGTTGCCCAAGGAGGGTGTTTGTTCAGATTCTCATGCTTTGCAATTAATATAAGCTTCTCAACTCCGTGTGAGAGAAAGAAAGGGAAGTGGTGCTAAGTGGTTTGTTTTTGTTTTTTTTTTTTCTCTCTCCGTGTTGTTCTTCACCAGCTGGCTACTTTGAAATGAGCATGTTGTGGTTTTTTCCTTAAGGAGCAACGTGTTGCTGCAAATTCAGCTTTGGAGAGGTTGTGGGAGCTTTTGTCTGCAGCTGCTGCAGCAAGGCACAGACAGTAGGTGCTGCTGTGGGTACCCAGCCTGCGAGCCTGCTCTGGCTGGAGGTGATGCCAGCCCAGCCAAGTGGCAGGGTGCTTCTTCCCCACTGCATTCCCACACTCACTTGGTGGTGGCTGGGAGATCCTGTGAGTCCTTGCCTTGCTCCAGACCATGCAAGAGCAGCAAAGTTCACACCATGGGATGCTGTCAAAGGAATGAGAACCTGTTTCAAGTCAATACCTTTTCTCTGCCTCGTTTAGCTATGGCAGCCTTATCTTAAGAGGGCTGTATGAAGTGTGCTTGTCACAGCTGTGTCAGGCACCCACACAGCTCATGGAGATACCTTGTGTGTTCTCTTCTGAGCAACTGGATAAAAAGTGGCTACTTTAGAGGGTAAATTGCTTCCATGGGTTTAATAAAATGTATCTAGTTTAGACCTAGAGAGCACACTTCATGCTTCAGTACAGTGGAAAACCTTTGAGTGAACTTCATGAAGTCTGCGTTCGTTGTGTTTTTCAGAATACTCTCTGAATCTGCATTTGTTTTGTGCTCTGCAAAAGCAACAATTCCTTTTGGGATTGTAGAATAAAGAATAAAACACTAGCTTAAAGTGTATACTTGTGGAATAAAGAGTAAAACACTTGCCTAAAGTGGTGTGGAGGAGTTGTCACCCTATGAAACTCAGCCTGGGCCATTGGCTGTCACACTGGTGTTGTCTTATGACCATGCAGCCACTTGAAAGGGAGGAAAAAAAGGCCAACTACATGAATTTTTGTGTCTGATCAGGGTTTTGACTGTTAATTCAGATTTCCTGTTCAAGTTCACATAGTATGTCCTGAGTTTGATCAAAACTGAAGAAGTAAGGGAAAATTAAGCCTGTGGAATGGCAGCTACCACTTGGAACAGCTTCTTTATGGAAGCTCTCCATTCGGGCAAGAAATACTAACCTAAAATATATTTTCCTTCAATGCAGGTCTTCATCCTCTTTGTCCTAATGTTAAGTCTCCAGGTGAAAGGCAATAATGGTAAATCCTAGAGCCTAATCAGCCTTCGATGGAGGGAATTGATTAGGAGCGAGACAAGCTCTACTGTAAGTTTTTAAGGATGGATTGTGAGGCTAAGTTGACAAACTTTCAGTCTTCTGAGCTCTATTTTTTCCTTGTTGTTGGAATAGGAATTTCTATCTTGTGTTAATATACTCGCATTACAAAACTCTGCAGCTTTTCTTTTTGCTTGAGTGGTGCTTCAGGTTAAAGTTGGCTGGTTTGGCCTGTGAGATGGTGGTTTTCTGTGAGATTTTTCCATTTTTAGAAAAAGCTTTTTGCAAACACTTGATTACTTTCTTTAATTTAATTTTATTTCTTCAGTTGAAGTTCCTGTGTGGGAACAATGACAGCTGTGTAGGAACTGTACCCACTACACCAGGCTGGGGCCTTGAAGGTTCATTGTAGGGACACACATGGTCCTCAGGGTGTTGCTTTCTGAAAATAAGAGGATTTTAAGGGAGAAACCAAGCAGCAGTGTATTTCTAGATAGGTGTGAATGATGTACAAGAGTGAGAGACTGCAGGATGTTCCTTAGGAGCCCTGAAAAACACATGGAGAGCCCCACTACCCTTAAGTGAAGAGGGAGCTTTATAAGCACATCACTCCTGTTCAGAATCTAACTGGTGGCTTGTCTCTGCCAGGTTCCTGTGAAGGTACATGATCATGTTTGAGATCTCACAATATTGGCAAGACTGTAAACATTCAGAGTTCAAGTTTAAGCTCAGAAGTTACTCTTCTAAGAAAAGAGAATTTTGTCATACCAAGGATCTGAGGAGATGCAGATCCACAGAGCAGAGCCTCTGACTCCAGATACTGTTGTGGTTCTCTACTCCCTTAAGGAAAAAAAAAAGCCAAACCCCAAACCACCAGAACTCTGAAAGAGGTTCTTGTCCAAAAGTGAAGATTTTCTGTAGTTGTTCCAAATGACTGTTTCCTCAGGGGGATCATTTTCATAGCTTGTGCTCAATTCTTTAATCCAGCTCACAGCCCACAAGACAAATGGGGTCATGACAAGAGCCAGGAGGTTTGCATGATCATACTAGACTGGATCATCTTTAACAGTGCCACTTTGCATCACCTGTCCATTTCTTGCTTTTTCCAAACCACTGGGGAAAGAAACAAAACCCCTAGCAGCCTTGTGACATTTAGCATTACTCCAACACTCTTCCAGTCTCGAATGGCCAGCAAAGGGCAAATTTTGCGGGTGTGGGTGAGCAGAATTGGAGAGGAACCTCAGATCATGCATAGGACCAGGCTTCCACTACTTGAACAGTGCCTTCTTAGCTGTTACAGTCTGTATTTATAGTAGCAGAGCAAAAAAAGCCTGAAGGTGTGAAAATGGATGATGCAGCCACCGGTATGAACAAACTGAGGTCTTTCGGTGCACATCCCATCTCTGTCTCCCCAGCCCTGCCTGGAGCTGCTTTAGTGGTATTTACTGTAGCCCAGGAGGTAGTTGTATGAGCTTTTAGGTCCAGTTTTCCACCCCCTTTCCAGAGATCATGGTTTAAGTATCAGAGCTTCAGTTCTTGTGTCTTTGCTGGTGCTTGTGAGGGCAGGGATGACCAACTGAATAAAAGGTCAGGACTCATTTGCTGGGGGCTGATGGCAAAGGGTGATAGCATGAAATACTCCCAGCAGTCAGTGGTTTGCAGAGTGATGTAGGTCGTGTAACAGATCTTCACATTTAGAGCATCTAGAACAGCATATAGGAAATACAATAATTTTACTTGGGAAAATAAAGTTGTATTGTTATGCACTGGGGAATTGAAGGCAGATCCTTGGATTTTTCCCAGTGTGCTGAAGGGAGGTTCAGATTTGGTTTATTTATTTATTTATTATATGTTAAACCAAAGCCAAAGAACTATGAGTCAGCTTGATCTTCACTGCTGTAGTTCCTGTGCCATGGTCCCCAGGCATTGTCTAACAGATGCCTGTACCCACACAAGCCTGGGTGAACCCAGAGACTGCAAACTTATTTTTGTCACCCTGTTGCAGAAACTCCTTAGGGAGGCTCTGTGTATGCTTAGGAGCCAGTGGTATGGGAAAGTCTCTTAGCAGAGAGTCCTGGGAAAACACTCAGCTGCTGATCCCAGGAGCAAGTTCTCTGTGCCAGCACCATATGCAATTCCTCATGGCAGCCAGATCTCCAGGGAGGAGGAAACAACTCTGCCACCTCCTTCCTTCTACTTTATGATGGCTGAGTTTTCTAGTTGCTCTGTAGGCACTCTCTGTGCCTCCCTGGCTGAACAAAGGTGTATTTGTGCTTTCAGAGGTGTTAGTCTGCCTCGCTGCTGTCTCAAGATGCAGAGAGGGATAAGTGCTCCAAATGGGCTAAGGCTGAAAATGAAAACAGACCAAGTGAGATCCTCGACAAGTGTTGATTGTCTCGGCTTTAGTGGTGTCAGTGCAAGGACTCTACTTTTTGCCCTTTCCTTAGGGTGAACCTTCAAGGTGAGATCTCTGTTGGGGGACTCACTTGCCAGGTTCTTACTCCTTGGCTTGGGCTGTCCTCTCCCTTCCTTCAGGAAGCTATAAAAACTTGCACCTTGTCCATACTACGTGCAGATAATGGCTTAGGGCTGTCAGGAGAAGTTGTCTTTGAAGTTCTAAGTTTGCCTTCTGAGGTTATTTTTTTCAGGTCAAATACAGAACTGTTTGCATGAGCCTTGTAAAGTCCAAGAATAAATCCAGTGAATGCTGCTGTGTTTCTAAATGTCTGCAATGTGTGCTTCCTCAGTGTTGCAGAGCTGTGCTTGAGCAGCAGGACCAGCAAATCTTGAGAGGCTGGGGGGGAGATGGCTGGACACCAGGAAAGAAGATGAGAAGCCATATATATGCATATAAAAAGAAGTGATGTTTATAGTTTTGGCTTTTCATTGCTGAAAGGTGTGAGGGAAGACAGTGGCTTAAGAAGATAAAGATTTGAGTGTTGTATGGACAGCAGGGACAACCAGAGCTACACATTTTTCAAAGAGAAGACTGGTGTAGGGGCCTCTTTTTTTGCTTTTCAGATAATCTGGCAGGATGAGGCCCTGCTCTGTGACCACAGATGGTTTCCACTGAAAAGAGTAGAAGAAAGTTTTGGGCAGTGAAGAATTCCCAACAATGTAATTCATACCCAGCCATCACTTACACTGCCCTAATGAAGTTACATCACGGTAATTCAGTGCATTACAGTTCAAAGTTCAGAAGTCCCTTTTTCTTTCTTCTTTATTTTTTTTGGTTGGGTTTTTTGTTGTTGTTGTTGTGTTTCTTGTTTTGGGGGGTTTTTGTTGTTTTTTGGGGGGGTGGTTTTGTTTGTTTGGTTTTGGTTTGGTTTGTTTTTGTTCAAATGTGCAGGAGCTTTTCCTGCTGCTGCATGGGATTTGCCTGGGGACTTTGCCATGCAGAGGTTGCATGGCATGCACATGGTTGCACATGATCTGTGATGCAGGTTGCATTGTCATGCCTGACAAAAGGATGCTTCAGTTTAGAAGGGCACCTGCAGGATCACGTTGCCCCATTTTACTTTTCCCAAGCTGTGACTCCTCCAGCTCATGTTGCAGATGTTTTGGGTTGTACTTAGCATGGTTTCTTTCTGTGCTCTCAGGATAAATCAGGTGCTCAGGACAGGGTGTTATAAGTGTCAGCTGTGTCTGGTCACCAGGTGCTTGCCAGGGCAGTACCAACTGCATGCAGGTGTTGGTCTCTGGCTGACATCTGCTGAAGGTATTCTTGGTCTAAAGACTTTAAGGTTTTCTTCTTTCGGTTTGCGGTTAGGGGATTTTGTCCAGGCTCCCTTGCATCTCTTTGTCTACTCACTTCATGGACTGTCTGACACACTTTTCCACAGTAAGATGTCATCCCTGAAACCAAGGGCATTGTTTGCTTCCTATCTGTACCTCTTTAATCAAGCCAATGTGGTTCATGTGACTGGAGTGAGTGTTTGCCCACTCTGTTGTGTCAGGTGCAAGTGAGGACCTGAGGCCAGTGTTGCTCTTTTCTCCATCAGCTGTTGATCCGTGTAGAGGAACACCTAAGTTGGGCAGGGTCTTTGGAGCTTTATGGCCATGTCAAAAGCAGTACCAAAGCCAGATCTGGATCTACTCATGGCCTCTACCAGGGTTGTCCGAGGGACTGGAGTTGAGGGTTTCTGCAAAGATGTAGGTACATCTAACCTTTAGGCATTATCAGAGGGACTTCAGCCACTCTTTTGCTCTCAGGGGCTTTGCTTATTTGTGAATCAGCTTGTTGGGCTCCAGTGTTGAGGAACCACATCTGACACAGGCTTGGTGTTTCGCATTTCTGTGGTTTCTTTTCAGCCTTACTTGGCCTGCAGATGCTGGCTGCGAGCCCACCCAAATCCTGCTTGTCGCCGTTGCTGTGGACTCCTGAGGAAGCTCTGGAAGGAAACCCCCCCTGGCTTTTGCTGATTGTGCAGCTCTGCCAGCAGATGCTGGAGGCTGTGACAGAGGTGGTGGAGAAGGCTTTGTGCTCCTGTCCCCTGCACACTCAGCTGCAGCCACTGATGAGCACATGTGTTATGACCAAAGCTCGACTGCGGGGGAACAGAAATCCCCAGCTCTACCATAAGTTTCCTGTGTGACCGTCAAGAAGTCACTTAATTGTTGTGGGTTCTTCATTGCAGGGTGGAATTCCTTGTTCCTTTATCTGCTGTGCCAGTCATCTGTTGCTGAAGGGTGGGATATAGGAACCTGTGCGGAGGCCCCTCAGAGTTGAAGGAGCATGTCTCCTGTGTCCATTCTGTGATGCTTGCAAGACAGGCCGGATGAGTCCTTGGACGGTGTCCCTTTGTTGCTTCAGAGGGAAATGCCTTCCTTTTTAGTGTGGAGAGCTGCAGTCCTCACATCTTCAGTCTTTTTTGTAGCAGGTCTGTGATGTGACAGTGATGCACCTAACTCACCCAGAGCAACATTGCTTGGATTTTTTTTAAAATCCAGACTTCTGCAGAAGGATATGAGCATCACATTAACAAGTCTGAGGTAGCTGAGATTTGCTATAATCAGCAAAGTGACGTAATTCAGGACCCTAAGTTAATAAAATTCTGCTGATCCAAACTTAAATCTTGCATTGTAACCTTTGGATGTTTCTGTTGGGTTGTGTGATGGTTTCCCAGCATTGCACACACAATGCATTGGTTGGCTCTGTGTGGCTACAGACTTGGTTGTGATGAATGCGTTCACCAGGGCTGGGTTTGGAGGTCTTCTGTGGACCTCTCTGCCAGCAGTGCTCACTGTCCCCATCCCTCTAGGTTGCAGCTAGCTGGTGCTGCAGCTGCCAGGTCCATAAATCAGCAGGGTGCCCCTGAATATCTGCTGGATAATACCTGATGCATTTTCATGTTTACTACATTGTGTCACCCTGCTAATAATGTATCTTGGGGAGAAGGAGAGCAGGGACAGGGTCCCAGTAGCTGGTGCCTCCTTGCTTCATTTTATCTTCTCTTTCTGCTGCCACCTTGTCTTTGGTACCCTAAGATACCCCCACTCTTGCTTTTCTAATATATTTGCCCCAGCTGCTTCTCCCAGATGTGCTAAAGCAAGCCCTGCAGGTTTGCTTTTTGTTGTGGTGCCTTCTTCCCCTCCATCCCTGCTTTGCTAATAAATCAAAGTGTGTACCTGCAAAGGCCCTGCAAGGACTAAATGAACATGGGAGGGTGACTGTTATGTTTGAGCATGTAAATTAGAAAGGCCTACTAATAAAAAGACACTCTGGAAATATCTAGTCTTGGCTGTTCCTTTGAGTTCTGTTTTTGAATGAGCTTTTATTGGTGTCCCATTGGGAATGGAAGGTTGAAAAGGAAACTCAGTTTTTGTTTCTCATCCCAAAATGGACTGTCCCTCACCCACAACTCACCTGTGGAGAAGATGCTGTTGCACCTGTGCTGCTTTACCCCCCGTCTTGAAAAACGAGGAGGAAGAAAAGTGCTCTGCCACCTTTTACTGGAAAAGATAAAATTTTGTAAGATATGATTAGTGGCCTGTGAAATAACACATGTCAGAGAGGATGGATGGGGCTTGACTCTGCTTTTCTTCTTTCAGTACAAGATCCTAAGTGCTGTCCAGGGAGGCTGGGGAAGCCAAATTGGGTACTAACCAAAGTGTGTCCCGAGATCTGCCTGAGTCCACCACAGCCAGGACTGTCTGTCCTGGCAGAGAGGGATCCCTCTCACTCCTGCTCTGTATTCCTTCTTTTAGGGGGACTTGAACCATTCCCAGACAAGAGGACCCTGTTTCTCTGTGGAAGCTCATTAGCCATCCAGAGGGTGAGTGCCACATGAGCAGGAGCAGACTGGGCTCCTGCTGTCCCAGGATACTCATTTGTCTGCTTTTATGCTGCTGGACAACAGCTTCCATCTTTTGTCACCCAAACCCAATGCCACTGGCTGCCTGGAACCTTCTGCTGCAGGAGCTGTAGTGCAGTAGGACATGGGCTGTGTGAACCATTCCATTCCTGGAGACTAGTGTTCACCAATACTCTTGTAAATCCTATTTTGCTCCAAAACCTGACATTTAAAAAAAATTATTAACCATTAAATGCTAAAAAAACCAAAACAAACACCTAAAAGCTTTATCAAAACAATTCTTGAAACTTCCCAGATGCAACTACCCTGTTTTCTTATCCAAGTATTTGCTGGTAAAATACATGTGTTAGGATTTAAAGCCAGCAGGAAGTTGAACAACCATACTTATTTCCATTGCAAATTCTACTCAGTGGAAAGGGCTTGTATGCATTTCCTGAAACCAGTTTCCTAATTTTTCTTTGTCAACAGTTGTTTGGGAGGAACAAGGAAGGGGTAGGGAAGGGGAGGAGAACAGAAAGCTCGTAGGGAGAGTGTTTCTTGACTTTGGGGTACTTGTTTTGCTGGGCATCAGTGGTGCTCAGGTTGGGTTTGGCCCTTTCCTTAAGTGATGTAGGTGGCCACCTTATAGCAGTGACTTCCCCCTTTCTTGTAGCTGGGCTTCAAGTGAGGGAAACAGCAGAGCCTGCCCCTCTGCTCTCAGCCCTACCTGCATCTCTGGGTGCTTATCTGTGGATCTGAGCATCTGCCTCTCTGCTGGCTGCCTGTGCCCATGACCTAATTGTGATTTCATCAGGATAATTGGAGAGCAGGGCCTCTCATGCAGCACTGTGCTTTCCCACTTGATGTACCCTGCGTCCCCAATTGTCTCTGCCTTGGGAAGCTGGGCTGGGGATGAGCTGCCAGCTCTGACAGCCCAGCACAAAGACTCAGCAGGAGACCAACAGCTTTCCCATCCAAAACTTCTGCTGGGAGCGTTTTGTCTCAGGTGAAAACCCCAGATGGGAAATCACACTGCCTGAATTTAGTTCCCAGCTTTACCACCATTGATGGCTTTGGGCCAGTCCCTTGCCTTGTTTGCATCCCCTTGCCTGTCTCTGCAGTGAGTAGGATGGTGTTTCTGTTTCTGCATGGCCACCACCTCCAGCTCTAGCACTGGGTGCTCCATTCCCTTGCAGCTTAGTAGTGAGATCTGAATTTGTCCCTTCTTGTGCTGTTGCAGCAGAGGCAGATGGCTGCAACCTGCCCTAGCATGATGACAGGACTGCTGGGCACGGGAGAGGCTGGACCTTTCCCGAGCAGCTTGCCTGCAGCTGCTCCTTTCATCACCAAGAGGACCAGGCAGAACATACCAGGTACCTTAGGAAACCAGCCTGAAGACAGCATCTCTTGTAATTCCACACCATTATTGGGCAGTGTTTTCCCCAAAGCCTGATATTCTCTAATAGCTGTAATTACAGGGATCTGCTTACACTGATGCTGCATACTTATCTGCTCCAAGTTTCTACTTCATTGCACCTTATATCTTGTGGGAAAATCAATACAATTTGGTCCTGAGACTGGCAAGCCAAGAGATTGTTCAGAGCCTGGGTTCATGGTTGTCTACCACGTGTTTTAACACTTAACATTTACTGTCATCTATCATGTGGGTCTTGTTTTAAGGTTTCCTGGGTACCTGTCCATCTTTTTATATACTCAAGATATATCACACTGTCTTTCATGCATCTCATTAATGCTTATAGGTGGGATTTTAATGTAAAGGAAAGTTAAAAGTTGCCTCTTCTCTTGAGCTCTGTTGTACAGAGTACCATTTGTTTTTCTGAAAAAGGCTGGGAGGCCTGAGACAAGTCTCTTTTCCAGGGCGAGGTGGAGGGCTGCCAGCCCAGGCAGGGAAATGTCTGCCTCTGAACCACCTGCTCAGCCCTGGGAGGCTGGAGAGGAGATGAAAGTGGAGGAGTCCTGGCAGTTTGCAGCCTTCTGCATCTCCACAGTGAGAACTTTTCCTCCTTCACACTGCTTTCCCACACATGTTGGTATGTTCAACACTAGGTCCTAAGTCCTGGCTGCAGGATAGGAGTTCAGGTTTTATTTAAGTATCTCACATTATCCTGACCTGCACTGTGGCCTCTTCATGCCTTTGTTATCCATCTTTACCAACTTTCAGATACAACTCCAGTCTTCTCTTTCCTTGTGCAGGTTACTCTTGCTCATGTAGAGTCCAAGAGTGCTGAAGTGTTGGATCATACATCACAAGTGTAATTTAAAAAGTGTCTTCAGTTTTTTCACATCACAGGCCCTGCCAGATGCAGAGAACTGTGACTTGGGTGCTAGCACAGGTGGTCTCTCCCATCTGCATGTGATTTTTTTTTAAGGGTCTGTGTTCAGCAGTGGTGTGGGATGTATAATTTGCTTGCCTGTTTTTTCACCTTTTCTGTGGGCTGGCAGCAGTTAACCCACAGAGCAGTGTGCTTTCCCTCTGTGGAAGTTAGCTTGGAAGGTTGGTTCTTCTGCAGAGACTGTGGTGGGATGAGTGACTTGGTAGCAGGGAGACCTGGTGGTACAGAGTGGTGGTGGTGGTAGGGGAAGGTCCCACCATGATTCTCAAGCATTTCCGAGCACCTTCCAGCGTTTCCTGACTGCACGCTGCTCCTCACGCCACATTCATGATGCTGGAGATGTGGACATGAGCAGTCCTGACTTTAAAGTTTCTGAGATAATGGGCCTGTTCATCTCTCTTTGGAAAATAGTAATTTTGGTGGCCTGTATTGGGTGTAGAGAGTGGGGTGCATGGGCAATTCCTTCATCCAGAGGGAAGCTCTTGGGTAGCTGGTTTGTTCTCTGGGTTTATTGTGTTACTGACTTACTTAGGTTGTTTGCTATTTTGGGTAGTTACAGCTACCTACCAGTTGTTTTTCTTGGAATAAGCTCCCAACAAAGAACTTTATTAAGAATATTTACTTTTTGAGAGGGAAAGCAAGAAGAGTGTAGTTGCACTCTCTTGCTGCCAACAGCAGGTGATTGCACAGCTTTGTCTTTTACTTAAATGTCTGACAGCTGAACCAGAGAACAGGTAGCAGCTTTGGAGAGAATGATGCTGTCTTGTTTTCCTTTGTCCTTCCATGTTTTCCCAAGCCTTTTGTGGTTGGGTGGTCTCTGGCAGAGGGGTTGTGTTGCCAGAGATGCTTTGACTGGAAGCTGTGAGGGTTGGACCTGGTGCAGTGACCAGTCTGTGCCTGTTCAAGACTTTGTGCAAAGCTGAGGCTTGCAGGTTGCTGCTGGGAGAAGTTTATGGCTTCTGTGGAGAGGCAAGCCCTCTCTTCCAGACCTGCCTATCCCTCGGACCTGTCCACAGCTTTCTGCTGTTCTTTCTCAAAGGTTTCTCCTTGAATGCACATCTGCAATTTGAGCCTCCTACATTATGTCATTCCTTACCCCTTTTCTTCCTTGCCTCTGCAGCAATATTTTTGTGCTCAGTCCCTTGGGACAGGCTGCCTTTTCTTTCAAATCTTGAAGAGCTGGCAGAGGATGGAAGAAGGCATTCTGCTCCTTCTTGGCTTTTTTTCTTTTTTTCACCCTAATAGAAGATATTTATTGTCTCCAAGTCATCTCTCCAAAGCAGGGCCAGTATTTGCAACTTTTATTCTCTCTTTGGCATCCCTTTCTCTGTTTTCATCTGGGAGGTGCAAGCCAACAACAGGCACAATTGGTTAGATTTTTTTAGCTCACTTGTTGATTTAAAAAGCAACAAGTAAATTGGAAGCATTGGATAGGCTTCATAACAGAGCACGAGCTTGCCAGCCTCAGTTCCCTAATCTCTTTGGGGCTGGACAGGCCACAGAGAACATCAGCATTTTGGTCCTTGAGTGAAAACAAAAGGTGGCATTTCACACCACTGGAGGAGAGGCTCCTTCAGTCCCTCCACAGGCTGTGCTTTGTGATGTTGATGACAGTCTTGTGCATGAGCAAATGGAGGAGACTGGACAATCACTGGGGTTAAGCCAACAAGGTTTGCTTTATCAATGCTCAGCGATCACTGAGTAGAATTCCTGATGTGTGGGTGTGGATGACTGCTGGTAAAAGACTGGGATGAGCATTGTTCACTTGGAGGACTGCAGACCATTTCTGCCTGCAGGGCATCTCTGCTGAAGGGAAATAGAATCAAACACAGTGGCATTTGTGGTCATATGGCTCCTCTGGACAGGGCTTTGGAGGAAAGGGTGCCTGGTCTGAGATGAGCCCAAAGAGATTTGCAGAGTTGAAACTGACTTCTGATGCCTTTAAATGCAAAAACTCCCAGTGGGCAGGTGCAGTGATGGGGAATGCTCAATAATGAACAGTAGTAAAACTTCTGGCATGGCTGGCCTTACTGCAGCAGCGTTGTGCAAAAATCTGTCTCTTGATGTGTTTAGTTGGCTTGGTGTCTGTCCTGGGAGAGAAACAAAGTGATGGGAGGAAATGGGGGACACAGACAAAGCTCCTTCAGTTATTCTGTTGGAAGGGTGTCAGAGGCTCCCTTGTGGTGCATGTGCTGGAAACCTGCTGTGCATCCTTTCCACTTTACACCTGAGCTCTTGTTGAAACTGTGGTGGTGAGATGGGATGTACTGATGGGGCCGAGCCCCTTGGGTTCCCAACCTCTGCTGAGTGAGTTTCTGGAGGCTTCACAGTCAGGTCTCCCAAACCACCTCTCTAGGCTAGAGAATAGGGACCATGAACAAGATCAGGTTGTTTTTTGCAGGACACATCTGGATCTCCCGGTAACACCTGTAGCCTTGATGCTCAGACCTACTTTAAGTCTTAGCCCTGTGACAGCTTCTGCCAAGCATCCTGGTCCTTCTTTCTGCAGGCAGGGCCTCTGTGCTGCTTCCAGCACGTGCAGGCAGGGGAGGTGGTGTGCCCTCTGCCCTCATCCACGCCTCCATCCCCTCCCTGTGAGACAAAGGTGTCCACAGGAGCTGGGTGCTTGCTCTCCCCGCTTCTTGCTCAAGGCTGGCAGATGGCTCCTGTTTGCTGGAGCTGTGTGGCTCTGGCTATTGGGCTGGGAGCAGCTGCTGCTGCCAGGTGGAAGCACTCGGAGAGGCTTTCCTAGACAGCTTTGAACGGGAGCCAGGAGCCCTCTCGCTACGGGAGAAAATCCACGAGGTCAGGATTACCAGCAGCAGCAGCAGCTCCGGCTCCACGCCGGGGCTCTTGGCTTGGCATGCAGATCCCAGCCCTCCTCTTTCCAGTGGTGCTCCTGGAACTGCTCTCCTCCTTGCTGTCTCTCTCAACTGTTGCTTGGCAGCCCTGTGTGTGGCTTTTGGGGGGTGTAATAGTGGAGTGCTGCAGAGGTGATAAATTTGGATAGGGAAACACTAGATGGTGACCTGGATCAGACTTCCAGATCTTGAAGATCTTGCAGAAGATGGAGGAAGCATTGTTCCTGCTCTGTGTGGGACTGGGAGGCTGTGCTTTTGTGTTTCACTCTGTTATTTTGTGGTCAGCTGTGTGTGGGCTCTGTGTTGGCTGCTGAGCAATAGAAACTGGAAATCCTCACATCAGGTGAAGCTTTCACAACCACCAACAGGCTGTAAACCTCCATCCGGTATGTCACCGGCATGAAAACTGGGGTGTCTGTTACCATCTCTCTGACAGGAACCCCACTCTCTCTTCCCTGCCTCTATTTTATAGAAGCCAGAAACACTGCTTTTGGGGTGGTTGTTCCTTGAACCAGCCCCTGTGGTGGTGGTGGTGTTCCTGTGGTATTGTTGCGGTCCATGCAGTGAATCAGGACTCTTTGACTCCATATCAGAAGGCTTAAATATGATTTATTAAAATGACTCCATAGTTCAGAAAGCTTGGGCTATGTTGCCCAGTACAGAGCTTAGATGTTTTCTTCTTGCTGCCCTGTACAGGAATGTCAGAATGCTTACAATATCAGAGAGATAACAGTTCTTCACCTCATAGGTTGAAAGGATAGAAAACCATGTCTCCCATATCAAGAAGACAGGACAGACAAACCATCTGTCCTTGAACAAACACAGCTCAGAGATTGTTTATAGAATTCTGTGCAGGGAAAAATGCTTTCCCCTTGGAAGAAGATTTCTGCAGGCCTGCACTTCAGGAAGACTCATAAAATGTTCTGACAACACCTGTGGGGCTGAGGAACAGCCACCCCTGTGTTGGAACTATGGGTGCATTGAAGAGCAGCCTTGCTTTTCCCATGTTCAGGAGCAAAAAGTGTGATGGGGGAGTTTTGAGATGGTGCAGGTAAGTTTAAGGATAGGACCACTTGCCCAACTCTGTGGCAAAGTTTGACCATAAGGAAATCCCTGCTTTCCCTGCAGCCTTTGGCCAGGCTGCTTCTTCTGTGGAATTTGCCCATGCTCTGGTGTGCAGTTGGGTCTGCACGCTGCCCATGAGCAGCTTGCACTGGGGAAAGGAAGTGAGCTCCCCTGAGCAGTGATTTTAGCCCACATGAATTCAGGCAGCTCTCATGCCCAGAGCTGTCCATCATTCCCCATGCTCTCACTCTGCATTAGGACATGTTTTACAGTAATGGTATGGAGCAGGTAGGCTGGACCTGCCCTCCTTTGCAAGCTGCAGTCCCTGCCACTGCAGGGGCGAGGATGGCTGAGCAGTGGAGAGTTAGCTGAGGTGACAGCACCTTCAAGGGATGGTGTTAGTGAGCAAACAGCAACATTGCAGAGCTCTTGCATGTAAATTGACAATTTTGTCCGTGTGTGGGCTACAAGCAGGGAGTAGCAATGGCCCCTTCACCCCCCTCCTTTTCCCTGCCTCTTGAGTGCGTGGGGGACAAGAAGATGTGGGTTTGTGTTTCTGTGGAGGAGCCAGATCTTAAAAGTGTGCTGAGGTGATGATATGTAGGACTTGCTGGTGTGTGGCTGCCCCTCTGCTGTGCAGTGGAACTCGGGTGGAGTCTGGAGGAGGGGAAGACACTCAAGCTAACGTGGGTGATCACCTTGTCCCCCACCTCCTGCTGCAGTGTGGACCATAAAGCTGCTATGGCTCTGTGGGCTGGGAGTCTTCCAAAGGAGTAGGCAGTATCTTCCACTGGGGGTCTTGAGGGAGAACCCCCTCCTAGAGAACTTATGTCTTCTCCTCCCCATATTGAGTCAAAGCTTTTCTCACTGCCTCAGCAAGTCCTACAGACCTGGGCAGTTGTGCTGTTTTCCTTGAACATCTTCGTGGCAACTGCTTCATCATCAGCATCAGATGCAGAGCAAAGTCCATATGTTTTGCTGGGGGATGCAGATTTCCCTGCTCTGTAATGAAAGGTGGGAGCTAGTCACAGTGTTTCTTCAGAGCCCCAGGATCCCTCTGTGTTCAGCTGTGAAGCTGTTTGCTGTAGGGACGATTCCCTCCCCGATAGCTGTGCTGGTGGAGATGGTCAGTCAGCATTTCAGTCCCCTTTTCACTCTGTCTCTTCCCAGAGAGATGAGAAGCCTGGGGTGGGGATCTCTCCTGTCCCTGAGAAACAGTGCATGTGAGAACAACATATACGTGAGGGCATGCATTAATGGAGCAGAGCAACGTGTGTGCACAGCCAATTAGTGAGATCACTTAGATCCTCTCCTGTAGCCTTGCTTTCAATCTGCAGCTCTTCCCTGGCTGCCAGAACAGAGGCACATTGGACTCTCAGGGCAAGCAGTGTCACTTCCACGTAGGCACCTAGGGTGTGACATTATTTGCACTTCATTCCCCCCCACCATCACCACGTTTCCATCATGTTTAACTGCTTCTCCAGCACAGCAAACTGGGGTTCCTGCTTGGCATCATATTTGTTACCTGGTTGCTCTTTTGCACCTGCTCCTTTGCCTTTCTTTAGGATTCTGGATGCTGAGAAGGGCATGAGCTTTGTTTGCCTTTCTGCTATCAAGACAGCAGCTCAAGAAAGGGCTTCAGCAAGAGGTGGTTGTGTTAGATTGCTCCCTGCTCAAGAAGGAGATGGAACTGTCTGGGTGGTTTAGGGTTGCAGTCAGATGGGGATTGAAGGCAGAAAGTTCTGGCCTCCTTGCCATTAGATCTTTGTTGTGTTAGCAAATGCATCAGCTCTGGTCTGGCTCTAGAGCAGCCCTTGCTGGCACAGTTCATAACAGCTTCCAGAGTTTAGGAGCAGGGCTGGCAAGCCTGGGGAGGAGGGTGGAGTGATTTAGCTGTCTGGGATGGGAGGATGGAGGAGGGGGTTCTAATCCCTGTGAACACTGAAGGGTGTCTGACAAAGGGGAACTGTGAGCTTGTCTTCCTGCTACCTGCTGCATTTTGGGTGGCTTCCTTAGAGCTTGCAGATGGTGGCTGAGAACGAGTATCTGACCCTGGAGTGACTTTCAGTGGGCAGGGCCTGCAGTCCAATGAGGGTGGATTTCTATTTAAACCTTTGGGGTTTTGTAATCTTCCTGAGTTAGTTCCTCTTTCTCAGCAGACTTGGAGCAGAAATTTAAGGGAGGAGCTGAGGGGATGTGAATCTTCTGCTGCTGGAGGGCCATGGGAGGTAAACAGTACTGCAGAAGTGTGGTTTGCTCATCCTGACCCTAATCATCGTCAGTCAGCACCTTTTGTGAGAGCATCTCTTTCTCCTCTGCTGGGTGTGCCAAATTCAGCTCAGGGAGCAGGGATGCCCCTTCTGCAGTCCTCCTTCTCAGGATAGCAGCACCATTAGCTGGAGGACAGGCACAGGGTGTGGATGGGCCACTGTCTCAACTCTGCCGTGTGGTTTGAGGTTTGACGCAGCCTTGAGGGTGAAGACATGGAGGTAACAGCATATTTGGGCAGGGCTGGGCCTTTTTCCCTGCTCTTGTGGGAATTGACATCCCAACCTCGTTGGCCAAGGGTTTCAAATCTATCTAAAGATTTCAGATCACCAGCTTGAGATAATGTAAATCGGGGACAGTGCTGAGCACTTCTGCAAAACCACACTTCTTAAACTGGTTACTTTAGGGGTTGATGTACACAGCCTGTACCTCTTGTTTTCTCATCAGTAATGCTCTCCTACCTCTTGAAGTTTGCTCAAGGAACCTGTGAAGTTTGCATCCAGACAGTCAGGCTGAAGGACTGCAACAGACCACAGGATGAACAGAGTTTTTGTATTTGGTTTGATGGATTATTTTGCTCATTTTAAAGTAACCTCTCTTAGCATAGTGACCATGTCTGTCCTTGCAGGTGGTGGTGCTCCTGGAAGTCCTGAGCTGGGGTCAGCTGGAAGATGACTGAATACAAGCTGGTGGTGGTGGGAGCAGGTGGTGTTGGGAAGAGTGCTTTGACAATACAGCTCATTCAGAACCATTTTGTTGATGAGTATGACCCCACGATAGAGGTAAGTGGCTCTGGGCATGAGGTCGTTCTGTCTGCATGTTTTCCTCTTGCTTTTCTCCACCTTGTCTCCAACCCAGAGCATACTCAGTTTGGTCTCAAGTCTGAACTTGAGCAGGGATGTTCCTCTGCTTTGCAGAGCTATTCTGAGTCTCTATGTGTGTGTTCAGAGGTCACAGCGACTGACTTAACATCTCCTGCAGAAGGGTAGTGGTGTCTGCTGAAGAGAGGTGACATGGGAAGCAGCAGAGACAGGCAGAGCAGGGCAGGGGCTGAGAGGCAGCACAAAAGTCTTCCTTTCTGATGACATGACAACGTAGGGAGGGATTAAAGGTTTAGAATTGAAGAGCCATTTTGTGCCTGTGCTTCCATTTCTCCTCCTGTGAAATCAGAGTAAATGTATTGACTTTTTCTGCAGGATATTTTGAGCTTTACTGATGAAATGGGTTTTATCAGAGCTTGGTTGTATTATGTATGTCTTGCAGTTTGAGCAAGATGTGCTGAACAGCTGAACTGCTGTGGCTCCTACAGTGCTGCCTGTGCTTCTTCACAGGGAGTTAAAAGGTGATGCATATGTCTCAGTTGGTGTGGATGGCAGCATTGACCTGTCTAGCTCAGTATCCTGCCTGAAGAAGCAGGTAGGGACCCTGTGGTCCTCACAGGCTGTATGGGAGCAGAGGGGGATTTGGTCTTCAATATCCATTGTGCTATTATTATTATTTTTAATTTTTCAAAAATATATTCCATTCTCCATCTGCTTTCACCATAGTTAGTGATGTGCTAATTAGCCTCTGCATGACTTAGACCTTTATTGGGTGAGATGTAGGCAGTAGCCACTGCTCTGCATAAGGAGTAAAGGCCACCCTGGGAAGGCAAATTGCAGTTCTGCCATGCCTCTTGGACAACAACCTCCCTATCTGCAGTCCTAAAGGATTCTCTACCAGATGTGTATAAATGCAGCTGTGCTTGCTGCAGTTATTATTATCATAATGGCTAAAGGCCCCAGCTGGGATGAGAAATCTATTCTGGTAGGTGTTGTATGTGTAGTCCCCACCCTGAAGAGCTTACAACTTACATAAACAAGCAAGACAAGGCTTGGTAGAAAGGCAGAAACAGTCTTACAATCCTACAGACAGGAAGGAGAGAAAGCACTTAAAAAGCACGTGCTATTACGTCATTTGGCCAAGGTCACCTAGAAAGTCCATGGCAGAGACTGGAATTTAATTTAGGGCTCCTGAGTCTCCTTGCTTATGGATCCAATTGCCTTTGTCCCCAGCTCCTCTCCCCTCATGTGGCTGTCCCCAGTAGTATTGTATACTTTTCTCAGAAACCCATTCCAGGTTGTTTTTGGTAAAAGAGCTGTTCATGGACAGCAACCTCCCTGGGGAGACATCTGCAAGGATGCATCCTCTCTTGGACCTTAGGTGGACAGAGGCAACTCTTACCCAGTGATGTGCTGGGTTTTTGTCTCCAGCTGCCTGCTCCCTGTACGTACCCTGCAGGGAATTTTCTCCATGTAAACAGGCAGCAGGGAATGTAAACCTTGCATGGCATTTCCCAGCACACCCTCTTCACCCTACGCACTTCTGCAGTGCTCTGGGAGACGCCTGCTCTCTCCTCCACTGTTCACTCCAGCCCCATTCTGTTCTTCTCCTCTTCCAAAAGCTGCCACAAGCTGCTCTTCGGCCCTCTCACCCCTGGTACTTTTCCACCTGCAGGTACCACCAGCCCTGATGCCTTTGCAGCTCCCTTGGTTGTACCCTGCTTTCCCTGCTACCCTGGCCAACTACTGATTCATTTCAGGGTGATTCTTTTTAATTATGCTTCATTTTATGGGGATTTAAGAGACCGAGAGCTACCTGCCAGCCATCCAAATGTGACCAACAAACCACCTTCCTGTGACTAAGCTGCTTTGGATCATGCCCAGGAGCTGACTATGACTGTTAAGCCAGCTAACAAGCAGCACAGCAATGCTGAAATGAGCAGGATAAAAGGGGGAGAAAAAGAGGATACGTGCATGGGGCAAAGGCATTGCCTGCTGCCCACATGGATTGAGCACAGGCTGTGCTGCAAAGGGGCTTGCAAGCAGATTGGGGTGCAGTGAGAAGATGTTCCCCAGAGCAGGAGGCATGGAGGCTTGTCCCCTGTCTGGGGCAGAGACCCTGACTGGGTATTTGCTCCCCTCCTACCCTCCTGATTCACCAGTGCAGACATTTGGCTGTGTAACTCAACACTGTCCACCCCACTACAGCACACTCTCACAGGCCAGCTCTTGGGCTGCCAAGGAGCCTTAGGACTTTTGTTTGGGAACAGGAGGGCCAAGGCAGCAAGGAAAGGTATGCCACTGGCATTGTCCCATGGTGAATAAGCAGGGATGGAATAAAGAGTTTCACTGTGTTGAGAAATGCTTCGGTTCATCTTCCAGCTCTTAGCAGCTAGGTAGTAATGGGCTTTCCAAACCTCTGGTCATATCCTGACTGTAGGGCTTAGCAAATGGGCCTCTTGGCCTGGTCTCCCAGCACAGCTGGGATGCTCCCAGCATCCGCCTGGGATCTTGAATCTGAACCCCAAACAGATGTTGTTTCTGCTGCCTGGCACTTCCCAGCTGGGTCTGGCTGCATTCCCCTCTGCTCAAGGTGGGGTTGTACATGCAGGGCTGCAGAGGAGCACTGAGGCTGCAGGGTGCTGGTGTGGGCTGGTGGCAGCTAGCCCTGCAGTAGCAGCCATTTCACCTGGTCATGGGGCAGGGACAGCTGAGCTGCCATCCTGAGCTTCCTGGGGAGGGGGAGGTCGAATGAAGCTGCACACAAAGCATTGATGGGGAGAGCTTGTCCCCTTCCTTTGCAAAGCATCCTCTCCAAGATTGTTTTATGTCTCTGCCTTGTAAGCCAGCTGGCTGGCCTTATGGGTAGCCTGTTGATGACCTGAGCTGAGGAGTGGGATCTCTTCTCCATCAGCATGGTGGGTGCTGGTGAAATGTCCTGGAACTGGGGACTTGGCAATTGACTGTGAACACGTGTGCTGAGAGGCTGGTCCTCTGTCCCAAGCCAAGAAGCGGAGGTGGCAGGATTCTTTGTGGGGCAGAGAAGGCACTCAGGTCCCCTTGCACAAAGGAGGCTCCAGGTACATTATTGATTAGAAATGGGAGCACATTCCTGCAGGGCAACCTGCCAGTTGCCTTCAGAGCAGTTGGCTGAAAGCCAGCCTTTCGCTCCATGCTTATTCTTGATGGGTCAGCAGTCCACTTTTTGGGAAGGCACAGCTGAGAAGGTCGTGGCAGAGCAGATCTCATTGCTGATTTCACAGCCCTCCCTGCAAGGTGAGGAAAGACTTTAATTAGCCCCAGCAAATGATGTTGTTGTAATGAACCAAAGGACAGAAGCCATGTTGGCCCCATTCCCTTTCTGTGCTGCTGCTGGTCCTGTTGGTGCCCTTTGCTGTGTTGGCTGTTTGTCTGCAGACCTGCAAAGCTCATCTGATAACATTGTTGTGGTCGTTGGGAGAGCTGCCGACATTTGAATTAATTGTAAACTGCAGCCATTGCCTCAGTGAGTGGCTGCAAAGCAATGTGTGGTTGTAGTGCTGACTTGTACCTTTTTCATACCTTTCATTTTGGCTTCCTTCTCTTGCTGAGAGCTGAGGATGCTGCAGTATCCACAGGGGATGGATGTTGGAGAGGGATGAGGGATGTCCTCCGTGCAGAGGCTGCCCCACAGCATCCCTGCTGATGAGACTGAGCACAAGGAGAAGCATAGTGCGGAGGAGCAGTGCTTTGAGGAGCCTGCTGTGAAAATGAAACCTCTTGAGGGATGCTCTGGGTGATTTTCAGACCTTCTCACATCTATGACAAGTTGTGATTGCCTTTGCTGCAGGGAAAACCCCCAACTTCAAAGGACCTGCCTGGATAGTTCTTACCTCTCATGGAGCCCTCTGGGCACAGACTGGTTGTGGGAAACACCCTGTTCACAGTGTGATTTTATTTTTTTCTCATGTTTAAAGAAGAGGTTTACCATCAAACCCAGTCTGAAACCTTACTGATGGCAAAATTGCCTCTGGTGCCTGATTTGAGATGCTTTGGAGGCACCGGATTTCCAGGTTATCTTAGACACCTTCCAGCCCTACAGATCACAGATAGTGACTGGAAGCCCTGACTGGCCAGAGCTCCTTTCCTGAGTGTCCTTCTTCTTCCAGCAGAAGGAATTAGAGCTGAGACTAAACAATGTTTAGGAAATATTCGTTGAGGGCTGTGTGGTGTGATAGAGATGAAGCTGCACCTGGTCTGCCAGAGGCAGGGCTGGGAATGAGGAGAGCAAGCTGGGAGCTATCTTCTCTGTGGTTCTGACAGACAAGGAGAAACCTGCTTAGCTGCTCCCTTTTTCCTTTGGCTTGTTTATTATTTTTCCTTTCCCTCCTATTTTTGAAACAGATTGAGTCGTCTCTTTAATGGAAGCTGAACACAGGCAGAGCATGACCTGGCATCTTCCCAGGGATGCACTCGCTGCATCCCTTTGTTTAGCCAGATCCAAGCCCTCCCTTAATGCATCCTCCTTGCTTTCCCTCTCCTGGCCTGCAGGATTCCTACAGAAAGCAAGTAGTCATCGATGGAGAGACCTGTTTGTTAGACATCTTGGACACTGCAGGCCAGGAGGAGTACAGTGCCATGAGAGACCAGTACATGAGAACGGGGGAAGGATTCCTGTGTGTCTTCGCCATCAACAACACCAAGTCCTTTGAAGATATTCACCAGTACAGGTCAGTATCCTGGGAAGGGCCCTTTCCCTCTTGCCCTGTGCAAAGGGAGGCCTTGCTGCTGTACTCTCCTGCCCACCCTTTTAGATCAGGCCCCGTGGTGGAAGCACAGAGTGCCAGCTAAGACAATTAGCTCAAGTGGCCATTCCCCAGGGAAGAGACAGAGCAGACGGCTAATGTCAGTGACTCCAGTAAAACCCTTCCAAAGGGATTGCTTGTGGCCTTTGGGGACCTGGTAATGTAATGTTTAAGTGTTTATGGTGACTAAAGAGAGAGCTGATCCTGTACGACCCCCTTCCCTTCTCTCCCTAATTAGTGGAATTGCTTTGTTAGCGCAATCGATCTCAGTGACTTCTGCTGGCCCCAGAGCTGGGAGAGGAGGCTGGGAAGGACAGGGAGAGCTGCTTGCCCTGCTGTCCACTGTCATGACCAGGCTGTGGTCTGCCAGCTGCACACATGTGTGGAGAGACAGTCCTGCCCCACTGGAGCTTGGTTTCAATTAGGGCAAAGATGGAGCGGAAGGGGAGTCAGCGCTCCCGTGGGGTGATTTGCCCAAGAAGATGTATGGGGAAGCAGTGACAAAGCAGGGACGCTGTCCCAGTACCCATGCCAATTCTCCTCTGTGTTGATGTCACCCCTGCAGAGCTGAAGAGTGAAGGGGATGATGTAAACACAGCAGGAATCTTCCCTGTTTACCCCGATGCTACTTTAGGGAGGGATCACTCTGCTTGTGCCTTTTTCTGAGGCTTGGCTGCGGTGGCAGGCACTTGCAGAGGATGCAGGAGATGGCTCTGCCTGTCCCTGCTCTGTCCACTGCCCAAGGGACTGTGTATCTCAGTCCCTCATCATAATCCAGGGTCCCAGTAATCCTGTTGTACCAAGGACAAGCACATCCCTTCCTTGCTCTATAGTCAGAGGTGCTGCTGGGAGCTCCTGAGATGTTTCAGTCTCATCCAAAAGGCTGTTCAGTGTAATAGCTGCACAGGTACACTAATTTGGCTTGTTTTAGCTGAACCAAAGGACAAAGGGTGGGATTTTCCTAAAGCACCTGAGGGACTGAGCAGCATTCATCCTTGTGCTGGGGCTGGTGGCTGTGAATTGCTGGTAGGATGCCTCGATTTCAAGCCATCATGATGTAAATCACTGGCTTTCATCTCCTTTAGCCTGTGCTCTTTGTGTTTGCACTTTTAAAAGAATATTCCCCAGAGAAATGCTGGCTCTCCCTGGTTAGTAACCATTTGGAGGTATCTCTTTTCAGCTAAGTGTAGCCTGTGCACTAAATTTAGTACTTGCATTTGCTGATCAGGATGTTACACAGAACATTTAAATGGCTTTATGGCATATCATGCATACAGTCAGACTTCATTTCTATGTTCTACTACATTAGAAAAAAGTGATCGATTCTTCCGTGTGTGATAAATGTCCACCTGCCTTTGGATGGAGATTTGCATTCAATTAAAATGCAGAAATTGGCATTTGAAATATTTTATTTGTTAAATTAAAACCATGTTAAATGTTCTGGACCTGTGAGCAAAAAAAAAAAAAAAAGCTATTTTGCATCTGAAGTTAAATGATTTATTAAGCAAAGGAAGTTATTATCTATCAGAAGGGAATTGAATGGATTGTTTGTGGTCATAATGGCCTTCAAGATTTTTAGAAGTGGTAGATCTCATCCTCGCCCACCTAGTTTTAGATCCAGTGTTGGAAAGAAGAAGTGAGCATTACAGCTTTTTTAGTTCCCAGTTGGTTTCTCAACTTTGAGTGACCTGAACTAAACTGAAAGGGAGCAAATACTGCCTGTGCATCTGCAGAAAAGGTTACAGCTGCCAAAAGCTGCTTTATCAGCTCAGCAAATTCTGGTTGCAGGTGATTTTTTATTTTTTCCCCCCATTTGGGGGAGATTACTTGATCTAAAATGTGGAAAATAGCACAGGTAACTGCTTGAGAATTCATTTTTATTTAACTTAAACTATCTTAAGCTCATGTATTAATATAGAGTGTCACAATTCAAGTTTTGTAAAAAGCTGCATTTAAAGAGCAGAAGTATGTTTAGTTTTCATTTCCAGAAGTGCCCTGTTTTGCTGTTTACTCACTTGTGTGCCATAGTCATTTACATTTTCCTGAAAGCTCAACACAAGGCATTCAACAGGAGCAAGGGGTAGCTGTGAAATCTTAACAACGAAACTGGTGGGGAGTGTTCTGGAGCTGCTCCTTCTCTTCTTCATACCTCTTCCTCTTGCAGGGAGCAGATCAAGAGGGTGAAAGACTCAGATGATGTTCCCATGGTGCTGGTGGGGAATAAATGTGACCTCCCTGCACGGACAGTGGAGACCCGGCAAGCGCAGGACCTGGCCCGGAGCTACGGGATCCCCTACATAGAAACGTCTGCCAAAACCAGACAGGTAGGAGGAGACTTTTAAACAAAATGCTCTTTTTCTTTTCTTTCCTCCATTGCTGCCCTGGAGGGGCAGGAACAGGCAGGCACCACCTTGCAGACAGATGGGTGTTAGGGTTTGGCTTAGTTGCTTCCTCAAGGCTAAATGCTCCCTCAGGATGTTCCTTCCCCGGTCCAGGCTTGAGCCTCCCATCCCAAGAAGTGCATCATCATGCTGTGGCAGCAGTGAAGAGAAGATGCCTTCTCAGGGCTTTCTCCAAGGCTCTGGAATAAACTCCATAGTCACCGCAGGTCAACTAAGCTCAGGTCACTTGGCTAAACTCATCCATGGTCTTATTTTGGCAGAATATATCAGTGCTGAAAGAACTGTGGAGCTCCCACAGCACAGAGGTGGAAATGGAACTGACACCTTCAGTGGTCTAGCGGTGGCTTTTCTCTTGGGTGGTAGACCTCATTCAGACTGCTGAGAGCTGATGAATCTCAGGGACTTCAGAGCTCCTTATCCTCATGGTTGCTCATTCAATCTTGCTCTCCATTTGAGGACCACACTCACATCCTTGTTAGTCTTCCCAGCTCACTTCTGTACCTTTAAGTCTGCAATCTGCACTGCTGGACAGTGCTAGGGACACCTTGCTGGGGAGCAGAGCCCTCTCCACTGTCCCTCCTCAGAGTGGGCAGCTGCTTCAAGCTGTGCTTTTTCCCCAGGGCGTTGAGGATGCCTTCTACACCTTGGTGCGGGAGATCCGGCAGCATAAGCTGCGCAAGCTGAATCCCCCGGACGAGAGCGGCCCCGGCTGCATGAACTGTAAATGTGTGGTATCGTGACTATGGTAAGTGCTATCGTGACTATGGTAAGTGGTATCGTGACTATGGTAAGTGCTGGAAGCAGCACATGAGGTGCAGTGGGGGAATGCTGGAAGCAGGGCAAGAGGTGACTGCAGATGCACTAGCCTGCAAACAAGTGCAACAGGATCCATTTCAGCAGCAGGTATTTTTTAATGAAACACCTTTGGGATTGAAATAGCATTTTTCTGTGAAAACATAGGTAAGTCAAAATTCCCACTTCCTTGAGGAAGTGTGCGGCAGGAAAGGGTTGTTTATTTTTCCCCCTCATTTTGTGCAACAAAATTCTATACAACTGCATTTTTTTAAAAAAAAAAGTTTTGTTGACTTTCCCCAGGAAAGCTTATTCCCATGCTGCTGCTCTGAAAGAGGAGTTAAGTTAGTGTTGAAGGTGTACAGATCACTGCATGCTCACCACCACACTGCATCTAGAAGGGTTCAGATGAAGAGCTGGCTGGATGCATTGCCTCCTAATGCGCTCACATAAATTGCCTCATCCTAAAGTTTTAGAGCAGACCTGTCTTGCTGTGAAAAGTCCTGTGTTCCTCAGAAGAGTTTTCCCCATTAGATAAATCCCCTGGGATATTTGGAACTGATGCAATGTTGAGAATTAGCCATAAGGGGGCTGTTTGCTTTTATAAATTGTGTGTGCTGGAGCCAGAAACAGTGTTTTTCAGATTGTTTATGTTCACTTGCCTGTTTTTCTTTTTCTTTCCTCGATTTTTTTTTTTTAAATTATGAGTTTATTTAAAACACTGCTGGATAGTAGTCAGGGAGAGTTCCTATTATTGTCCCTGCATGTGCTGGCTGGCTTGAAGTGAAAGGCCTGGGAATATCTGTCTGTGTAACCAACTCCTTCCATGGCAGAAATTTAGAGAGGGGTAACTAGGGATGAGTTCACCAAGGAGGCCTATATCTAAGGACGTCTGGGACTGGGACAAAAGCATGCATGAACATTGCCCTTAATGTCTTTTGGGGAGTCTGCCAAGCACCTGGACTGGCCCTTCACCCCTTTAAGTAACTGCTGCAGTCCTAAAGAGAAGTGCACTGTATCCAGAGATGGTGTGAAGAGGGTCTTGTGAAGGTGGAGATGGACAGCAGGTTTCCTCTGACACTTTTTGAGCTAGAGGCCATGAGCACAGCAGAGAGCAGAGTTCTTCCTCCTGCCCCCCACTCCCAAGGAAAAAAACCCCAAAAAACAGTGCTGGCAACGTTTGCTTCCTATGAGCAAAGACCCACCCCAGAACCCCACCCCTCCGCTCCCAGCTGAGGCGTGTGAGGTCAGCTGAGGGCTGAGCTGAATGCTGTGCCCAGCACACTTATCACTGCTAAGGGAGATTTTCCAGATGTTTGTGTCCTCCAGATGTTCAGGAGTGTTTCCTCCGGATGAGGATATGAGCTCAAGGCTTGTTTCCTGCTCTGGCTCACAGCTGACAGCATGGGCTTGGCAGGCACTGCTGCTCCCTTACACTGACTGCCAGGAGCCCGATCCTTGTCACAGCCCGGTGGCAGCACGAGCCTGGGCAAGAAGGGCTGGGAAAGGGTCACTTGGAAACACGCCTCTCTGTTAAGAGAACATGCCCTGTGAGTTGCTTATGTCTTTTTCTGCTCAAGCAGAAACTGGAAACCAGACATCCCAGCTTAATCTAGCTGCAGTGCCCAAGAGCAGAGAGGGAGGAACATCGAGGCACAAAAGGAGAAGCGAGGCAAAGACATCCTGGGATTTGGGGAGAAGAAGGGTGGGTGTTGTGACCAACAAAATTTGGCTGCATTTGCCCTGGACTCATTTGGCAGTTCCCATCATCCCTGAAGGAGGTGGAAAGATCTTGCTAAACAGTGCTCCTTCCCACAAGGAGGTTCAGAAAGAGGTGGAAGGTCTGGTGAGGTGCCCAAAGCTCACCCATTACTCCACTGACTCCAAGACTTGTTTCCTTCAGCAGATGTACAGATGCTTTGCTGAGCCAGGCCCACACCTCTAAGACCTGTGTAGCCTTTTGCTTTTGCTCTGTGGGCACTAACAGGGTCATCCCAAAATGTGAGGGGTGAGTACTGGGAACAGCCCTGCTTGTTCTGACAGGGAATGGGTGCTCATGAGTGTCCTCTTCTGTTTCAGCTGTCTGGACCGTGTCTTGGCGAGGTTCCCACTGTGCAGTGCGCAAGGAAAGAGGTGAAGCAAAGGAAGAAGCAAACGGATTCAGAGGAGGAGTACGNTTTTTTTTTTTTTTAATCCCCATCCCCTCATCCTTTGGCCTCCTCCCACCCCGGCAACTGTACAAAGCCACAGATTGAATCACAGTAAATTATTATTTGATCGTCTCAACAAATCACCTTGATGGCTGTGTCCTCCTTCCAGAGGCTGCTGCTTCTGCTGGTGCTCCAGAAGGATTGCTGGTGGGATAGCAGGGAGGAAAGGGTGCTGAGATTTGCCCTCCACAGACCAAGGTCATGCTCCAAGGTCATGGAGGTGATTGGGGTGGGAGAGACGAGCTCTCAGGGCAAGACAGCTTGTTTCTGTCTCCAGCAAATGTTTGTCATGTCCTCTCCAGCCCACCTGAAACTCTGCTGGGCCTAAGTTTTGGGAGGGTGGAAGAGTGCAACCAATCCAAGCCTGTCCTTTGCTTTCAGCCTAGTCCTTGTGGGATTTATGGCCTCAGATGCAATGCCTGGAAGGGAAGAAGCATCAGGGAGAAGATTCGAGAGCTGGGTTCACCTCAGCTGGTACCAGTTTGTTACCTCCCTGATTCCTTTCCTGTCAGCTCTTTCTGGCACAAGACCTCCCTCATGTGTTGTGCTCTAGAGGTGAAATTGGGACTTTTTGGTCCCCTGCAGCCCTAGCTATGCTAACACCTGTATAGCACATAACACCTTGGGCTGCTCCAGTATGTACAGGTAAGCAAATCCTTGTCTGCCCTGTGCATGGCTTCCTGACTGGTGAGCATGTCAAGAAGGGCTCTCCTGCATTGCAGAAGCTTTGTGGCTGCTCAGCAACTAAGACTAAAGGATTCAGGCTTCTGGTCTGTGGGTTTAGAGTGGGTAAGAGTGTTTTGGATAAGGGCTAATCTGTTGGGAGCCCTGTCTTTGCTCAGCTCTGCTCCTTTGGGGTTTTTGCCTGAGGTCTGACCTACATGCCTTTCACTTGCAGCCCCAAGGCAAGGCATTGCACTCAGGTGCAATGGGTGGCTTGGTACTCGCTGCCTTTCCCTCTTCCAAGCTATTGCACAGGCTAATTTAGCTGGCATCCAGAATTAGAAGCATCAAAGGGGAAAGGTGATCCAGCTGAGTGCAGCAGGGAGCTGTTCTGCATGGGCTAGCCCAGGCCTGAAGAGGTGCTGGGTTTGGCAGCCAAGGTTGGTCTGGGTTGGGAGCAGCGAGGGTGGCGTGTGAGTCACATGCCTCACATGGCAAAACCAGTAAAGAAACCCTGGTCACCCCCAGCACAAAGCCACAGCCCACCCAGGGCTTCCCAGCATCCTTGCAAGCAACCTCTCTCATCCCACTCTCCATTCCTCTGTCATGCCAGGCAGCAGCAGAATTAAAGCAACAAAACTCAACTCCCATGCTCCTTGGGGTACTGTCTTTGCTTTTGGCCTGGGCAAGAGAGGACTTGTGCTAATGGGTTGCTTTCTGTAAATGCCTGCTCTGAACTGCTGTAGGGCATAGCCCCCACCCTGGCTGCAGCTGCCTGGCAGCTGTTCCTGCAGAAGGGCTGATACCAGCTGCTGGACTGGGAGAAGTTGCCCCAGGGGAAGAGTGCCCTGCCTTTACCTGGGTGTGCTGTTTGCAGCAGCATCTGTCCCTGTGCTGGAGAACTGCTGAAGATGCTGAACCTGGTGTTACGTGGTGGGACTGGACCAGAGACTCCCAGAAAACCTCCCACTCTGAGTTGTTTCAAGCGTGAAGACTGGAAGTATGGGATTTGTTCCTGAAGTTGGCATCTTGTGCACAACTGGCCACAGGACAGGGGTACTTTGTCTTTCTAGAAGATGACATGGGGGCCCTTGCTTGGTAGTGTTACTGCACTAGGAACCTAGTGCTATTCATCTGCAGCAGAACTTAACCCATTCTTCCCCAGGTCCTTGGTGAAGGATGGGATAGATCCATCTGGGAGTCTTCAGAGGAGAAGTAACATTCTGGGGCTCTCTCAAGGACTGAATGGCTCTAACCACTGAGGGTCTCCTCTCATTTCTGTCTGGGAGCCAAATGCCATAGTCAAGTAATGGAAGCTGCACTCAAGCTGAGGAGCTCCAAGGCTGAGGTGTCTTCATAGGGCAGGCAATAGCTGCAGTTCCAAGAAACTGGCACATCTTGGTGAGGGTATGCTAGAACAGCACTGGCCAGAATACAAACTATATACAAGGGTTTGGTGAGGAGCAGGAAGCTGAAGTAAGACCATCTCCCTTTCAGAGAGGTTTCTGCACTCAGGGTAAGGCTTTCAAGCTTGTCAAACAGTCCTGGTCAGTGACAGACCATCACAGGACCTGGTTAGTTTTTTGCTGTAATTAGGTCACAAGAAATCCAGACTCAGGTCATTGTTCAAGTCCATGCTAAAAGTTGGAGGTAGGTTAGGAGCAAAAGGAGGTGCTAAAAGCTTGACACCACAGCTCTTCTCCAAAAACCATGTATTAATTGTGTATTAATGTCATACTGCGTCTTTGTTCTAGGAGGAAAATCACAACAGATCAAGATACATCAGCTGTGATCTGGTCTGATCTTTGCTGTTGGCAAAAAACAGATTGTATCACTTCTTTCAGGTGGAGTTGTTACTCTTGACTTGGGGCTTTTTCACTTGCTGCCTTGGTGCTGATGATTTGGGGACAGGACATCATCTTGCTGGCCCCTGACAGGCAGGAGGTCGGTATATGAGCTCATGATGTGTTCTGATGTACCAGGATTACAGTTTTACTGAATGTAGGTTTGGAGTTGATTTTCCCCATAGTTGTTCAAGGCACGTTTGTTCTAGAAGTACCTGGGCTGGAAGATGGAGTTTTCAGACACTGCAGTTGTTTACCTTATGATAAGGAGTTTGTTGTGTACTTCAGTTCTCCTTCAGAGCCACAAGCTCAGGTGAGCAGAATGTACAGTTATTTTGATTATTCCTGTTGCACAGCTGAAGCTGGAAAAAGAGTCCACAGAGGTGAGCTTTTTGCTATATTTGAGTACATCAGCTCATCTCTGGCTGTTGTGATCTCTTCAGCTCTTCAGATCTCTTCGGCCATGGCAGAGCTGAACTAAACTTATGCTGTGCTATGGATCTCCAGCCAGTGTGAAAACCAGCTCTAAGAAGGCTTCAGTCAGCATCCTGCTGATTATGTTGAGACTGCATATCCCGTGAATAGAGGAGTGCCACCTTTGAACCTGTACTTAAATTACAGAATAGCTGACAAGGTCTGTTCCAGTCTGGTCAGGTCCAGATGTCTCAGGACAGACATACAATGCATGCTCTTCTCTCACATCATTCAAGTGCCCCACACCCTGTAACAGAGGGGTTGGGGCTCCAGAGACATCACAGCTGAGTCAACTGCCAGAATTGCTTACAAGTCCTTAAAGATGCTGATCAAGTGCTGGAACAGATCTCATGCCTTTAGGTCTGTGAGGGCTTCCACAGAAGCGTTCTCCTAGGCCAGCAGAGAGGGTGACTCCAAAGCAGGTGAGTGCATGGTGCTTGCTGAGGGCTTTGGCAAAGATCTGGGTTGTGCAGGAGCTGGCAGCAATGACTCAGTGCTGGAGTGAGATGTGAGGGTGGTGGTGGGGGCAGCTGAATGAAAGGCTGAGTTTTACAGAGCAGCCTTGGCTAAATGCTGGCCTCATCCTCCTCACCTGCAGTGTGGTTGGGTAGAGGAGCAGACCAGGTTTCCCTTCTGGACTACAGCCACTGCTGCGAACCTTTCCAGCCTAAGCAGTACTTCTGTATCACTTCTTGCCTTCACTCTAAAGGTAAGCAAAGCCACTCAAGAACCAGCTTCGCCAAGCCTAAGATTATCTAAGTCTATAGGCTTAAATGTTCCAGGAGCATGGCTCTGATGTGAGGCCAGGCTGAGTAGCCTCCAGGGCACCAGAGTGGCCCAGGCTCTTAATGGGATGGTGGGAAGAGGGGCTTGTGATATTGCATCCCTTGTAGCCACAGGTACCTCTAAGGGAGTTCATAACCAGTTTTGGACAAAATATGAAGTTTCTTAGTTTACCTTTCTGTGTCTTAGGAGGAGCTTGTTTTATTATGTGGAAGAATAGCCAGGCCTTAGTGACTCCAATCCCTTGGACTTAGGTCTTGTGTGTGCCTTCTAAGCCTTCTCTGTCCCCATCTTGGGCTCTTTTTTAACTGCTGCCAATGAGTAAGGATACTCGTGGGATGGGTCCACCTGCTGCATCTCCTGGTGAGATGTTTCAGCTGTGGTTTGGTTGTCTCCTGGTGCCCACATTCCTCTAGGTGAAGAAGATGCTGGTGTATGCCCTGTGGGCCTTCTCAGCCACTGAGGCAGTAGGATTTGGGAGATGGTTTGGGAAGCAGTCAGTTCTGCATCTTTAAACTGGCAGGCTGTTGTTTTCTCCATACACTGCTTTATACTTGGGTATGTGCTGTAGGAGGGAGTGACATCGCTCAGAGGACGGTGTGACAGCCACCATCCTGGCCACCAGCAACTGGTGGGAAGGGGAAGAGGCAGACAGGCCTGGCCCCATGTGCAACTCCTTTGGTCTTGCTATGGGTTGAGTACAGGGTCTGTAGCTTAGGAGAGCCAAGGTACCAGCCCTAGCATGGGCTGTGGGGACTGGGAGTGCCCTTGCTCTGCTCCCCAAGTCCCAGCCACTGCTGCTATGGGCTACGGCCCCTCTGCAGCACATGAGCAGCACCACAGCAGCATGCAGCTCCCACAGGTGCCACAGCAGCAGGATGACAGCACAGCAGCACGTGAGCAGGAGGTGAGCAGCACAGGAAGCCCAAGAGGAGGAACGCTCCCATGCCCAGCCAAACTCCAACTGCCTCTGCCAAACTGGCTGGGGCACAAAGCTGCCAGACACAGCACACCCATCTCTTTCTCCCTGCTATATCCTGGGAGCAGAGCCTAAAGCAGCACAAAGCCTTGCTCCCTCCCTCAGTTTGTCTCTGCTCCAGGCTCCACTTAGCATCAATTATTCAGTGCCAACTGGCTGAAGCCTTGCAGAGGCATGCAGTGGTTGATGAGCTTTCCATGTTGTGGGAGGTGGGCAGGGATGGTGATGAGCAGAGCTGGGGCTTGGCAGAAAGCCAGCGAGGACAGACCTGGTCTGTCCCAGCTCCTGGGGCTGCTGGTTTGGCTGTTCCTGAGCCAGGACGGACAAGGAGCCACAGGGGGCTGCCAGGGCACCAGAGCTGAGCACAGCTTGAGGAGTTTGCAATTCTGCCTTGGGGACCAGCCCTGGGAGCTGGAGAGCTGCTGTGACAACAGCAGTGGCTCCACCAGGACAAGGGGGATAGATAATCCTGGCAAATACCCAGTGCAGAGGAAGAGGCAGTGGGAGGACCAGTCCCCAGCTGATAAGACCACTAGGATTTAAGCAGCAGCCTCAACACCATCTATGACATTCATTTGCTGCTGGTCCCAATGCTGTCCAGCAAGTGGGTATCTGTAACCTTGGGCTTTGGGATTGTCCTACTCTTTGTCCCCTGCGAGCAGCACTCAGGCCCTGGGAAGCACAGGAGGGGGCAAGGGGTACTGCTGGAATGACACAGGGGCTGTCTACCCTCCCATGCCCTCAGGGACACGAGCACCTCCTGTGCTGACACCTCCCTGCTGCTATGACCTGGCAGCAGCTGGAGGCCAGGCATTCAGTCCAGGCTGGAGACCAGGCATGGCTTATGTTCACCCCGAGGTCTTAGACTGCTCTGGTAAGAGAGGGAAGGGCTTAGGCTTACCTGTGGGCAAGTCCCAGGGGTGGTCTCCCCCTGGGAAGGACTCTCTGCAGTAGGTGGTTGGCACTCCAAAACCATACCTGCGAGCCCCATCAAGCACCAACTCAAGGCTGCGTACCTCTGTGGCTCTTGCATTAGCTGGAGGGATGCTGTCAGAGGAGGTGGTGGGGCCATGCCTGTCCCTGGTCCCTACAGGGACAGGGTGAGAGTACCACAGCCACAAGGCCACAACCAGGCAAATGCAGGGAGTCTGGGGATCAAAGATACCAATAAGCAGTATCTCACGCCATTTCTTTTTCAACAACCAAGTGAACCAAGGCTGTTTAGTGGAGGAACACAACCCTCAAACCTAGCACAACTCACCTTCCCTTGGGGAAGGTGCCCTTCTGGACACTTCTGCTCTCTCCTTGACAGGGATGCTGTTTTAGCAGTTGGATAAATGCCATATCTAAACCCTGCACTGCCCATCACATAAGTAACCGTGGCAGATGTTCAAATGTGGTCCCACCTGGCACTGCCTGAGAGCCAACAGGTTCACAGGAGCTGGTGGCCAGGAGGTGACACAAAGCAGCTGGTGCAATGAAGCTGCTTGTGAACACCTGGAACACAGGAGGGATGAGGTTTGCTTCACTCCAGCCTGGGGATCTCACCCTTGCTCACAGTGCTGCATCCTTGTGCTGGCATCCAGAGTGAAATGTCACAGGAGATGTGCCAAGAGCTGCATCCTCAGGCTGCTTCTGTACCAGTACACACAGTGGTGTTCAGTGGTGCCGGGGCTTTCTTTTTGTTTTTCTGTGGTATTTCAGACCAGGTTTTAACCAGTTAATATAAATGAGATAATTTAAGGGCACCAGAGAGCAATTTTTGTTCCTGTTTGACGTCTTAGGTGAGGAAGGGCAGTGATAGAAGTAGGAAAACCAGTCTATGGCACTCTGGGTGATAGACACATGGGGATGCCAATTTCAGGCACTGCTCTTAAATCCTAGGGTGCCATGTAGCTACCTCTGACTCCTCCATCTGCTGTCAGTCTTTGTGCCCTCTGTGCTACTCTGGCAGAGACAGATGCCCTGTGTTTACCATAAATATGCTGCTTAACACCAAGTGGCAGCCTTCTCTCAGGGGAGCCAGAACACTGCTCACATTTAACACCTCAAAGGCAACGGTACCATAGTCATCTAAGCCCAGGAAGCCCTGGCCATGAAATCTGGGGTGTGTCAGAGGTACTGCTCACTCACAGCTTTTTAAAATGCATCTTCAGCTGTCAGCAGCACCACCTTACACTCCCAGTGACTGCTGTAAACGTGACTCAGCTCAGCCCTGACTCACCAGTGTGAGTCGCACCCACCCACCCACCTGCTGTGTGAGGAGCTGTGTCCACCCGCTCCCGTCCCATCCAACCCTCCCTACACTGCCGACAGGCAGGAAAACAAACTCCAAACACAAAATCTTGGCCAAAAAGCAAGCTTCAACAGTGCTGCTGATCAGCAGCTGTGTGTCAGAAAGGGATGCTGCCCTTTGTTCAGCTGGGAGAGGACGGTGGTACGTAGAAAGGAGCATTTTTCTTCCACTGCTGCTGGGGATGCCTGGATTTAATTACAGTAGAAAATCAGGGAGGAAAGCAGAGATGGAGCAAGGTCTGTACCTGTTGCAGCTGAAACACACCCAGTGAACCAAGCTAAAAGTCATCAGGAGAAGGCAACCAGTCTTGGTGCAGCTTCTGTTCCTGCAAGAAACCTTGTGGAGTCTGAATTTATGCTAAACTACTTTAACCATTATTACTACAACCGTGTAAAACACAGCATCAAACACTTGGGACAATTTGGATCAGCGTAAAAAGGAACGGTTGACTTTTTTTTTTTTTTTCCTCAAAAAAACCCCCTCCTTTAAAAAACACCAAACTGAACAAACAAAAAAGCAGACATAAAAATGTTTTTTTCTTAAAAGTAATAATTATAATACATTAGAAAGATTCATGGAAGAAGCGTTCCACGCTGTAAACAAGAATAGCAAATAAAAGGGAAAGCAGATGGTAGCCAGGCTCTCAAAGTGCATGGCCAAGAAACCCTAACCTCAACCTCTGGCCCCTGCTGGAGCTGGGTCCCGTGGCTCCTGCTGCCTGCCACTGCTGCAGCCACTCAAAGTGCTCTATCACAAACAAACAACACAAAGAAAAACAAACTAAACCTAAAAAACCCAAACCCACAGCATTGATCTTTACCTCTACATGGAAGGCAGCAAGGCCAGCATTGTCTCAGGGCTGCAAGGGCAAGGATGGGGGGAGCTGCTTTCCTATGTTTGCTGACAGAAAGAGTGGTTTTTGCTGAGGGGTTCACACTGTTGCAATGGGCTGGGCAGGGCTGCAAGTGGCTTGGGTTAGGTAATTTGTCCTGCTGAGCTGCCACCCTCATCCTTCTCTTTCCCTTCCTATTCCCAGCAAAAGAGCTGAGGCTGGGCCAGGCCTCGCTGCCCCAGACCCACCATGGCTACAGCTTTGTCTGCAGCAAGAGGCAGAGCAGGAGACAGGAGCGGGCATCTCCTTGGGGATCCTGCACTGATGTGTTCCAGTGAGAGCATCACACCGAGGACAGCAATGCACATTGCTGGTGGTTCCCTCAGGCCTCAAGATGACTGAGGACCTTGCTGCTCATTCCCATTAGGGCTTGGAGGGAAGGACAACCCACACCCCTTTCCCCATCAAAGTTAATGTTGAACATCATGCACCAAATGCTATGCAATGAGTACTGTGCATTTGATGGCCCTCCAAAATTAGAGCAAACCACCTTTTTAAATGTTAATACTGCAAAACATCCCAGACACACTGTGTGAGGAGTCCAGGTGCACAAGCAACATGATGTGCAAAGGCTGTGTGCCTGAAATGAGGGAAAACGGGTTAAAACAAGGGCAAAGAGGTCTCAGCTCTTGCTCAGTGAGTGATGCTCAGACACATTAGAAGGAGTCCTACGTGGGCTTCAAGAGAGGACAGAGCCCCAAGCTACAGAAGCCAAGTCAAGATGTGACCAACAGCTCTCAGATGCTTCTTGTTGCTTCCCAGTGAGCTCCTGTGGCCAGTGGGCTGCTAGCAAAAGGCAATGGATATCTGTCCTGAAATACTGCTCAGGTATTTTAACACACAAATACGTTTAACTACGCACAGTTACAGAAAAACATACTCTAAATTAAAAACAATTCAAGCACCATTGTCCTAGAAAGGACCTGTGGTGTCTCAAAACACAAATACTGAACATTCAAAGAGCACTTTTCCTCAAACAGCAACGCTTGACTCCTCACAACACCCCTGCGAGGTAGCTAATAGGGTTATCCCTGCTCTGCAGAGGGAGAGGATGGGCAAGGTTGGAGGCTCAGTGGAAGATGGGGCCTGGGACAGAGCTGGGGTTCCAATGAAAGCTGAGGGTGCTGTGGTCTGGCTGGCTACATCCAAAAAAAATCCAGTGCTCCCTTTGACACTCCCTGCTGCAAACATAAACCACCACACATACACAAGGCAAAATAAACCCTGATAAATCATAGAACCATAGAATATGCTGAGCTGGAAGGGATCCACCAGGATCATCAAGTCCAGCTCCTGGAACCCACAAAGTAATTTAGTGGAAGTTTTCTGCTGGGCTTTCAGGTAGGCTTTAGATCAGGTTATGCAACTGAAGCAGCCTGTGAGATAAAAAAAATAGTTTTCAAAATCTTCTTAGAACTTAGAGGAGCTTTTGCCCAGGACCTCTGTTGAAGGAATGGGAATCCCACTTGCAGTCCCACCTAGGGTGGTATTTGCAGCTACCCCTTCTGGACAGCAAAGTCAAAACCAGCATATCTGGACTACTTCCTGCTTTTTCACTGATCTGCCTTCCTGATAAAGTCCCTTCACCTCTAGGGGTGAAGTAGATGCTGGAACCAGAATTTTGGACCAGCTCTTTCTATGGGGTGTCTCCCCAGATCCCTGCACATCTCCAGCCAATGGCCTGGGCTGTGCAGCAGCAGCACCCTGGGATGGGGAGGAGATGGACAGGCCTCTAGGACTTGGTGCATGAAGGGCAAGCAGGCACACGGGCACCCATCATGTCCAAGTTTCCTTCCTGTTGTTAATGCTTTGTGGGCTCAACCAGAAGGGCTAAGATCAGGTTTTGGACAATGTGCTCCCCCTTCCCCAATTCCTATGGCCTTTCCACTCTGACACTTAACTTACTCACAGCAAAAGTGGACTTATCTGGGGCACTGTGATAAGATGCCATCACACGTCCAGCAGCTTGGTAATGCAGGCAGGTTTCCCAAGCCAGCAGCCTCTTTTCCTGTTTGGGGAACAGAAAGGCAGCGAGCCTGCTCGCTGTGCTGGCCCTGGGAAGGAAAGGCCAGCAGAAAGAGACCAGGCTCCACCTTCATCACTGTCCTTGTCACCCTGAGAACCTGGGAAAGAACCACTCTGCTGGCAGCCCCCAACCAGGGTGACACCAAGCAGATGTCCAAGGGACTCAGCAGCTGTTAAATCTGTCCTCCTGAACACCATCCACCATGGCAGCAGGAGCCAGATACAGCCGGGCACTGGTTTGTGGAATTGCATAGAGGGGCAGCAGGCTGCCTGTGTCCTGCCAGGATGCCATGGCACTGCCTGGAAATTCTGCTGCCTACAACTGCAGGTCTGGGAAATGAAATAAAGATCTATTGCTACAAAGGCCTTTGAAAGCAATGCTGTGGCTGCGCCAATGGGGCATTTTAAAGAAAGCATTTCAGACTCCGACACCTTGTGCCTGCTTGCTTGGTCGTGGGTTCCCACAGCAGACAGGAGCAGAAGAAAACACGCAACAAACTCACCAGCCCTGCCTCTTCCCCTAAGTGATGAGACTTGGGGAGCTTTGAGGAACAAAAAGTGAAAGCATTTTCCAATTTGTCCATAGGAAACATGCAAATCCAATCTGCTGGTGTCTGCTAGCACTGGTGGCCACCGCTTCGTCCCCTCGCTGGGCGCTCGTACCAAAGCACAGCTTGATGTGCGATGGTGCTGTGCTGTCACCCCGACAGCCCTGGTGACAGAAGGGGATCCTGTAAATGGGGCAAGGGTGCTTTCTCCAGAACCCACTTTTTCTCCCTTAACTTCCCCTTCCCCATGCCCACTAGAACGTCACCGATTTGGGCAGCTTTGCCAGGGAGGGAGAGCCTGAAAGGAAACTGTTCTCTGAGCGGGATTTGGCAACCTGCGGCGGTAATTTTGGTTTGGGGCTCAGCGGGGGTCGTGGGGCTTTCAGTGCATTTAATGGTTTCTGGAGGCTTTTCTGGACCTCTACCTCCTCTAGGTCTGGCGTAAGAGGTGGCGGCATGGAGGTGGTAGGCAGAGGATGTCCAGTCTCTGACAGAGGCAATGCCACCTGCTTTCTGTTCAAGAAGTCCTGCTCTGTCGCGTGGGCCAGGTGGAGGGGAGTGGTGGTTTTGATAACGAAGTAGGGGCTGTTCCCTTCCACCACAGGGGACGGTGCCCGCTGGGCGGGGCAGCCCTCAGCCAGCCCTGCTGCCTCCGGCTCTCTGCTGGACAAGATGGGCACACTGCCCCCCGCCTGCCTGTGCGCCGGCAGCGCGCCCACGGCCTCGGGCCAGCGCGTGGTGCCGGTGGCACTGCCCAGCCCATTGTGCTGCAGGCTGAGGAGCTCTCCCGTGGATGCAGCTTTGGATGCCGAGCGCTTCAGGCCCGTTTTGTCCGGCAGCACCGCCCTGCAGCGCCTGTCATCGGCCACCTCCTCCCCGTGCTCACTCCCGGGGGAGCCATCACTCTGTGACGCGCAGGAGAGCCGCCGGCAGCCGGCTGGCAGAGGATGGGGGGCTGCTTCCAGCACTGCATCTCTGCTCAGGGCAGATGTCTGTTCTCCCGCTGGCAGGGCAGCGGGATTTGGCTGCCACACTGCCTGGTCCGTAGCGGGAAGCTCAGCGGTGCTGGAGTCGGGAGGAGCCGGCCTGTTTTGGAGAGAGGAGTCTAAGGAGCTGTGCTCAGCTGGGGCATGGAGGGAGACTCCATGGTCCACCATGGCACAGCCAGGAGCAAGAAGAGGCTGCTCTGGAGGCAGGACTGTGGGCAGGAGGTGTTGCTGGGCCTGCGTCTCATTTGCCTTCAGAAGAGATGATGGCTGCCCGTCCATGATGGGCTCCACCTGACCCTCCTCATCCAGTGGCTGCCCACCCGGAACAGGCACGTTCGTTGCTTCAGCTGCTTCACTACCCTGGAAGGTGAGACTCCTTGCTTCCACCACTGTCATTCCTCCTGGTGTGCCAGGAACTCTGTGGGGATGGGGCTCCCTGTCTGGAGTGTGCTCACCCACCTGGCCATTCTGGCCATTGGCTGCTGTGTTTTCCTTTATGGCTACCGGGTTGAGGGAGAGCTCCAGGCCCAGGGGTTTCCTTGGAAACTCCTCAGGCTTTGCTGCATTGGAAGCAGAGAAAACAAAATAAAATCCAAACTGTGCATCAGCTTGTTTTTGCACACCCTGAATGTGAGGAAGACAGATGCTTCCACACAACAGGTGCCAGCCCCTCCGGGCTGCCCTGGCTCCCAGCCATACCAGCAGGATGCTCTGGTCTCTGCTGGGCTGCCCACCTTGCCCTCTACCCACCTGGTGGAGGCAGGTCAAATTTCATCTTGCGCAGTTCAGTCATTGACACCTGCAGCTGCTCGATGACAGCATCGTCCTCGTACTGCAGGGAAGCAGCAATTTTCTCCTGCAGAAATTCACGTAAATCTTCCAGCGTCATCTTCAGCAAGCGCTCTGGGGGATGGGAGAAGGAGTAATGGCAGTGGCACACACAAATTTCAGGGTAGCACAAGCGTGGGTTACACCACGCTTTGGTTTTATCTGGGATTCTTCTGCTGTTCCCACTCCACAGTGACACAGCAAGAATGCTTTTGTTTCTCTCCCACCTTCCCACTATTGCTCAGGGTCATCAATAGATGTATATATACATGTATATAGCAGTGTCTCAGTGGCAGGACAATGGCAGGGCTGGGAGCTGTGCTGATGAGGATGCAGGTTTTAGGCCATTTCTGGAAGTTCTCACCAATGCCTCTAGGAGGAGGAAAAGCTCCATGAGACAGGCTGAACAGCCACTGCCGGCAGCTGCCACCATCAGGCAGGGATGCAGGAAGAGGCGCTGGCCCTTACAAAGGTTGCAGACAGGGGTGGGATACAGGCAGGAATGGGTTGTAGGAAGAGATGTCAACCCACACTACACAATTCCTCAGGAAGGCGAGTGCATAGGCAAATTGAAATATCTGCCTGCCTGCCAGTTTCCCATTTTTTGCAGACAAATAGGATGCTTCAAGATTTATTTCTGGATAGCCTTCATTTGACTGAAGGAAGAACAGGGTGGCTGTTTGCAGAAGCCAACACATGCAGTCCTGTAAATTCTGCTGCCCAAAGGTTCTCATCACGCACTCCTGCCCCAGATGAAGGCCAAAAGAGTGACACAGCAAGGCTATCAACTTATGGGATTCAAAGTTACACAGATCTCAAGGCAGAAACATGACTGCCTTAATGTTATGCAAGAAAAACCAGGTTTTGATCATTTTAGAAGCATATTAGTGGATTTACTTGTCCCTCTACAGACTTTTCAGTTGAGCCACCACATAAAGTTCTGCAAACAGATGGGCAGCTGTCTGTATTGCCCCTAAAAGCAATTTGTGGGCATAGTACATAGGAAGAGGTAGCTGGGAGCATTTCAGGTGTGGTTTCTGTGTGCTGAGCATAGCAAGTCAACCCTTGTGCCATCTCATTTCCTCCCCTGGACTGTGCCTTTTGTGGGCAGCACAGGGCACCAAGAGGCTGGAAGTGGCCAGCAAGGCTTTTCAGGTCAGCAGCACAAGGGTGGCCCAGCACAGTGCCACCACAGCCACAGGGGATGCAGTCAGGTGGGACCTTACTTTTGTGCAGTTTGAGGATGGTGTAAGCCATGGCTGTCAGCACCCGCTCCCCTTCCAGGATGTAGATATCCCACAGCCGCAAGGTCAGCGTGAATGGGGTCTGTTTCAAACACACAAACAAATCACAAATGGGATGATGAAACAGAGGCTGCTGCCACCACTGCATCACCTCACACCAAAACACACAACAGGGCTAGGCTTTGCAAGTCAGGAATTCATCTAAAGCACAAAAACGTCTTCTATCATCTATAATTTTGCCTTTAAGCCAATGAACTTGGGTGGCCAAGGAAATATTTAAAACCCATCCGTGAATGCAGAAAAAAAGAGAAACTTCCCTCACAAGCTTGCTAGCATACAGATTCCTCTACCCTGGAGGGAGTACCATCATCTTTCAGCCTTGTGAGCACAAAAAACAACTCCTGTATCCATCTAGGTTTCTCAGACGGGCTATTTATGGGATAGGTCTGAAAGCCCAATGACACATCACTAAGCATTAAAAAATCATTCATCTGGTGTCCAAAGAAGGGTATTTTCTTATATACAGGCTTATTTCTGCCTGCTAAAAACATTTTTGCAAGAGGTTTTCATTTGCACCCAGATCCAGTCTGACAAACAGGATTGAACGGATACCCAATGTGATGGAGCAGCTCATAGCTCCCAGCAAAGATCTAAGGCAAGTCACCAACACTGAAATTAATATTAATCCTACTGAGATGTTTAGGTTCAAATTTAGGATACTGCCCTGACTCTCTAGAATTTGGCACAACTGACCATTGCAGCTCTTTTACCACACGCTACTGCAGTTAAAGGGATTTTACATTTTATACAGCTTTTAGTGGCAAAAGCAGTGAGTTCCCTCTCAAGGGGAAGGGGCTATTCACTGTTTTATAGAAGACAGGGCAGCAGAAAATTGAGACTGGAGCACACAGTCCTAAATATTAGCAAGTCTGGACATTGCATTCAAGTCCAGTAATCACAATGCTGACCCTAAAAATAAAGTAGTCTCGGCTCAGGACTAGCAAATTAGCTCTGGACAAATCAGGGTAATTTTCTCATGCTTCCACATATTTCGAGTCCCAATCCACTCCTTTGCCTGCAGCTGCTGCACTGCTATTTTTTGAGGTTTGTGCCCCCAGCTCTTCTTCTTTCTATGTTGTTTCCAGAGCCAAAGTGAGGTTAATTTGCCTCTGCAGCAGTGCCAGTGGGCAAGAGAAAGATCTCTCCTGACTCTGAAGTTTATACTGCTGCTGATGAGCCATCTCCCCACGACTGTTTGTGATGAGGCAGCAGGAATTGGCTTGTCATCAGTGACATGCAGTTATTTTTACCTTCTCCCTTATTAATTTTTTTTTCCTTATGAGAGTGTGCATAACATCCCACCTTATAAAATATTAACATCTTCTTCAAAGTAGGATATTTACAAAAAAACCACAGGCAGATTAACCACAAATGCAAACAGCAGAGCAGCAAAAAACTCCCCGAGCATCCTCACCCGGTCAATGAAACACTGCAGGAACCACTTGGTTGTGTAAATCCCAGTAGTCATCTGCTCCTTGTCCTGGGGGAAGACAGCAAAGAGAGGCAGGCATTTCACCAGGCTGGTTACTGGAGGTTCAAGCAGCTCATAAGGCTTTGGAGGAGGTTGGTTTGTTGATTTATGCTGGGGTCTGGGTGCAGGATATGGCTGTGGTTTGTCTCCCATCTCCCAACAAAGCCCCTGCTTCAAACACCAGTGTTGAAGCCCTACATTGGTCCTTTGCCCAAGACATCCATTGAACCTGATCCTTGATGTGGCCAGGCTTTGGCCATAGCATTGGAGAGGGATTTCTGGGAGAAGCTTTTCTGGCCTAATACCTGCTCCAGGGATTTATAAAAACCTTCCAGGAAGTCAAACTACTCACTCCTTGCAGACTACCATTTTTGTTTCCATAGCAATTCCCATGTGAGCCTCTCGGAGCACAGTCAAGCCAGCTTTGGAAGCACCACCTCGTTTACATGGCATGGCTGCTGCAAGAGCAGGACAGCCTGCCAGGCTAAGGAAAACTCTTAAAAACCTCACCATCACTACCTTGGGTCTAACACTTCTCCATCTGGTGCCCAGTGATGGGATGTGTGCAGAGCTGACCTCTGCTGCAAAGCCAACAAAGCAGTGGGGATGGGAAGAGAAAGAAGCCCATGGGATAAATGGCCAGCTCCAGCATTTGCTTTTGGCTGGTGCTGTGCACCTGGCAAGCCTGGAGGGCCTTCAGGAGCAGGAGGAACGAGCAGCTTTCTGAGTTATTCCCATCCCCTTCCTGGCCCGTGACTATAATTAAGTGAAAACCTAGCATGGCTCTGTTTCACTTTTACAGCCATTTGCAGCATGAAGCAAGAGCTGTTGCAGATGATAGTAATACAAACACCTTTTGCTAGAGTTGGGGGCCACCAAGCCTCTTGGGAGCATAAGAAAACTTTAGGAGTCTGGCCACTGAAACCCAGCTGTCTACACCAAATGCAAAGGAGGACAAGGCAAAAGAAAAAAAGGGAGAGAGCAGGTGCTGCAAAACAGTGGCCTGGACATAAGACTGGAGTTGTGCCCTGCAGATGCTCCTGCAGCCACCAAATGGGCCTGTACCATCTGCTAGAGAGAAAAGCAACTGGACGTGCCCAGGCAACAAAACACCCAGCAAATCTTATGTGCCTCCTGACTTAAAACAACAGCAAAACACTTGGAGATAATAATTACTGAAATAAGACTCCAGACAGACCAGCATGAGCCTTTGGCCCTTGCAGCTGGTGTAAGCACACAGCCCAGCATCACTGCTGCTCCTCCTGCTGCAGGCTCTGTAAGCCTTCCTGGCTCTCCTGGGAAGCCTTTACATTTTAGCAGTCCCTTCACTAATGATGACCAGCAAGCAAATGATTGCCATTCACCTCAGCAAGATTTGGGCAACCCATTGAATAAATGCCTGCCTCTGCAGCTGAAGCAGTCCTATACTGTTAGAAATACATTCAGCTGTGCACCTGTTTGGCAGAACACTACGCAAACTGCTTTATCATTAAAATGTGGCATTATTATAGGAAGACTGACAGTAGAGAGATACCATGTGCTTCTTCAGTTTGGGGAACAGTTTGTTTAAAATTTGCTCGTGGTGGGCTTGAAACCTCTGCAGCTTCGGGAACCCAGGAATGAAAAAACCTTAACAAGAAAAGACAAGAGAAATAAAAATCAGGAAAGCTCTGCAGCAGTGACAGGGATAGCCTGATTGTCTATAAACTCATGTCTTGCATCGCCTGTTCAAGTTGGCTGAACCACAGGGTGCCCAGCTACCTCCTTTACATGTTCCTTTCCAGAGGTCACTCCTGACTCCATCTGGGCAACAGGACCCTCAGACCAAGCCCAGCTGGTCCTTCTCACCCAGCCCCAGGGAGCAGGCCCACACAGCTCCCACTGCCTGCCTGCCTGCGACTCAGCTTGGCCAAGAGCTCTCTGAACACTCCCTAGCGCTTACCAAAGTTCAGAGAAAAGCTGAAGATGTTTGAACACCACAAGATTGTGCAGTGCCCTGTAATCTAGTGGGACACACATTTAAGACTGTCCAAAGTTATCAAGCCATAAGGTTTAGCTCTCTCCCCATGAAATAACCCTCTGTGCATAGATTACTGCTAACCACAAGTAAGATGAAAGGACCTCTAATGTGTTTGAAGTAAAATAATACATCACACATACAGTGGAATTACATCTACATTTAGCGTGGATACTCTTGGATGTACTTCTGTGAGACTTCTTATAAACTCATAACCTTGAGTTACTTGATTGCCAAGGGCAAGGTACCCTGGAGGGAGGACAGCACTTCTGTGAAAGTGTTAATTACTGAGCGCTAAAGCTCAGGTGGATAAAACTCTTTTTTTTTTATAAGAACTTGCCTGCCTCCAAGACTGAAGTTCAGCTCCCTAGTCAGACTGCACGAGTAGTTAAGCCTCACCCACTTTAATTAAACAAGTGTGTGAGAAGAACCAAGGCTCTACCAACCAACCTGAGCAATCTTCCCTCCCTCTGGCAGACAGCCCCGGCCCAGCCCAGCCTTACCGTGCATGGCGTGGCGCTGGTTGGTGAGCAGCTGTGCCAGCGCCCAGAACGCATCCTCTTCGTTCAAGTACATCAGGAGGATGGCTGCAATCTGGCTCATCCCTTGGCAGTAGCTCACTTCCTGCAACAGTCAAGAGAGGCACATGTGCTGCCATGCTGGCAGAGCCTGCCATAATGCTAAATCTGTCTGTACTTCCCTCTCCTCTCCCAAGGTCTGTCCTATTTCAAAGTCTTTACTGTTTATGTCCAAATCCACAGCTCCCGTATGTACACAGCATCTACCGTGTCACTGACTCATGGAGTAGTTTGGGTTGGAAAAGGACCTTTGAAGATTATCTCATTCAACTCTCCTGCCACGGGCAGGGACAGCTTCCACCAGACCAGGCTGCTCAAAGCCCCATCCAAACAGACTTTGAACACTTCCAGGATAGGGCATCCACAACTTCTCTGAGCAATTATTTCCATGCCTCACCACACTCATTGTAAAAAATGTCTTCCTTATGTCTAATCTATCTTTGGGATGACAAACAGCATGTGGCTTCAATGCTGTTTTGGATTCCTTCAGCCATATGAGCACTGAAGTAATTAAACAGTAAATAAATCTGGTAAACATTTATCTGGCATGAGGGAGGCTCCTTAACTAACCCCCTGAGCATCTTCTAGGATAACTGTCCCCTCCTGGAGGTGTAAACAGTAGGTTCAGCTGCTAATTTCAGCTTATTCTGCCTGTGTCCTTCAGCTAAAAATGACTAGTTTGCTGTAGTAAATAAGTGTTTTCAACAATGATACCATTTGGTGTAAGACAAGAAGTCAGAAACATGACAGACTGCCAGAAGACTAGTGCTGCTGAAAAGCCAAAGGGCAATCCCTTGTTCTTTGCTGACACTCGCCCAAACTAAATCTGCCAGATGTCATTTACCAGGTGACAAAATGAACAAGGGAATGAAACAACTGTGGAAAGATTCTTGTGCTGCCTCAGAGTCTTGCAGCTCTTTGTACAACCCACTATTAGGACTTAAAATTGGAATTATCACTAGCTAAGTAAGTGTGTGTTTATTACATATATATACACATGAAAATATGTATGTCTACACAAATACACATATAAAGTTTTTCTTTAAATCTTTACATATATATATTTATATATATAAACATATAAAGCACAACGCTCTTCATGTTAACTGGACTTACTACTTACAGTGTTATAAACCGAGTATGCTGACAGGACATGGAAGAGTGCCTGTTGCCTGGGGAGAAAGAAGGATATTAAAACACTTGAGCATGAGGTCTCCAGCTTCATGAGCACACCAGTGCATACACACAGAGAGCAAAGATTCTGAAAACACCCAACCAGCTGGTACTTAACATTTTTGCAAAGAGCAGGGCTCACAGAAAGCTTGGTCCTTGGAGACTGTGTAGGGCAGCCAGGTGTGATTTAGTCACTTTGTCAAACCTCTCCAACCCCATCTGTTGTTAGGACCTCCACGTCCCCATTCCTCCCAGATCCTGATGGGCCCACCCCATCATCCCAGCCATCCCAAACCAAGCCTTCTGCAACTGTGAGCCTTGGGGGACAAGGCACGGCAGCAGGCTGTTGCTTGGCTCAAGAACTGGGGCTGAGCCTGCTCAAGTGTGGACCTCTCTGAAGAAAGAATCAGCAGCCCAGCACCTGTGGGTCACACTGTGTGGTGATGGTTTGAGAAGGCAAAGATGGCTTTGCTCTGAGCCAGGGGACTGCTGGCTGCCCCACCCAGCTCATCCCTCACAAATGCACTGGCACAACTGCCCATATAAGCCACAGAAGCCCTCCATACTCACTTCACCCCGTAGCGATCCCGAAACATGATGTGGTTTCGGAAGGTGCGGTTAACATCCAAATCTATCTGCTTGATTTCCGATGAAAAGCTCTTTGCTTGTTCTTTCATTTGCTGGAAGGGAGAGGGGCAGACAAGAGGCAGGAATCAGACACCATCTCAGCCTGTACCTCTCTCCATACAGTGAGAAGGCAGGATTCCTGCAGCAGGAGCAGCAGCTTGAGAGCTGCACAGAGCTATCCAGAGCAGGGGACATTGATGTCCTGCAGTGAGCAATGAACTGCAGCCTGGAGGAGAGCCCCTGACCCCTTGTCTGTGCTGCTGGCCCAGGGAGAAGGGGATGACCCCACATTCACATGCTAAGACACTAGCAGTTGCCAACCCAGCCTTCACCCATCTTCCAATGCAGATACGGAGTTTTCAGAATCTAAAACCTTTACAATTCAATTCCACTCTCATTTATTTTGATTTCTTTGCCTGGCTGGCTGTCATAAAGCACTGAGAGCTCCGTTGAACCAATACACAGATGTATGCAGCACTCTCAGCTTTTCAGATGCTCGATCATAATGAAGTCCAAACTGTTATGACAGACTCTGTGATCTCCAACAACTACTTTCCCTGAATAAGAAAGTAATCTTTGGTTTAAGAAGTTTCCACCAGAAAAGCAGTCCTGGAATATTCCCTTGGACTGGTACAAATTTTAAGAAACTCGCAGAGTCCAGAACAGAAGCTAAACTCAAAGCCAAGAATCCCCATGTTTCCCCCCCCAGGCTGGCTAATAATTTAAGGCAGCATCAGACAGAAAAAGGACTGAAGTCCACTGCAAAAAAAAGGCAAATTCAAATGAAAGCTTAAGACCACCTCAACCAATTGTGCCCTCAGAGCCCCAGGACGAAGATGCTCCATGGAAAAATCTCACTGCAGTCCCATCTGCACCCCACTGTTCAGCTCTGTACCGCAGGCAAGGACCACTATGCTTAACCGTCCCATCTCACAGCTTTTAGATGCCACCAGTGATCATGCCCTCCTCCTTTAATGTCTCCAGGGTTAACTGCATGAAGAAAATACATTTTGTGACTGTCTTCAGGCACAGTGAGATTCACCAGCAGGTTGGAGGCAGCAGAGATGAGCAGCAAGCCCAACTTGGCTTGAGCCCAGGGTCAAGACCCCTCCTGGCTCACAGAGACAGAAAATAGAACATCTGCACTGATACTTATCATCTGCTCCAGCAGCTGCCATCCTATGAATGCTTGTCAGCCTGATACCAGGTGCCTCCAGGCTGCTGTTGACCTCCCAAGGTGGCCACATCAGCTCTGGGCAACATCAGAAGGTCATTTGCACCCACATGTGTCCAGCATAGCTAACACTTAGGATGATCACAGCATCTGGGGAATATTAACTCCAACCTTGAAAGCAGCTGTATGGAAGAGCACCAGTACAGGGGCTATTTTGAATTATTGCCTGCACAGGACAAGTGAGGATAAAAGTGATGATGGAATGAAGATCTGATGAACAACATAATTTCCCTGCTGTAAATACTGTGGTCTCTGTATCCTATGGCTCCTTGCCCTCTATAAAGCAGCCAGACTACCTGAGAGAATATGACTATTCATGTGCACTGGGTCACTTCAGTTCAAATTTTCCTGCTAAAGGCCCTCTTGTTTTCTCTGCCAGAACAACACAGAAATCTCCCAAGGACTGTAAATACCCTATTTTGGGTATTTTTAAATAATTGCACATGAATAGCAGGTAGGTCACACAGCACTTTGTCAAGTCCATGCACCCAAGAGGCTTTACTAATTGTGCAGACATTAAAAAAAGAAGAACAGGATGGGTTATTCTCCTTTTTTCCCCTAGTGTAAATAACCTGGGGGCTCCACAGATGCTCTGTCAAGCTCATTAGCACTGTGAGTCCTGCAAGCTGGTGGCAGAGCAGAGGCTGGAAAGCTGTAAGTCCCACCCCAAAGACCTTGCACAAAGCAGTGGGTAAAAGCCAGGATGCCTTTGCTCTGCCCCATGGCCAATATGATTCTCCTGCTGCTTTCTCAAGCTCCCCTCAAGCCCTCTGGCTGCAGCTAACAAAAACCCCAGGGAGGCAGAACATCACACCTACATCAAAAGCAAGCATGGAATGTCCCAGGGTAGCCTTCAGGCCCTTGTGCCATGGATTATGCCCCAGGGAGAAATGGGGTGGCCTTGGAACCAGTCCCTCCAGGACACAAGTCTGAGGCTGAAGCTTAGTCCCTTCTTGAAAGCAAAACCCCTCATCCAGGACCTGCACTGAGCCTCTCCTGGAGGAAATTAGAGGAGAGCTAATTACTGGCAGCAGGCAGCACTGAAGAAGTGGTAGATTAAGATGCTCTTGTAGAGGGTTTGCATCCAGCAAAGCCTATTAGCCCTGAAGCTCCTGTTTATTGCAGACCCCTCTGGAGCACAGATAAACTCCTTGCGACTTTCATTTGTTTGGATTGCTTCCCTGCCTGCACAGCACAGCTTAGAGGGAGGGAGCACAATTTTAATCTGCATGCTGGGAGAGCTTCCTTATCTGTGCTTACTGTGCTGAGCCCAGCCTGCCTTTCCCCCCAGCCCCTGCGTGTGCCTCCATCCCTGCGGCACCTCGCCTGTAACATCCACGCTTGACTAACCATAATGAGTGTTAGCATCATCCTGCTTAATAGGCAGGGACTTTTAGAAACACCTGTTGGAAGCAGCACTCAACCTCCTGCCTCTGAAAAATAATAGTCTCCACAACACCCTGATCCTTGCCCTGGTACATGATGCAAAATAAATCATAACACAGGCTTGGAAAATAAGTTAATTATCCACCAAGGGCTTCCACACACTGCATATGGAAAGCTTCCCCTCACTCTTCCTTGCATCTCTCTAAAGATGCAGTAACACTTGACAGCAGCTTTGGTCCCAGCTTCCAGCAGAATAAATGGAACCAGCATATTATAGAAAGCAGTCAACTAACATGCTAAAAGACCCCAGCTTAATATAAACCCACGGACAAAGAGTTGATACCCTTTGCATTTTCAATCCTCACCAAACCAGCCTCATCAACCAATTTAACCTCTCTATCATTCTTCTCCTGCCATTTTTGCCAGGTAGGGCCCATACCTCATACTTCCCTTCATTCTCCTTCTTCATCTTCTCAACATCCAGCAGAAGTGACCAGACCTGGCCTCGCACCTGAAGCGGGATCCCTTTGTACACACGCCGGCACATCTGCAGGGAGGAAAACACATGCAAGGTTAGCTGGGTCCTGCTGGTGGCAAACACATTTTCGCCATGGTTTGCTGCTGCAGATAATCAGCCATCTGAGCAGCCACCCCAGGCAATCACTTCCTCTCCCTGTGCTGGTGCAGAGAGGGCATCTCTGATCTGATTGATGAGCTGAGTACATGCAGCCATCAAAGACGACTACTCAGTGAAAATCATAGAACCAGAGAATCACAGAACAGTTTGGTTGAAAGGGACCTCACAGATCATCTAATGCCCTTGCCAAGCACAGGGACACCTTTCACTACACCAGACTGCTCGTAATCCCATCCAGCCTGGCCTTGAACATCTCCAGGGATGGGGCATCCACAGTTTCTCTAGACAACCTGTGCCAGTGCCTCACCACCCTCACAGTAAAGAATTTCTTCCTTACATGTAATCTAAACCTGCTCTCTTTTAGTTTAAAACTGTTGCCTCTTGTCCTATCACTATCTGCCTGTGTAAAAAGTCATTCTCCCTTGTCTTTATAAGCCCCCTTTAAGTACTGGAAGACCACACTGAGGTCTCCTCAGAGCTTTCTCTGCTTCAGGCTGAACAACTCAACTTGTCTTCATAGGAGAGAGGTCTTTGTTCACTTCATCTCACAGATGCTTCTTCCCTTTTTCTTGTCATAAAGCCCCTATTACATTTCAATGGAAAACAGAAAAGAAAGAGCTTTTTTTCCATTGCTGACTACTTCCAATAAACGAAAAAGCTTCATAAGAAAGAAAAAATATCCTTTTCTGGATACTTTCCTTCCTTTCATTCATCCCACCTGTGAAATGCCTTGCAGCTGCAGTACAAAACCCACAGTAGCACTCCTCCAGATTCCTGAGGACCTTGGGTACACTGCAGGACCTGTGGCACATGCCCAAGCTCCAGCCATGGAAGGCATTTATGTTGCCTTACGGTGCCCCCTCAGAACCAGGCAATTCCTTGGGAGGGGACAGAAGTGCCAGATTTCCAGACATGGGAATGAGTTTGGCGCTGAGAAGGGCAGTGCCTGACCAGGCAATCAACTGGAGCTACTGTCACTGCCTGGTACAAATGCATCCAACCACCTTAAAAATCCCTCTTCCTTTCCATAGGGTGTTGTACTTCATGCAATTCAGGCTGATGTAAGAGAAGGACTGCAATCCCCAGGGAAGCACAAGACCCTAGTAGAAGGTTTTCTGGATTTGGGCCTGCCACCTTGCCATAGCCACACCCAGCTGAACACCTGCTTCTCTTGCCTTTCCTTTCAGACCCACCTCACACCACCAGCTCTTTTATTTCCTTTATTAACCTGACTTTTTAAGGACAACCTCTCACAAGGACATTAAGACCTTAACCATGGCACTGTGCTGGCTCACAGCCTCCATGAACACAAACTGATGCTCCTCATTTCCTTACTGTCATCATGGCATCATTGTGTCTACCAAGGGCAAAACCCAGGAATGGTGGCCCTTATCCCAAAGAGTTACAAGACCAGGAGGTAAGACAGGAGGTGGGCTTCAAGCAGACAGGCTAGGGGACAGCAAAGAACTGACACCACTATTCCAGTCAAAAAAAGTATGCAAAATAACTCTGTAGTCTGTAGGACCAGGAGAACCAGATGTTTATGAGAATGCTTTTCCATTCCACTACAATAAATATTTCAGTATTTCTGCCGACAGAGGAAGTGTCTGCAACGTATCCTGATCCTGAAAGTGTAATGGACATTCAACATTTAAAATGCCATCCTCAGAACTTCTCAAATGCTTGCTCTGGCCCAAGCATTGCTTAACACCAGCTGTGAAGGTCCATTGCATAGCCAGGACAAAATCCTGCAGAAGTCCTTTACCAGATCCCACCCTTCCTTCTGGATGCACCAAATAAAAGCTGCCCCCTAAAAGCAACCTCACCAGCAAGACATGCCCATGGAAAGCCACCATCCTGTCCAACTGCATCCTGCATTTCAAGTGGGACATCCCTAATTCACCATCTGCACACCCAAAGGCTCATTCAAGGAGGTGCTTCTAAGGACAGCAAACCTTCACACCGTGTGGGACAAATTCATCCCCACAAATGAAAGACCCATTTCCCAAGAGTCATTTAATCAGGATGAAAGAAGTGCAATGCATCAAGAGACACAAAGCAATAGGGTTAGATGAATCACATCCCCAAAGTAGTAGGTGCCCACAAGAGCCTGGCTCCTGCAAGCACTCATGCCTTTATGAAGCAAAAGCTGAGGCAGAATCCAGAAACTAGAATATGTACCAGTTCTGACAAGAACACTCATTCAGAAAAATATTACTTATTTCCAATGGATTACGAGACGCTGACTGACAGCTGCCAAGGCATATGATGATACTGAGGTCTGTGGGAAGAAAATAATTTTGTTTTGAATTCCCAGAGCTGGTATTGTTGTACTTTAATGAGTGCAACCCACAGTGGCATATAGTAATGTCTCTAATGATTTTCTTTGCACAAGTGCTAAAGGAACAGGGGAGGTACAAAACATGCTGAGATGGAACTGAAATGAAATGCCTTCTTGTTATTTACCCAAGGGCTTTCCTCCTCCCACCACCTCCAGACACGAAAGTGATAAAACCTCAGAGCTGAGTCACCCAGAAAAAAAATGAGCAACTTTTCTTCATCATGAAACTTGAAGGAAAACAGGGAAGTTACCATACCAGTTGTATTTATGATAGGATGAAAAGACAGAGGTAAGGTAGCACGTGATGATAACTTCTGTACCACATGACAGCCAAAAACAACCCTCAAGGTCACTCTCTTCTGTCTCTTATAGACCACTCAGCCCTTACAGATGGGAAGAGAGCACCGAGATCATGTCTGTCTGCAGGCATGTCTGTCTGCAGGCATGTCTGTCTGCACAGGCAAGAAGAACAGACACCATTCTGCTTCACAAAGGGAGATTCTGGTGATCAAAGCAATGGTTCAAGACACTGTAAAAAGGCTGTGTCAGCCAAGGACTGAAACCACAGTGTCTAAAACTTGCTCCAGGTTTTGCCATAGGAACATCTTCCCTTTCCAGGCTTTAACATACAAAGCTCATGGCACAGAGGCCATCTTCACATCATCCCTATCTCTCCCCTGCCACATGTTTTCTTTGCAGTAGATGGGATGGGGAAGACTATGGAAGTACAGACTTGGGCTCCATCCTCCTGCACCAGCAATCTCCTCTGAGAAGTACCCAACCAATTGTTCCAGGTCTTGAAAAAGAGGGATGGAGTCACTGCCTTTAAAGACAGAACGTGTTTTTGCAGTAGTAAAGACAGTGAAATTAAAAAGGATTTGGGAAACGTGGGCTGGTTTTTGAAGCAGAATATACACATTGCAGTTCACCTGCACACTTTGGAGTCTGTCACTGTTAACTTCTCAGCCATGTGCACGGATCACCAGGAAGAGACTGCAGGAGCAATGCCCAAATTTTGGGTATGCATGGTGATATCCCTTTCAAGCCTTTCCATATATCCAGCATATGTCTCCAACACCCTGAAGTGGGGGGCAGCTCTCCTTCCTCAATTCCTTTAGGACTCAAAGAGAGATCCTTCCGAAGAGAAAGAACTTCTTCACATGTGATGCAGTGATGCACCAGGGGATCTGAGCTGTGCAAATCTTCACCTGGAGTGGAGGATTTCCTTTTAGTACCACAAAACCTGCTGACTGATGATGTGGCCATGCAGGATGTTGGCAGACTGGACATCAGCACACACGGCTTTCTTTCCATACGGTCAATGATTGCTCCCAAGTCATGTGTTGTGCGTGCAGCTGGAGCCTATGTAGCTATTCCTGATGGGGTGCCAGCAAAGCAGGGGCAAATTTAAATCCTAAAGCTGGTGGGCGATGGGCAGGCATTTCCAGTTATTGCCCAGGCTACCTTTGGAGAAGAGGAAAATGCTACTGGCCCTTCCAAAATGGAAAAAAAAAAAAAAAAAGCAGGCAAAGCCACCCTGCAACTCCCATACAAAACCCCCTTTCCTTGCCATGGCATTTGAGGCAGAGATCTGACTTGAGCCAGCCCTGGCATGACAAACATCTGCTGGCTCTCCCTGGCATTAGCAGACTGTTTGCTCCTGGGGGTTTGTGTCAGTCCATACAGATCCCCGATTCATCCTAAACCGCTTTGCTGGCATGCACTGGATTAAGTGCCCTGCACTCCCGTGACCTTAGCAGAGACAAGGCTTCCCCCCCTGCACAAAGGCAGGCTTTGCCTAAAAAACAGACATCTATGACCAAAGACATCACTCTCTAAAGGTCCCATCCCACATGGCCAGCAGCAAGATGCAGCTTGCAAATGATGCAGAGGTCATATCCTCCTCCTATGACTGATGCTTCTGGCTGAAATCCATTTCAGGGCTATGATGAATAAATTATCCCGCTGTTGGAGCACACACACCACGGCCTTTTTTATCAGCAAAACCGTGCTGCCTGAACTGTGCAGATTCTTACATGGCACCAGCCATTTCCTAACCTTCCCAAGCAGAGTCAGGCTGGTGTTTAAACTTGAGTTTAAATCAGCAGTGGAGACAGACCACATGAGCCTCCCTGTGCTGAACCCTGAATAACACAGTTTAACACTTCTTTGCAGGTTTGACATACCTTAACTCTGTAAAACAATGCCATCTTTTCATGGACTCCTTTATTTTTGTACCCTTTCCCTTGTGGAAGTTCAGCCAGAAAAAGGCACCATTGCATCATTCTAACCCCACCCATATGAGGAATTGTGCTGGGTGTCACTTTTTGCTGATCTTGAAATTAAATCAGATTGTTACAAAATGTGTCTAGAACAGAGATGGAAACAGATCTAAGGCAATGATGAGCACAGGGAGCCCCAGGGCATTACTTTAATTAAAATAATCCTATTTGTTGCTCATCCTGAAACAGGTTATGCCAGAAATTATTTCAGTTCCTAGCCAAGCCGTTCTAGGCAAGGAACTGTAAAAGATCCGCCTCTTTTTTTTTCAGCCTTATTTCCTATAATCTGTGACAGTCATAAGACCCAGACTGCAATCAGCAGCATGCAAGGATGCACATAGGATGCACACAGGTGGGGGAACAAAAAGCCAAACCTGTTGCTCTCTGGTGATGGCTCATGCCAAGGGTCTGAAAAAGCTGCTTTTTTGCCCACTGACAGGTGGCTGCTTTGGGGTCAGTGCCCTGGATGGGTATACAACCTCGCTCCTCCTGCTCACATTTCACAACACAGAAAATGAGACAACAACCTAAGCCTTGATCAGATACTAAGATCCTGCAAAACACAAAGGCTTGCTTGCTAAGTCCCTCTTCATCAAGCACTAGATATGAGCAGACGTCTGCCAGCTCCAGCACATGAACAGGGACTGAAAAGGTTGGCCCTAAAGTCTAGGAAGTCCCAGTCTGGAAAATAAGATGGGTTTCTACATCATTCAAGCAGATTCAAAGTCAGGACAACTCCCCTGTGAAACTGCTTGCGGTTCCCGCAAGAAGATTTTTTCCCCCTCTAATAAAGCACAGCATATCAAAATTAACATCAAAGGGAAGGTTCTTGTTTTCAGTAAGAGGATTTTTTTCAAAGATGATACCTTAGTCATTGTTAAAATAACACAGAGTGTCTGTTTTGTGACATTTGCGTTTCTATCATGTCAGCCAAGTGGTGAAAACAAACCTGAAGGAAACATGCAAGGTAGATGTGGCAGCCTGAGCACTCAGAGAAGGAACAAAATCAATCACTCTGCTTTAGAAAAATCAGATCAAGGCTTGTCACATTTACTTTAGCTAGAACGAAACACATAGCTTCTGACATGACTGTGATCCCAGCATAAGGTCCTTGAAATGCCACAGTTGAACTGCATCCAGCTGTGGCAGCAGGAATATCTGAGTAGCTTCCATGCTCCTGACACAAGAGCATGGGGTTTCACATCTAGGTGTAGGATACAACCTAATTTTACTTTTTTTTTGTTAAAAGAAGGCACACTTCTTTTGTGCCTCTCAGCATCTTTGCATTTAATGGTGTGTGGCTGCTACAGACCTTACAGCCTGCACTTGCCTTGGTGCAAGGCAATGGGTGGTAGGCTGGACAGGACTGAAACCAAAGCTCCTTTCTACTCCCAGGGTCACCAGACTGTTCTTTCCCTGCTTGGGGCCAAGCACTGCTTCTCTCTTTGCTGGGAGAGGGGATGGCCATTTCCGGTCCCCCAGCATGGGACAATGCCATCTCTGTGTCCAAGAGTCATTGATCATTTACAGGCTGTTATTTATAACATCTTCTATTCTACTACAACAGCTTTCTGATTTTCTGACCCAAAGACCCTCAAAACCCACTTGCCAGTCTGACCCTTTGCCATTCAGCAGATCTGAGTGACATCAGCTAGTGTGCTTAACACCCCCACTAATTATCAAGGGAATCCAAAACAGGGATCAGAGATTGCTCAAGCTAAACAGCACTCATGCTGGATCCTGCCTGTCCCCACCATCTGAGCCAGGAAAGCCAAGGTGTCCTAAAACCACTCATCATTACCCACCCCAAACACCCTCCAAGACCTGAAGGAATTCCCTGTACCCCACTGGAATTTGGTGGTTTACCCACAAGGTCACTAAACAATTAGTGCTAACTTCTAATTAGAAAGAACCAAGTCACAGGAGAGCCTCTGATTTTGCCTGTGGAGCAGCACTGATTAACAAAGTAATTAGAACTACCCTGAAGTGAACAGAAGGATTATAAAACCCCAAGCCCACCTCCACCTCACTCCTGCTGTCATTAAGATGATTTTGTTTCTGTTTTTTTTTTTTTTTTAAAGAGTGAGACTACAGCTGGTCTTTGGCCGGCTGAACTGGACATGACTCCTGACAGCTGGGCAAGGAGGATGCTCTACTCAGTGTTGTCCCTACAGCTATGCAGATATTCTTCAGATATTTCTTTCTATTTAGCCTTTTTAACCAAGCTCAAATTTCTCCCAAAGACTCCCAGCAGGAGCTAGAAGCAGTGCAGCCAAACACCCCACTTCTCCTGCTAAACACAAAAGCTGCAGAGGGCATGGCAACAAGGTAATGCCAGGCTTCAGCCCTCTCCTGTGCAGAGTGCCACAAGCAGAGCAGGTCAGACACAACACCCCTCTACTTATCCAGCAAGGGTTTTGTCATTAGGTTCAAAGGGTTTTTTGCTTCAAGATGCTTGTAAGAGGAACATATAACAGATACTATTTATTAAAAACAATTCAGTTTTGAAGTGGTGTTTGGTGCTGAGCTCATTTTAACACTAAAGCCAAGACATAATGTTGGTGTCTCCATCCTTGATTTCCACAGACAGGTGTACACAATGTAATACCTAAGTAGCTTCTCACAGGCACAGCTAGGAGCAAAATACAAAATCTAAGTATTGCTCTAGATAAATAATTCTTCCCCCAGGGAGAATGACAAGGAACATCAACTGGGTCGTATCAGTCACATCTCCCACATCATTTCCTGGAGGTGGAAACAAAGGAGTGACCGCTGGTGTGCACTGCCCTCTGCTCTCACAGGGCAGGGAGCCAGCTGGGCACACAAACATCCCTGCTGTGCTCCTGCTTGCACAGGGAAGCAGAAGTGCAAACATTGCAGCAGCATTTAGGAAACCCTTTTTAAAGCTATGTAAGTCAGAACAGGACTTTTATCTCAACTGGTAACCCAGAAATTTCTAGGAAAGCTTTAAAATATTAAAGACTAACAAGTAGAATCAGGCAATGTTCCAGAGATCTCTGTTTTTTCTATCGACTTTTTGAAAGCCTGACTCATCATAAGGATCCATCACATCCACCCTTCCAGACATACACTCTTTTCCTCCTTACCTTGTCACTGTTTCTGTATTTGCCCCATTTCTTCAGCATCTTAAGCCACTTGTCCACGCGTTCTATTTCCTGCTGTTTTTGCTGGGGGAAAGGAGAAGAAAAGGGAGAAGAAAGGACAAATTTAAGGAAAAAAAGCCCCAGGAGATGCCTCTTGAAAACACGAAACTTCATTCTCTTAGGTTTAAACTTCTATGCAAAGACCTCACATCAGGGATGGGAATAACCCACAGGTACGTGCAGAAACTGGTAATTTCAGCACTTGGTAATTAAAAGCAGCATTGGTGAAAATGACAAGAAACACAGGCTTAACATAGAGAAAGCATTCCCAAGAGTATTCCCTGACAATAAAAATCTTTGCAGGTCCAGCTAGACTGAACTCCTATCACTGTATCAGATCAGAAGAAACATGATTCAGTCCCATTTAGCAGGGTCCTACCAGAGGACATGCTCTCACCTCAGGGGAGATGAGGATGGAGGTGATGGTTACCTACAACTTCCACCATCTTTCCTTGCACATACAGTCCCCTTTATGAGCCACAGCCGCTGAGCACTGTGCCAAGCAGTGGGAAAAGCCCGATATTGCTTTAAGAGGTGCTTTTTCAGTGTCATGTGGAGAAGGAAAGTTGTCTGACCCAGCAAAATAAAAGCTCCAACAGCTGGGCATCATGCAGAGTCCCCACCTCCGGACGAGCAGCAGTGACCAGTGGGGTCCTGGCTGCCTGCTTTGCTCTTACTTGCTCACTTGTTTTCTCAAAAAACATTCCCTCCCCAGCTGGTGTGAAAAGGATGCCACATCCATGATGACAGAGCTGGCAGCTCTCACCTTCTCCTCCAAGGCGGTGCGGGTTGGCAGCTCCTGCTCGCTGGAAAAGCAAGGGGTCACTGGTTACTCCATGGGCAAGAAAGGGTGTGGGGGAGCACAGGGTGCTGCAGCTCACAGACCACCTCAGACACTTGAGGGTATATGGCCTGGAGACTTTGTGCCCTTCCTACAGCTGTCTCCAGTATGAAAGAGGCAGGGGAAGCACCATCCAAAATCCCACCACCCAACAGGAGCTCTGGGGGGTAATTGAGCCCTGGACATAACTGGAAATCTCGGGCATACAGCTCTTCTTCAATACACACATGATCAGCAATTTAAAGGGTGGGGATGCAGAATTTCTGGACAGCAATTGTTTAAAACCTCCCTCCTGCACACAGAACACCTACTGTTGTAACTTCTGCTCAGAATCAGAGTAAAAATAGTTCTTTTTAAGCATTCTTCCCAGGCACAGGGTGTGTAATTCACGTGCGCCTTGGTTAGGATGGAGATTTCCTAAGGGAACCAGAGACGATCAGCTATCTTGTCTGGTCTCTTCCTATTCCTCCCTGAATCATCAGGTGCAAACACAAGGACCTCTCCCTCTGTGGCCCACCATGGAGGCACAGGAGCACCTGCCTGCACCTTCTAACGTCAGGCTTGTGGTAGGAAACCATTTCTGAGCCTTGTCTTGCAGCAGATTCAAAGCATCAGTGTCTGGACATGCACAGTTGAGGAAGGAGGCCCACTGAGTTTTTCCTCCTGCATTTGGCATTGACCAAGCCAAGCCACACAGCAGCTTATGGGAGAGATGCTGGGCCAGTCATGCTCAGTGCAGAAGGATGGTCCACACACACACACAGGTCAGAGAGGAAAGGAGTGGGCAGGAGGACTTACTGCAGGAATCCAAACCGGTCTGTAACTTTGTAGAGTGTGAAATCGGCATCTTCCCACTGGTCAATCTGAGCTCCTTCCTGTCTGCCCTGAAAGCAGAAAGGACAGCTGTGAGCTGGTCCCAGCACCAAGAATGCCCCAGTGCCTGCATCCTGCACCCAAAGCCCAGAACCCTCTCTCATGAATGTTAAAAGGCACAGAATCAGGAGAGCAAAACCTGCACTAAAGAGCCAATTTAAAGGAAGGCAAGAGAAAAATGCCAAGTTCAGCCTATCCAGCATCCCACGTGTGCCTCTGCTAGAGGCTGGGAAAAGCTGTACATCAGAAAAAACGGTGCTGTTGGGCATAAGCCATCCTGCTGTTAAGGGAGCACTGAAGCACCAGAAGCTCAGCACCTTTCAGTATCTATGCTGAGCACACATGGGACCCTCAATAAACTCTAGGGATGTAGTGAGAGGGGATGTATAGGAAGGGAGAGCTGGCATGAGGGTTACTGGGGCGATGCCTGCAGGGAGGCAAAAGTTCTTATTTGATGCATTCCTAATTGATTAAACAGCTTCAGCCCCAGCCAGCATGCTGGGGAGAGGCACGAGGCTGGTACCTTCTCATACTTGGCGACGATTTCTGCTTTTTCCTGGGCTATTAAAGACTCTATATCCTTCTTCATATCAGAAGCTGTAAGGGAAAAAAAAAGCAAGAGGGAGGGGAAAGGAGATAAGTAAATGTGCACACAGCATGTGAAATATTTTAGGGAAGTGCTAATACAAAAAACGTTTGCTGACAATTTTAGCTTCCAGCCATATCCCACAGCTAAAATTAGGCTGAGGTTGCACAGCCGCTGTACAGAGAGTGTGTGGAGCTCCCCTGCATGCAGCAGGACTGCCAGCTCCCTGCTCCCTGCACTGGGACACAGCCCAACTCGAGCAAGGGGGAGTCTTGTCTTTGTTCTCAGGCACACACATGGCAGTATGAAAGACATGGTTTTTACATTGAGACATGCAAACCAGCCACAGAGCACTGGCCCAGCACAGGACAGGCGCCAGCCGGGCACTGCTTGGCACAGCATCCATGTGGATGACAGCAAACCACCACGCTCCTGCCACACCTATGGATGGGAAGCCAGGAGATGCTCTGTAGGGGCATCCAGAGGCAGATTCGACATCAAAGAAGAAATTGAAATAAGTTTTTGCTTACTGAAGTGTGCATGAGACAAGTGAATTGGCCTCTAGGTGATTACCTTCTATAAACAACTCCAAAAGAAAACAACACAGCAGCAAGATGTCCCCATCTATGCTGAGATGTGTCAGTCTTGGTCTAAGCAAGACCCAGTCTAGGTCCCTGGGGTCTGTGCCCACTGCTCTGTTTCATCCCATACACATACATATGAGCAAGGTGACTTCCCACATCAAACACAACCCAAGTGTTGTCCTGTACAAGCCCAAAGAAGCATCCTCCCTGTTAAGCCATAACTAGTTCCTGATTCACCAAAGGTGGATCTAACACACCAAGGAGAAAACGTAGGCAGACAAAATGCCCAGGGAAGGAGTTATATAATCAGGGCTCTTTTGTGACCTGTTATCAGACAGCAGCAATAGGCATGGAACCACTTTACACTCATCCATTCAGACATTGGAAAAATGCAAATTCTTCAAATTCACAGCAGGAATGGGTGTATCTTCCCCTCTTACTGACTCCAGAATCAAAACAGAGCAAGGACAGAAATGCTGAAGTGTATTTTGTTCTTTTATCTTTCCAAGCTGCAGCTCCTACTTCAAATGTGAACTTTGTTTGGTACATCTTAATCACAGCTTAATTTTCCAATTTCCAAATTTCCAAATTTCCTTGCTTCCAATCAAGGTCTGAGTAACTGTCTCAGCATGTCACCTAATACTTCTGCATCTCCTCCTCACATCTCCTGTGAAACTTACGGGCAATTTCACTCCCCCAGTTCTGACTTCTTTTGTTGTTGTTGTTATGGGGCCAAAAAATTCCAATGATGTCTTTTACATGCTGCTAAAAATACAAATACTCTGCAGGCTACAGGGGAAAAATGAACTGTATGTCACATTAAATGGGCAATTTTTCAAGACACTTACAAAGTGAAAGCTATTCTGAACATCTCTGACCATACTCTAAGAGAGTAACAAAGGAAGAGCAACGGTACCATGGGAAAATTTACATAGCAAGAACAGATATATTTTGGCATTCACCTCTGCAAAAGCCTCTCTGCAGCCAGAAACACCAGACTTGTGCAAAGGAGCCAGTTTTTAATCTCATGCCTGGAATATGCATATTTGTTTACTCTTTCTATAACAGTGCAAAGGTCCAAATTTAGGAAAAAACTTGAAAGCAGAGAAAATGGTTGATGGCAGTGGGAAGGATGGAGATGGCAAGTGGCTTCACTGGCCTTGGGGTGTGACCACAGTGCTGCTGCTTGGGAGAGCACAGAGATGGTGCTGTGCTCAATGAGGTGGCTGTCAAAGTACTCTGGAGAGGGAACAGGACATAGCTTAGCTCTGTAACAGCATATACTGAATAGGGCTATTTCTATTATTTAATTCTGCACATGCTCAAACTCCAGAGTAGTTTTGACGTCATGAAGTTATATAGCCTTTGCTTGAGGGAAATGACTCCTTGTGTACATAGAAACTCCTGAGATTTATTTCCTGTACGTGCCAGGCTTCTCCATATACCTATGTATGACTGCATACTCTTTTTTTTAATATACCACTCAAATTACTTTCTCAACCCTGCCACCCAATTTTCTCCTGAGAGTATTGTATTTTCTTAGCAAAGAGATTTTTTTTTTCCATGACAAACAGACAAGATGAAGCTGCCATGAACGGGAATAGTAAGAAAATGTGAACTATGCAACAATGGCATTAGATAATTTACTTGGATATAAGCAACAGAAAGCCCTGAACCATGCACATTTAAATTCAACCCCAAAACAAAGTTATGAACTAGCTCATTTTAAAAAGAATGAGTTGAAAACATTCACAATCTGTCATCTTGCACTAACACTTGCAGCTTTCAGTTTACAATTTAAGGAAATAAAAGTTAATACCAACAACAATAAGCCTAAAGATGTTTAATGAAAATGCACATTACTGCCTACCCATATTGAACATTATCTGGCCATCAGCAAACCTGAAATAAAATACCCAATCTTTGAATGAAAGCAACTTTCCTTAAATTAATTCACCAGCTGGAATCTCAAATATTGGCAGCAAGAAGAAAGTATCTGCATCAAAAATGCAAGACTTCATGTCAAAATTGTTCCCCACAAATCAGATTTACTGTTATATCCTTCCCACAAGCCCCATATTTTTCCAGATCTGCCAAGCTCCCATTGCCCCACATGGGATTGCACCTGCCAGGACCAGCCTGGCTGGGAGAGGGGAACCTCTATCCACCAGTCACCAGCCCAGTTCTGCAGCTCCCATGGCCCAGCAGCAGTGCTCCTTGTGACACAGCCCAGGACACACACACGTCCCCTGTCACCCCCAGCCACAACACCATCTCTCACACTTATCAATTCATCAGCAATCACCCTGCTGGTATTTGGCAGATGGGCTTTTGAAAATGAAAATATCAGTAAAATCTCTCAGGAAACATAGCATAGCAACATGTTCTCAGTGTCAGCCTGGATTTGAGGATATTCTGGAACCCAGTTTTTAAATCTTCTGTACTGTAGAACAGTACCTACTCAAGCCATTTGAGATTACGATTACATGTTTGTAGTTGGTTTTTATTTGGTGGAAGGTCATTGAAAAAGCAGAAATGGGTTTAGGTGAATGTGTGTTCTCATTCTGACTGTGTCCACTTAACTTTAAACAGAGACTGCTGCTAGGAGAAGAAAAAAAAGGCAAGTTTTGACACACCATACTTCGCTACCACTCTGGCCTCTATCAGAGTGAAACTACTGCTGTGGAATAAAGTAAAAAAGGTACACACTTACTACAGTCACACCCACCACTGCTGAAACACAACAAGTCACCGTTCCTGTTTCATGTTCTATTTTAAAAACACATTTAAACACAGCATTTTATGTCTTTAGCCATTTATGGTATCAACCTGCAACTTTTGCTTTAGGGGAACAGTTTCAAAGGAGAAACGTATGCATTTGTGCAAGTGAAAATGCTTATATATCTGCTCAGAGGCAAAAGCTTCTCACAAAGTACACCTGCACCTACACAAGCACTTGTAAAGCTACTACTAGTTGTAACAGTGACTCATGTACTTGCATGCCCTGGAATAAACCTGGCCATGCAGAGCAGTGAAAGCAACTAAAGCAAGCTGTGAGAAGTTGAGTAAGCCCCATCAGGGCTTTTTAAGTGCATGAAACAGGCACCTTGACACGCTGCAAACCACACAGGCTAAAGCGTGAAGCAACCTGCCCATGCTGGCTGCCTGGTAGAATCTGGGGGACAGTCAGCAGCTGCAAGCCAAGAGGAGCTGTCATCAGAGGCTCTCTTCCCACATGCTCAAAGCCTTTCAGAAGCAAAGCATTACACCACTGCACACACCTACCGTGCACAGCCAAAGCAAGCACGGCTTTGGGACTGCTCCGACTGCACCGCCACAGCCTGAGGAAACCTCAAAGCCCCCCAGGGCACCCAGGAGGGGCTGTGGCTGTCACAGGTGGGCACAGGCACGCCTGGCTGTGTGCCCACGAGGTGGCAAGCCAAGGGGGAAGTGATAGCCACGCGCTGCTGGCTGCAGGCAGAGCTTTTGCTTGGTGAGAACCATCCCCATGGCTGCAGGCAGAGCTTTTGCTTGGTGAGAACCAGCCCCATGCAGAAGTCGACCTGCTCCTGAGGCCGTGGTACAGGACTGGCCAGCATCCCCCATTCCAGTGTTGCAGCATTTTTTTACTGCACCCCTACATTTCTACTCCAAAATGGACAACACATTCAGTGCACTTGCATCGAGGACTTCTGCTGATCCCCATGTGCAGATTCTGTCTCATTAACAAAGCCAGACTGCAAACATCCTGGCCAGCACCATCTTCTAAACACTTCACTGGACATCCCCAGCCTTAGCTCAAATCTGGCACACGATTACATCCCTGCTACCAGAAAGGAAATCAAGACCTGCATTCACAAAGTGAATTACAGCTTCAGGAATGAAATTACTATCAAGCAGGATGAACCAAGATACAGGAGATCCTGTTTGCATATTTATTTCCTTGACTACAACCCAGGAGAACACAAGCAAGCTTTTTTGTTTGTTTGTTTGAAGAGCACAAGGAGCACTAAGCCAGCTGAATTGCAGGAAGGTTTGTTTTAACTGTCTTGGGGTTTTTGAAAATGACTGCCCATAGATCACTTTAGATGGATCACAGATGTGCTACAGAAAATTCAAATGATCTCCTGCCCTAATAAGCTTGCATTGTAACTAAAACTGCACTGGATGCTGCGCTGGATAAAACCACAGTCACCTCCCTCAGCAGAGGCAGTGGGAACACCAAGGGAGAACCTCCACTGCAACTCACTTTGATGCCACCAGCAACACCCCAACAAGCCAGAGTATCCAGCATCATTGTAGATGAGATCCTGCTGATTTACTAGCATGTGTAACCACCACATATGACAACTCTCAGTGCAACTCTCATTTGCTCCAGAGCCAGTTTGTGAGTTTGGAGAAGACAGGATGAAAACACAACCCAGCTCCAAGCAATGTGCCCTTACCTGAGCCTTGTATCAGGTGCCAAGATTCATCAGTTCAGCTGGAGTTGTCCACTCCCCTGAAGGCATCTACCTGGCAGGAGCCAGTTGTCTCTGCTGCAGGGTGATGAGGACCCCCAGTTGCCACAGCCTGCTGGTCAAATGCCCTTTGGCTCACCCACAGTGCCCCAGCTTCACGTGGCTGCTCTCCTCCACCCTCGTCCTCTGGCACGTGAGAGCTCCCCGCAGGCAGCTGGGAGAAGAGGCAAGGCAGGAGGCAATCCACACTCTCTCGTCCCCCAGGCTCACTGCAAAGGAAATAAGAAGTTGGTCAGTTTTCCAGTTCTGGCACAGCAAAGGTACATCCTTTATCAATACAGGGGTCTTCGAACACAGAGGAAAGGCAGGTCCCTTTGGAGCTGGTGGGGAAGGAATAGGCTGGAACTGCAGGGCATACAATGGCAGAAAGTAAACTACACTTGTATGTGTTGCAAAAAAAAAAAAACCCTGGTATGGTTTTTCTTGCCATTTTCCACCCTGGTTAGGATCCAGGGTTTCCCAGGAAGGTCTGAGAGTCCAACACACCTTTATACCAGCAGGCACACTGCACTGGTAACTCAGCAGGCAGAAGATGCCCCCTACCCAAGCCAAGTCAATATCACATCTGACTCCAGCTAATCTACGAGTATGCTGCCCCCAAGAAGGGCTGCAATGGAGGGTTCAGGCCATTCCTTCAGGACTCGGGTCAGGTTAAGACCAAGACACATCACTGACTTGCATGGTAGAAGAGCTGGTACCAGTTGTGCCACCTGAGCCACCTTCCAGCACTTGCAATTCTCCCTGATACATCCAAACAGCTACACAGTCCAAAGGACAGCAGAGATCAACACAGAGCTATCACTTACAAAAGCCAACTTTTTAATTCTCACCTTTAGCAACTCAGAGAAGCAACACACTAATTGCACAAGTGTGAAATCAAGACAGCATCCCAAAGCATGATACTCTGCTTCAAGTGAGCAAGCACTGGGCAGAGGAAGCACAGCTCACTTCTGTCATGAGCCACCACTTTAATAACACCCCCTCTCTTCCAATCCCCCTCACAAACACCAGCAGATGGACTTTTCCACACAATCCTGAGCTGTCCTGTGCTGAATTTCCCTGTTGTCACCTCTCCAGCACCCAGATAAAACTACTTGGAGGCCCTAAAGCGCAGAAGGCTTCACACCCTTTCAGAGGTGGCCACCATAATAATCAAGCAATGCATTACAGATATTTATTTATGTTATCACCTAGTAAGTTATAATGTGTCTTACACACATTAAATGCAGATTACACACATTTGCCTCTATTCCCTCAATTTGCACCAAGCTTTTACAGTACAATTGGAAGCTGTGGTGACAACGATGACAACACTTTGCTGCTAGACTATGGCAATATCAAGAAACCCAAACACATTGGCCAAGTCTTCTAGTTATAGAAATAACTAAAAAGCCATGTAAGGCTGCAACTGTATGCTATCCACCCCATCAACATGAGCAGCATTACCAATAAATAAAACCTCTCTCAACTCTCCCCCACCATCCCTCTTCTTTTGCTCCCAATACTTACACTTCACTCTCATTCTCACACACGTTTTTGGTGCTGTGCCTTGGTGCTCTTCTTCCCAGGGATGGAGAAGGGAGGAGATAAACAGGAGAGCTGATAAACAGACTTGATCTCCTCCCTACTTAGGCTCAGTAAGGCCAGGCTTGGTGCTTCTGCACAGCTCAGCTGTTGCAAAGTCAGAAGATGCAGCTTTAGACCAAACCCTCTGAGCAAAACCCTCTGAACACAGCAGCGAGTCTATAAGCAATTCTTTGTCAGCTTCTATTTTTAGACCTCACAGGGAATAAAAGAGCACTCAAACATTTTTAAAACTCTTTTTAATGTGAGCGCATCTTCTAGAGACAGCAATAGCCAAAAAAAAATCCAGACAAAAGACTGCACAAAAATCAAAGAGGCATGAGTTATTTTTTAAGGCATCATTATTTAAATGATTTTTCATTTGAAAAAAATAAGTAAACTGAAGAATGCAAAGGTCCACATGCTTCTTTTGGGAACTGAAGATTAATTTTCTCTCTGCATTCCCTCCTTTTTCTATTCCAGCGTCTATAAAAAGGGAAAAAAATAAGTCAGAGGGAAAACAAAAAAAAAAATCCTTTTTCAGGTGATGCACTGACCTGGAAGGGAACTATATCAACACAGACCTTAGTAACTGGCTTCTTCTGTTTGTGTAAGACTGGAAAAGCAGATTGAATTTCTCTAACCATAAACTAAAGGAAGCTACAATGATGGTCATTCTCCACTTGGACATGCATTCCTCCTAAAACACTGTATTTCATTCTTTATGGTACCAGCAGCAACACTACAGGACACGCTACTCTTCCCTTGTCATTCTTCCTCCAGCTATACTTGGCAATTTTGGGTAAGCCAAAGGCTCCTTTTGGTATTTAAAACTTTCCCTGGTTCTGGCTTGGCGGGGCACAGTCAGCTAGAGGCCACCTACCCACCCCCAACACGTGCCCAAAGCAGCAGGGTGAGGACACGTGTCCTGGCTGACACCCAAGATGTCACCCTGGGCACTGTGGAGCTAGTGATGCTCACCAGCCAAAACCAAAGGAACAAGGATGCAAACATGACTTATCATGCTGCCAGCACCCTGTGCTCTCTTTGGCACAGACATGCAGCATCTTTTTTTAAACACATATGAGGAAATAACAAATGGACCGTTATATAAAGTTGCTGGTACAGCCAATGAAATAAAAGAGTAGGAAGTTAAAAATCCACTAACAAGATGCAGCTTGTCTGTGAAAAACTTGTCCAAAATAATTATTGAGGCAAATGACTTGTATGCTGCAGATATGTAAGTTGAGTGAAGTTGAGTTGAAGTGAGACCTATGCCGGCTCTGTGTGTCTTGCACTGCTTTCCAGAGCCTCTGGCTTCACCTCTTTTTCAGGAGGGAGGGATCTTCAGCCATTAGCCTGACCCCAACTAATGCCCAGCCCCTAGGAACCACCCTCATTCCTTCAATCACTTTAATGAGCTTAATCAGCTCACACTGGCTCCAAATACAGAACCCTTGCAGGAAATTATTCGCCTTTGGCAGCCTCTGCAGAGGACACTCCCTGACCATTTTACTGGCAGTATCCTGGACTTGCATTACCTTCAAACAGCATCTCCAGATGCTAATGCATGAGCTTTTGTTAACTTGTTTTCTTCTATCAAAGCCCCACACAAGCAAATCCAGTAATAGAAAAGTTGAAGGAAACAAGAAGTATTTGATCCAACACCGGAAAGTACTGAAAAAAGTCTTCCAAAGCTTTTTTTAACAGCCTTGGAACTATATGCAGGACAGCATTAGGATATGTAATTTTTTTAAGTCATATGAAAGGAATCTTTTTAATTACAATGTAACTTTTCTCTTTCTTTTTGCTTGTTGTTAACTCCCTAACATCACCCCAATTTAAGAAATGCAGGAATTTTTTTTTTTTGGTGCATGTGTGTGCAAACACAACATTTTATTAAAATCATAGAACCATAAAATGGTGTGGATTGGAAGAGACCTTGGAGATAATTTAATTCCCAAACCCCATGCTAATGACAGGGTGCCATTCACTAGACCAAGTTGCTTAGGGCCCCATCTGGCCTGGCCTTGAAAACTTCCAGGGACAGGGCATCCAGGAACTTTCTGGGCAACCTGTTCCAGTGCCTCACCATCCCCTGTGTAAAGAATTTCTTCCTAACATTTAATCTCTCTTCTTTTAGTTTGAAAGCAGTCACCCTCTTCCTATCCATATGTGCCTGTGTAAAAAGCCACTCTCCCTCTTTTTTTCTATGCCCTCTTTCAGTATTGGAAGTTCCTCTAAGGTATCCCTGAACCCTTTTCTTTTCTGGGCTGAAGAACCCCACTTCTCTCTACCTGTTCTCATAGGAAAGGTACTCCAGCCCTCTGATCATCTCTGTGGCCCTTCTCTATACCTGCTCTAACAGGTCCATGACTTTTTCATGCTGACAACTCCAGAGCTGGACACAGCACTCCAGGTGGGGTCTCACAAGGCCAGAGTAGAGCAGGAGAATCCCCTCCCTCATCCTGCTTTGGATGCAGTCCAGGATGCTTTGGCTTTCTGGTCTATGAGCATACACTGTTGGCTCATGAAGAGCCAGCTCCAAGACAGAAACCTGAGGGACATCACTTGTCACTGGCCTCCACCTGGACATAGAGCCACTGACCACAACTCTCTGACCACATCCAGCCAGCCAATTTCTTCTCTACCCAGCAGTTCACCCTTCAAATCCATATCACTCCACCTTAGAGATGAAGGTGTCATGTGAGATCAAGTCAAAGGGCTTACAGAACTCTATGTAGATAACACCAGTTGGTCTTCTCCCCTTGTTGAGTGTCGCAGTCACTCCACCAGAGAATGCCACCAGGTTGGTAGGGCACAATGTGCCCACAGTGAGGCCGTGCTGGCTATGTCAGGTCACCTCCTCGTCTCTGGCACGTGCCTTAGCATTGCCTCCATGAGGATCTGTTCCATGATCTTCCCAGCCACAGAGGTGAGGCTCACTGATCTGTGGTTACCAAGGTCCCCCTTTCTACCTTTCTTAAAAACAGGTGTGATGCTTCCCTTTGTTCCAGTCACCAGGGACTTCACCTGACCACTGTGAATTTTCAAAAATGACAGAAAATGACTTGTCAACCACATCACCAAGTTCCCTCAGAATCCTGGAATTCAGACCCCATAGACTTGTGCTTATTCAGTTTCACCAGATAGTCTTGAATGTTGCTCTTAGCTTACTTTGGGAGGGACTTCACCCCTCCAGCTCCCACCTGAGAGATGTGGAAACCCTGACTGCCAATGAAGAATGAAGCAAAGAAATTGCTAAGTACATAAGGCTGATTCAGATCTGTTATTATCAGTTTCCCCTCCTCATAGTGGTTGTCTTCTCTTTGAGGGAATTGTCCACACAAGAAGTCCTCTCCTCTTCTCTCAGTGGAAAACACGTTTATAAAATCCAACCATAGGTAAAGACTTAAGGCAGAGGTAATACTTCAGGTTATGAAACAGCAGTGGTCATGTAGGACACCCTGTTAAAAGCAGCCTTCCAGATTAGGAGTTAATATGAAAATAACTCAAGAACTCTTGTGATTTTTGAACAGTGTTGAAATCAACATCTGTCCCATTTGGTCAGGGCTTCAAAACACATCTCACACTTTAGTGTGTATTTGATTGTTACCATTTTACTGTGCTTGATATAAAACTAAACCTGCCACAGAAGCTGAAAGACAGACGCAGCTTTCCAGGCAGGAAAAATTAATTGCTACCTACATTTTGGAGCAAGCCATGTTATTTCACTATCGGTTTCTGTATTTAAGTTATAAGTGCAATGAAATGATGTTTAGGGGAGTGGTGGAAGAACACCGGGTGGGTTGGTGCTGGATGCCTGCCACCACGGAGCCCAGGATCCAAGGGGATGTACAACCTAGGGAACCAGGTGACACAGACAGACATCAAACCAGATGCCACCTTTCCATTTCTAGGTTTTCAGAGGCATTCAGCACCTTTGATCAAACATGCTTGAGAAAGCAACACAAGGAACTTCAGAAAAGCCCGAGCTCAGAACCACAGTGGATCTATTACCAACATTTACTTTTTTGCATGTCCTCGGTATTGTTGATGTGAATAATGGACAGCAACAGAAGTGGAATAAAAGCAAGTCAGAGGGGACCAGAGCAGGCTCAAGTCTAACTATAAAAATACCTGAGAAAGGTTTTTCCAGTGAAAGCTAAAGCTTGCATGAAGGAAGTGACAGTATGAATGGAAGAACTAAAAAACCCACAAAACCTTTTCTTGCATGAGATAAAAAGCAGACAGGAAAGTTTAAAAAAGCAGAGGGAGAAGTTTAAGTACATGAGTCCTTGTGGCCATGATATAAAGACAAGCATTTGGTATGATGGAGGCCCATACAAGGCTGTCCAGAAAGCAGCAGCAGATGCTGTTCTCTCAGGAAACAAACAAACACAACTCAAGTATCACCTGAATTTCAAGATGCCATTCTACTTAGCTGAAAACATGCTCAGCTGAAGAAAAAAAAAAGGTACTTTGAACTTGAAAGGTGCATTTACCTTAAAAATGCTTTAACATTTACCCAACAAAGCAACAACTAGACAGTTCACTTTAAACAGCTCACTTACAAACACAAAATTACAGTTAACTGCTACAAAAGGCATTTGCAAGCAGGATGATGATATCCTCAGCAGCTTGGGAAATGAATCTTCCTGTTCCAAGATCAAAACCTGGGAGACCACAATGCATGCTACTGAAGTGCAGCTGGACCCTGCACTGTGCAAAAAAGGCTTGGAAAAGGGAAGTTGCAAATAAATATGCATCTAAGGGCAGTGGAGTGCCTTTTGATAAGAAAGAAACTTTTTTCCCTAGTGTAAGAAACGGGTCCAACACAAAGAGTAACATCCCTACTTGAGTTAGAATATGCCTGCAGGCCTTCAGATAAGACTTCAAATCTAATATTGCATGGGAGCTTTCTGACTTTTTTTTTTAAACAAAGTATCAAGTTCTTCAGCAGGAAGGATCTTTCCAGAGAACAGAGATCCGAGCTGGTTCACACTTTATCATCGCTGTCAGTTGAGTAGAGGGGCCTCCCTTTAATTTAAAGCACAGTCACTTCAATCTTGTCCTGGCTGAATACAAACCAAGGACTTCATCTCCCTGTTTCCCACTTCACATGTAAACTTGGACCTGGATTTTCATCTTGGCCACAGACCTTCCTTTAGCATCTGCTTCACACGGATGCACTGCTGCAGCAAAACAAAAGCCATGCCTTTCCCACCCACTTTAAGCAGCCCTTCCTCATGGATATCTCCCCTGCTAGAGAAATGCGTTCACTAAATCTCTTTTCCAGCAGTAAAGCCTGTGCTGTGTTACAGCTACTACATGTTTCTCCCACTTCCTTCCATTGACAGCAAACAAAAGCTTGTTGCTCACTGTTATCAGAAAATATTTGCTTTCCCAGATTGCTTCTGCCCCCTTGTTTCAGAAGGGTTTTTAGTAGAGTAACAGCTCACTCCCAACAATAAGCAGCAGGGGGTGATTTAAGACAGAGGCCCTTCAGAGCCCAGCAAGTAAATGCAGCCCAGACTGGGCACAGCCTGGTCCTGCTCTTCCCAGCCGTGCAGTCTCCAGCACCTCCTCCATCCCCTTACAGGAGAAGACAATGTTCCAGCAGCATGGCTTGATGAGATGGGGCCACTTTTGCACCACTGACCTGGCTCCAAGCAGCTGCCCCTGTTTTCCAGCTACAAACCATCCCCAGAAGATACTGTGCCCACCCTGAGGATCTGCTGTACTCTAAATACGCTCCTTTGAGAACCTGCTCTTCTCACCACACACTGCACTTCCTTCCTGCCAGATCCCTTATCACTATGCTTCGTCCCCAAACGACACAGATGAGGCTTCCACTCTTGCTGGTGCTGCTCCTTTATTCAGTAACCAAAGGAAACATTCTCACACCAGGCACTAAGCCTGTGGCACTTCTGCTAATGAGTTATGATGAATTAAACCCAGGTGTGACATGAAAATAGGGCACCAAGGTTACAGTTCCTAAAAAAGCACTACTCAGTCACTCTTTATTTTTAATTTCATTTTTTTTTAGGCAACCAGAGTATCAACTGTCAGGTCCTAAACCTAAGAAGGGCACCAAAAGTCCAAGTATTATTTAGGATATGAAATGCTCAACTATGGCCACTCAAGCTGACACGTTACAGACTCGTGACTGAAACCTGCCCATGACTGCCAATGCCAAGCCCAAACAGCTTTCATCCACAGGTGGAGTTCCTGCAATGAAAGGACTACCCAGATAACCACTTTGTGTCCCAAATTTGATGTAAGGGAAAATGCACAACTGGCACCTACAGGAGCTCAGCACCAGCCCTGCACCATCTCCTGATGAAAGCTGATGAGGCTTTCATTATGGTGTAAGGCTCTGCCAAAGACAGATTTCAAAAATATGAGCTTCAAAACAAGTAAGTAATTTCTTGGTCCAAGAACATGAGAGCAAGGAGAGCGGTGCAGAAAGGACCACTTTGGCAAGTTTCTGGTGCTGAATGATCCATAACCTCTTCCAAGCAAGAAGCCCATTACTGCAGCAAGCCCTACCCAGCCCCAGAGCAGTGTGGGACTTGCAAGCACCCCACTGCACAGGCCCACTCTCCCCAGCTAGTGGCACCAGGATGTGGGCTCGGTATTTTGGGGAGCAGCAACCTTTTTCTTTTTCCTGACTCAAGGCTGGACGTGTGGTCTTAACATCTGCAGTAGACTGGGCTGTCATTTCTGACTGTGCCTCTGGCCATTAGAAAGGCATCACAGCATAAAAGGATTTGCTGGAAAGCAAAACGGCCTCAGCGCATTTAATTTATTAGCAATTAGCAGAAACCACTGATCTGGGTTCTGAAAAAAAATATATAAACAAGTAAACAACCATGTAAACACCTTCCTCATCCCTTCAGCCAGACACCTCTCCAGCCCCACCATCAGGTTCTTCCTGGAGAACTTTCCTGGTGCCCTTTGAGATGGAACAGCACATCACAGATGCAGTACAGCCAGACCACTCTTGCCTGTCCTTCCTTCAGCTTGCTTGCTTTCATGTGTGTTTATTATTTACCATCAGCTTAATTGCTTTCCTCCCACAATACCACCAGAGGCAAGCCTGGGGAAACACATAACTGCTGTTCCCTTTGGAGAGCCAGACCATTTCCATGGGTAGCTACTGAGACACAGACAACATCAGCAACCCAACCTGAAAATGCTTCTTCTCTCCTATCTTTCATATCACTTCCCTTTGAGAAACTTTTTCACAGCACCTTTGATGTTCACAAAAACCCAGGATCAGCTCACTGGTCCCTCAAGATCTGTGCTTGCTTTCAGTCTGTCAGCAAGAGGTGAGGAGAAGCCCAGCAGCCCCTGGATGATGAAGAACTTCAGGTTTCACATGGGAATTTATTGGCTTTCTTATCTCAGAGGCCATATTTGCAGGTAAATCCCAAGAGACTCCAGACAGTCAGCCACACCCCAAACCATAAAGACCTGAAATTGAAACTGCCATTTCTTACACCTGCCCTTCCATGGGATTCCTGTACTACAGCATCTCTATCTGCACATCGTTCCTCTGTCCAAGATTTCCTCTTTCAGCTATTTAAACCTTGATCAAGGTTTAATTTTTTTTCCTATTTTCAACTGCTTTTAAGAAGCAGGCAGTATGAATCAGACAGTTGCTACAGCCAGAGAGTAAACTGAAGCACAAGCCATCTCTCTGACTTGGGAAAGGTCCTTCACAAGGTACACCCAACTCTAACATCAGACACCCCTTAGGCACTAATATCCAACAGAACGCAGATTTCTGTAGTTCTCCTGCAAATGGGCTGTTGCCCCCTTTTCTTCTCCCCCCATCTTTGTCTGAAAAAAACTCCTAGAACTACAAAAACTCTAAAGAAATGTATTAATGAAGAAGGTCACAAAACAACAACTTGAGAATAGCCACAGCTAAAAATATCCAATCCCCACACCCCATCTTTAGAGAAAACATCAGATGTCACTTCCCAGTGGTAAAAACATACTTGTTTTTTAATTAAGGTTGTATTTTGGACACTGGATTTTTTTTTTTTTGCCAGGGACCACAACAAGAGACCCCAGGAAAAGACATTGTTTGTCCCCCCAAAAGATCCCACTTTTCTGTGCTACCTGATTGAAAGACTCTCGGAAACTGGCACCTGCAAATCTGTATTTTCTTCTACCACCACCTAACTTTGCAAAATAACTTTCTAAAGAGAATAAAGTATTTTGGCCACTCATACAATGTTGCAGAGTATTTGTGCAATATGCATTTACTTTGAGTTTTTATTACTTCAGAGTATCAAGGAGGTCAGTTTGGGAAGGACAACAAGTGGAGCAGCAGTGAAGAGCAGGTATCAGCACAGGACTGGAAACTGCCACTCATCTAACCCAAATTCTAGACAGGACTGGAAAAATCTGCATTATGGACACACTGAATCAGTAAGTCTACTGCTCAAAGTCTCCCAGATCTAAAGAGCAATAGCCATGATGTATGTCAACCTTAGGGCTTACTTCAACAGTAGGATGAGCAGAATCAAGGAAGTCAATTAAACTCCCTCAGCAGAGACATTTATACCTTTCCATTGATTAAATAAGCCCTAGTTTATTGATCACATAAAAACCACCCAGAGTTACTGCAGGCAGGTAAGGAAGCACCTGTGATAACATTTTAATAAACTGAGCACATACAAGGGGAAGCTTAGCACACCATAGCATGCTTTCTTCTCCAAAGACGTAAATGAAACCCAGGAATAACTTCTCCAGAAGGTCCACAAACATTGCCCAGATCGCACTTGCTACTTTTTAACCCTTAACAAATATACACCTTTCCCCGCCCCCTGCTCAGAAATACTCAAACCAATACTTTTTTAAGAAATTACTCACAAAACAATTTTGACAGTGCATTATTTTGGTGGCCAACTCCTGCTCTGCTGCCCCCCACCCAACGCCTCCTTCCCTCCACCATAAAACAAGCAGTACATCTCATATGTGCCCATTCCCGCTGCTTTCTGCTTCTCCATGCAGGCATTTTTAACTTTACTTCACCTGCTTCCCTGTTGAAGTTATTTGAAACTGGCCTGATGCAAAATTTGGTAGCATCAAAGGGATTCAGTGTGCAAGCCTCCAAAGGACTAACCTGGAAGTGATGAGTAGGAAGACAGACAGACCACCACAGCTATACTCTACTGCTAACACATTTGCTAAAGATGCATCAGTGTGCTGGGGGGGGGCTCCCTGCTCTGTCCCCAAAAGGCGGGGGAAGACTGGGGTTATTCTGAAGGACAGCCACTGAACACAACCACAGGGGTGTACTGGGAAAGGGGCAGGGCTCAGATTCACAGCCACCACCTCCCTCTGCCCGTTCAGCCTGGAGGAACTTGGAAGACGTGCCCTCATGATGTCATTAGTGGGCTGGTGTCTAAATAAAGGAAGCTTTTTATAGAATTTCTCACTGACAAACTTACTCCGGTAAACCCTGACAGCCAAGACGTCAAGCAGAAGGGAAGGAAAAGGGAAAACAATACCCATAGCCTTGCTGGGGCCTGGACAGGTGGGTGGTGTCTCAGGAAAGAAACCTAAACAACATAAACAAGTTTACACCCTAATACCTGCTTGTTGGATAAAAAGCACAGGGAAGAGCAGGGCACAATGTAAGGGAGATGTGCTTTTACATCATCTGTCACAAGGACACACAGCCTATTCTGGCATCAGGCTAGGGGGGGAAAAGGATGAAGATGAAGAGAGAGGATAGTGACAGAAAAAAAACTTGGCTTAAAGAGAGTAAATAAAATGTACTTCCATGTCAGAGGGGTTTTCCAGCTTCATATTACTCATGTGGCAATTACTGTGCTTCCTAAAAGCAAACTGGGGCGTTTTGCATAGTCAGAAGACTCTTGGCTGCAAATGCCTTAAGCTCAAATCATCAGCAAATACCATTTGCTGGAAGTTCAAAAAAAAAAGAAAAAAAAAACCCAAACAACCGAAACAAAAAAACAAAACAAACAAACAAATCTAACAAAAGGAAAGCAAAGTGTTCACTTATGCTGGCATGTCATCCTCTTCTTCATAACTTCATCGCTTCCACAGCACTACAGAGCAGTTCCCTTCCTCCCTCTGTTGTGCCGTGCATCTTCAGCCGGGCATCCACATGGAGAGCAGTTGCAATAGCCTGGTGACTCACGCTGCAGTAATGTGGGTGGGAACTGCTCCCATGCCCAGCTCCGAAGGACACAGCCTTTTATGGTATTTGTAGCGTGGAAGTTGTTGTGGTTTGTAGCACTTTGCTTTTTGTCTTTCAAGAAAAGAACTCACGGTTCCCCCCAGGGCTTCAAGGATGCAACAGTGGAGGCTAGGCAGGTGATGAGTGAGCCAAGCCTGGAACTTCCACACCCAGCCACGGCAGGGATGCTCAAGGATGTCACACCACGGCCAATCCGCAGGCTGTCCCGTCCAGCAGCGGGTCCTTGGGCGGCTGCACCACCCAGCAATCTCCGAAGAGTGGGGTATGTGTGTCACTTGTTCCGTGGACACTTCAACTACTGCAGCCCAACTCTGTAAGGAGTCATTCCCTGTGTCCCCTGAGTCCTAAGCACCCTCTGGTAATACACTAACAAGCTCATCCTGGCAAGCCATCAGACATTTAGCTTTTACCCTTGATGGGCTGCTGGCATACGAAAAGCTGGCAGGTCCCATCTGTCTTCCCTCAATTAACTTAAGACTACATCTCCCCAGGAAGTAGAAAATAAACTCTGTAGGGTTTCTACTCCATACAAATGAGGTGAAATGGGGATATAAGTTACTAGGAGAAAGCAGACAGGTATGTTATGCTGAAACCAGCTCAAAAGCATCGGGAGAAGTGCAGTGGCAGAAAAGCCACTCTCTGGACCCCAAGTTTGAGGACCACAGCACATGGGACTCGAACCTGCCAAGGTAAAAAAGCAGGCTCAGCTGTGCTCTTTCAAAGCTGAGAGTCACACATGAGATTAAAAGAGTAACCCAACATAACCCCATAAGGCTTGAAACAGGACTGTGGCTACAGACATGCAGTGACTTGCTTCACAGGACAGCCCCTGATCCCCCTTGCACCTGAAGCATTATCTGCTGTAGAAGACAAAGGCATGCAAGTTTTTTGCTTCCCCAGTCCGAACTTCAAACAGCTACTGATTTTAGTCTTTTGAAAGTTATTAAATTCAAGAGGAAATTAAATTATAATCTGCACATGCCTAAGAAGTCTAGGAGAAAAGCTAGCGGGATGAATGAAAAAGCAGTAATCAAACCTCCTGACACAAGGCCACTGACTTTAAAGTAATTTTTTATTTCTTCTGAAACTCCAGTGAGCTTGGAAGGAGTCAGCATACCAGTCAGGCCAGATCAATGACAAACAACCCATACAGACAGATTTCACCAAGTGGGAAGCACCAGTGAAGAACTGCTCTGGAGTGACTTCTCAGGCATGAGAGACACAGTGAAGGGGAAGTCTGAGGGACGTTTGTGTGGGCAAGCACTGCACAGCCCACAACATACCTTGGAGGTGAGCCAACAGCAACAGAAGAAAAACCCTCCAGCCCCAATGCAAGTTTAAAGGTCTCTGAGTGCATTGCCCTGGGCACAGCAACCCCCAGCGTTTGCCAAACAAGATGCCCCACACCAGGGGGACATCAGGGCTCCCTAGACAGACCAAGATGGAATCTTTTGCTCCTCAAGCAGATGACATACATTTCCAAATTTAGGAAGTCTTCCTGCTCTTAGATAACAGATCAAGATTACAGAATTAAAGTTTTTTTTTAAAAATCACGTGAAAGGCTCCATCCTGTTCAAAGGAATACAATGCTTTTCCTGTGATCTTGCCTAAATACCACAACATCACACTCAATTACTATCCCATCTTACTCCTAAGTCCTGCACAGTTTGGCTGTATGAGAACAAAATGAGCTCTGCCTTGCTTCATTTCTCATTAAACTGCTAACTACACACGGCAGTAGCGGTGTAAGAGGCAGGCCAAGTTACTTAATTTTCATTATCCTTTACTTGGACCAACACTATGAAAAAACCAAAAAAACAGGAAGAAAAAAAGGAACGGAACAGAAAAATCAGCCTCTACCTCCTACAGACAGAAAAGGAACATATCCAAGCCTGAACTGAGGTTTACATATCCCACACTAGACAGACCTCTCTGTACCAAGCCTTTAGTTATCAAAATCTGCCATCTGCACTCCTGAGAAAGCCAGGAAAAGGAGGAAATGCCCGTTTGCCCCTACATGCTCAATTCTGCAGTTGCTGCAGGCAACCTGGTACTGCTCTGACCCTGCTGTGCTGGCAGACCCCAGGGACCCTGCCCTGTGAGACCACCTGCCCGCCCCCACCTCCAGCTGTGCAGTACACCTGCATTTAACATCCTTTTGGTACCCTGGCCCACAAACAAAAAAGCTTTTCCAGCCAGCAGGTTCTCTGTAAACCTAAAAGTATTGGATGCTGATTCTTACAGAGCAACAACTCGCGTTAATGGAGAAGCCAAGAGGTGCCAGCACAGCCTGGACACAGATGCACTGGTGCTTGGATGCATCCAGACTTTGCAGCTGATGGTACCTTCAAAGGAACAAGTCCAGACAGTCTTTAAGTGCTTGTAGCCCTCTCTTCTTCCAGCCTGTGGCCCAGTGACCATCCTGCCATACACCTCCAGAGCTGGAATGCAGCCCCCCTTTGGAGCAGACCAGACTGTGGCTTGCTGGGACAGCTGGAGGAAGGGATGGATGCATCTCTCCTGCTCTTCATGGGGAAAGGGTTCCCTTTAAAAGCAGGCCGAAGAGATGTGAGGCAGATGTGCCTCTCCAGGGGAAGAAGCACAGACTTAAAGCATCAGTTAGCATGAGATTGCAACCCTGGCTCCACTGAAATGCATGTGAATGCTGCTCATGAATTTACAATGCAACTCAAATTTCCACTGCTCTTCACACAAGGCCCATCTGAACTAATATGTAGTGTTTGCTGAAAAAGCTGAGCTTTACCAAGCTTCAGTTCCTTATGAGTTTTCCATGTTTGTCTTCTCACTTCCCCCTCTCAAATTTGCAGATGGGTTTAAGCACAGCAGTTTCTGCTCTGGACTCTTCTCAAAGAAGTTTGCAACATCAGGGTTGAGTTTAATGTAATGACTACAGGAACCCTTGCAGGAGAAAAAAAAATAATTCAAGAAATTACATCCTTCACAGGATCTGCAGATGACATGCTCCTCTCAGCAGTACCAGAACTGTTTAAAGGACAGTAGGAGATGCCATTTCATTATCCTTCATCCTCCCCCAGAAGGAGATGCCGATATTGCCATCACAGCCAGGTGAAAAGAAGGAGCCAATGAATCATGACACAGGTGGCATTTAAGACAGACCACCCACTGTTTTACAGGAAGGGGTGAGGTGGGGAGAAAACCCCAACCAAAAGAAGCATCCCACTGTGTGCAGACTTCACAACCTATTACCTTCACCAGCCCTTTGCAGGGCCACAGCCTTCAGCTAAGGATCTGCTTAGCTGGAACCAGTCGGCAAATTACATAGTAACTGGAGGCTTTAAAACCCTTGCAGGAAAATGCAATAAAATAAATAAAAATCAGCTGGGCAAGTTCTGTCTGACAACTCATTTTTTTTCCCCATCCAGTACATTGCCATGTGGAGAGATGTGGTATGAATCAACCCGTTTTGGCAGCACAAGACAAGCCAGGATACATCCCTGCTCCACTACATGGGGAACACCCTCATCTTGTTTCCTCATGGGGAAAAGCTCTGTTTACCCAGCGGGAGCCAATGCAATTCCTACACAAAGCCTGTAAGTACATTTAAAGCTCAAAAGTAATCTGAAACAGGTCCATTCTCCCCTCCAACTCCATAAATACAATCCAAATTGGGTCATCTCCTAACAATAAATGAATGATACTCACTTAAGGCTCCGCTACACTGCTGACATAATCTGGGTCCTTTCACTCTCCTTGTACTGCAAGTACTAAAGATGCTTTTGTACATCCTCTGAAGTACTCCATTTAAAAAACCATGGTAACTAGGGCACTGCATTCAGCTGCTCTTGGAAAGAAAAGCCATTCCCCTACCCTCTCAATAGGCTCTTAGGAGGCTTGGATAGAAAAAAATTGCCTAATCCAAACTCAGCTCCACCAGGATAGCTGGAGTTGGGTGCTGGGCACAGGGGTGAGCACAACTACCAGGTACCACTTGGGTCTGTGGTGTGACAAACACCAGTAATTGCATTGCATGTGGGGAAAGAGAGCCATTACCTGTGGCCTGCATCTAAACAGCACCCAAAAGTCCCCTTTTAAGTCATCGAGTGTGACAGCACAACTGCAGCATTCAACAGGTAAAACACCATATTTTCTTTAAAAGCTATTGTGTTCTCCTAAATATCTCAGGTTCTTTTTAGGGGATGACAGGATTATTCAGTTTCAGTACTTTAGCCTGACAAGGACTACAGGAACCAAGAAGCAAGTTTTTCTGTTATTTTTGCATGGCAGTAGAAGTTTAAGGGGTTTTGGTGTTGTTTTATTTCTTGCTCATTCCAAACGCCTCAGAACTGTGAACTTCCCTGCACTGCAGCTTTTGAAGTTTGCCTGCTGGCACCAGAATCCCCCTCCTTTCTGAAATGGAAACATTCAAAGATGTGGGCACAGAGATCAGATGGAAAGAGCAAGGCAGCTCTCACTAAAAAAGCCATTTACTAGGAAAAAAACCACCATCCTAAAAAGGGACATTTGTCTAAAATGGAAGGTCCATTATTTGTATTTTTAAAAAGAAAAACATTCATTAAAAAAACCCCAAAAGACATGTACTAGCACCAGAAAGTCTAACAACTTTAACATGACCTAACTGTTTCACTATTCCTTATACATAATTTTAGCAGACTTTTTCCAAATCCCACCACGTACTGTTATGGAGCCACATTACAAGATTTAGGGGTTTAAAAATAGAAGCCTTTAACCACAACATCTGCAAAAGTACCTTGGAGAAAAAAAAAACCAAAAAAAACCAAAAAAAAAGAACCCCTTTCAAGTTCTGTCCTGTTATGGAGGCCATTCCCTAACTGATGCACAGAAATACTTTGAGCCTCTCTGGAGGAAGCAGCATCGGATTCAAGATGCTGTTTGAGGACCTTTTAACAAAATTCATGCCTGTTTGAAAAAGATACAAACCTGGGAGAAAACAGGCAGTTTTAAAGAATACATTCTTAAATGGAGAGACTGAGGCATGTAATGATTAGTCAATTCCTCAAACAGCAAAAAATGTATTTCTTCTGGCTAGCACACTGTCATCTTTGCTAACACAGGCTGTTGTGGCAAGAGCCATGAGAGGGTGAACTGAGGATAAGTGCAGCAGTTATCCATGAATTCCTGCCTCTGCTCCTCACACCACCCACTATTACTTTTCAGGAGGAAAACAGGAGAAAACTTAAAAAGGAAAACAAGACAACAGTGTGGGAAAATGCTCTCAACCAGATAGGTCAGCCTAACTTGTGTAAGACATAGAGCCATAAAACCAGGTACAGCACACCTGGCTGCCTTGAGAGACATGCAGAGAATGAAGGTGTTTGGAAGCTCAACCACTGTACCCCTATTTCCAAATATAAAGGAATAATATTAAAAAAGTATTACAATTTACATATGAGGCAAAGAGTAAAAGCCAAAATAACAAGGGGCTTGCATGAGATGCCCCCATTGGCACATTTCAACATATGCAACAAATAAGTAGGTTTTTAATAGCCATTGTTTAGCATTGTTTTGTTGCTATTTTTCTTGAGACTCCAAGAGCATTCTCCTCCATATGAACCTCACAAGATGAGAAGGAAAAAAAAAATAGGAAAAGCTACCACTTGTGGTATTGCTCTGGCAGGCCTCTGCTCATTTAGGCTTTTGAAGGTGGAAATTTTTTATGGGAATTAATGAAAATAATTAACTCTGGAGCCTGCTGCTCCCTGCCATCTCTCCTGGGATGAGTACAGGAGCTCCTGGCTGCACTCCCTTGTCTCCACTGAGGATGAGGCATCTGGGAAGTCTGCTCACAGTCAAGTTTATGAATGTTTCAGCAATTGCCTTCTCCTTCAAGTAGATGCCCAAAAGCTTACTCGAGCCCGGGCCTTCTGCCACACCATCCTGCTGCTCTAACTAATGAGCTCCTCTGTTTGTAAACCATCCTTGACAGACGCTCTCTGCCACGTGGGCACAGAACGCTCACACAGCCACAGATGCTCCCTGCTCCCAACCTGCTGCAAGGCTTCTCCATCCCCTGCACCTTGGGGGACAGCAGCCCCTTGCATTCAGATTGACAAAGGCTGGCACTCTTCTGCAGCTGGATGGCAGAGGGTCAGGAAGAAGTTCTCCAACAGCATTTTACTCTGCTTTGCAAAGCCAGACTGTGCCAAATTTCATGTCACAGTGCAGAGGACACATGGGCACACCAAGCCCCACAGAAGTTTAGCTCCCAGGACCACTGATGGCAGCTAGAGTGTGACAAGTCACCTTGTTTAATGCGTAACATCTGTCACTTTTGGTCCAGGCTCTGCTCCTCCCTTCAGGGGAAGGATATGTCCCATGGCACAACTCAACGTGAAGAGCAGAATTTTGGTGTAGTGTTACCACAAGGTTCTTCAAGAGCACAAAAGACCAAAGAAAGCTACTTGCATTTGGAGCAAACGACAGAGAAGTCTGCAGTGCTTTGTTGTAGCATAAGAGAAAACAGCAACCAAATGCTTTTTGGAGAGCAGATGACAGCTACCTGGTTCTGCTGCTGTTATTCCTAAAGAAACACCAGTCACATTCTGGTCACAGGTGAAGAACAAATCCTGCGTGCACAGTGAATACAAGTCTCACAGACTGTGGGACAACCCAAAAAGCAGGAGGAGAGGAAATGTCCCGCCAAGCAATCAGCATCTGATCAGGCAGGCAGCTATTTTCTCTGCTCAGACTCACCAATTACTTATCTTAGTGCTTGGGAGTCCTTGCCATGGACAAAGGCCTTTCTCAATCTGACACACGAACAGGCACTAGAAGATGGGGAGAGAGTTTCAAGGAAATTTCATTGGAAAGAGAAACCAAGGCACACAGGAAAGTTTCACCAGAATGAGTTACCACACAGTTTTTACTCTATAGTTGTTGATGGATCTCCAATCCTCCAACATGAACCAGCACAGAAAAAAACATAAGGCTTAGCAGAGAAGTAGAAATCTGTAGGCTTAACTTCTGCAGGCCTGCTCCCTTCCTCACCTCACCTGGAGCAAGAGCTGGCAAAGCTTTCCCGTTGCTCCCAAAGTCCATACCAAGCAATATGCACAACACAGAAATCCACAGAGATTCAAATATAAATATTTGCTGAGGGGAGATCAGAAAAACCGACAGACAAAAGAGGAAGTTAAGCTGCTGTGAAGTGTACTATCTATTGTGGAACATGCTGATCAATTTGCTGGATGCACCATTATTTCCATCAAGCCATCTCAAGCAGTGGTGCTCCTGTATAGGAACCTATGAGTTCGTATGAGTTGGGCTTTGGAAGTGTTGGATTTTTCTGTGTGCACGGACATCAGCTCTGGAAAATTTTAGGAAATGGGGCTGGTTATTTTCTTATCACAGCATTTGGAAAACTGAAACGAGTTCATTTGTGGCTTTCAGTACTTTAAGTGAATAAATGGAGAGAGCAGCCAACTTCTGTCTTCATCTAGATGAATTACTGGGATCATACTGTTAGCTAACATCACTCTCACTTCATTTTTGGCTGGAGAGGCAGACAGTGCAAAGGGGTGTCCAGTTACAGAATAGCAACACTGATAAATTGCCTAAAGTTTTAGCAAGAAAATAAATGCAAGATGTACAACAAAAATGCCTGCTGAGCAACAGATGTGGAGTCATGTGGGCATGTTTCTAAACTCCTTCTCTTTAGTATGTTCAATAACTCTTCCAGCTAGAAGCACGGAATGCTTTTGCAACTGACATTACTCCATTTTCCCTTAAATTAGAGGTCAGTTCTAACCCCCTTCAAAGCATCCACAAAGCATTTCCCTGAATTCAGACTCCAGAGCAGCAGAGTCAAAGCAGACAGCGGATCATAATGAGATATTAAGCTGAGGGCACCACAAAAAAAGGTTCTTATGTACTGAGGCAGGAAAGAAAACAACCTGCAGGACCCACTGGTGTCATGCAAACCATGTTAGGAGCAAAGAACAACTCTTCACAGTGAAAGACCATGAGACAGCAGATTAAAAAAAGTTAACCAGAAGGAGGAAATACTTCTTCCAAGTGACCCACAATTGTGTTGTGGCATGTTCTGCTACTCAGAGCAAGTTATAGAAAGTGTCTGCAAAGTACCATGGAAACTGCAGGAGGACAACACCAGTGCAGCTGTTAAATCTGGAGACTCCTCATTCCCTGAAGATCCACTCTGGTTGTCACCAGGGGAGGATACTGGCCAATCTGGACCTTGGCTGGAGCCAGTGTGGCAGGTCTGCACCTCTTGAGCTACCACACATGAGCATTACAGCAAAGCTGGGAAAGATTTGGGCTCCAGCATTTAAAGCCTTTGACCTGTCATCTTAAGAGACTGTCTCTGACAGGGCTCTGAAATACAAGCAGAGCAAGAGGGGATCACAGATGCTTCCAACTGTTTTTGCAGAGAACATATTTCCTGGACAGAGGATTCAGAGGGGAAATGTTTTCTCTGGTGCAGAGCCCCAAGCAATGGGACACGGCATGTCCTGTCTTCTCCACAGCGTGACACTCTGAAACAGAAGCTGCAGGTGTTCAAAGAGACAAGAAGAACTGCAATGCTTCATCTACCAAAAGGCAGCTCAAACTCCAGGACAGACATCCCCAATGTGGCACAAAATTTATCCAGCATCTACAACTATCAGCCCACTGGAAAAGACACACACCCTCGTGATTAATGGGTCACAAACTTTGTAGAGGAAGCCTGAGGGCAAGAGGCATCTCCATCTGCTTGGACATCCCTGCTGCACAGACCACTGCAATCTAGATGCTGCAACAAGCAGATCATGCTTAGAAACCTCTTGCGCCACCAGACACAACAAACTTCCAGGAAGACACAGCAAGATCACCTCCCTACACCACAGCTTTCCCACGCACAGCAAACCCTCCCAAAGCCATTAATTGGTAGCTGATGCTGGAAGGCTGTGACAATCAGTGCACTCACAAGGAACAGGAAGGCAGTGCTGTGCACACTGCTGAACTGAAGGAGCTTTAAGCCACTTTACTCTTACACTTCTCCCTCAGACACTGTTTTCAAGCTGTTCCTCTGTTTCACTAAGTACCTGAGTCAAAACCTGGCACAAACCTGCCAGAGTGTCTTTGGGTGTGCTTTGCCTCCAAAACAAAAATATCTTTCATTAACAGTGGAAACATTCACGGCAGAGAGGAAGCTGATCCACTCCACTCTAAGGCTGCTGTCTGTCAGAAGATGGATGAAGGTCCAGGGAACAGGTTAATGGCTCACACAGAGGATAATGGCTCTATCTCCTTGAACCAGGAGCAGATCCAAAACAGTAACCTGGAGCAGAGATCCTTTTCCTTGTGGCAACCAACCCTCCAGAACAAACTAACAACAAAATCAGACAGGCCTCTTCTTCTGAAGGTTTTTCAGCCACTTCTGCTCTGAGAGAGGAAATCATAAGGACTATGCAGATCATTCAATTTGTCCTCCAAGCCACAGCAGCTTGTCAGCATTCTGCCTGGATGTCAGACACTGCAGGTGCACATAAAAAGAATCATTTGCTCACTGCTGTAGCTACTTTCCAACCAGGCTGACAAAATGCTTCTGATTCTTTTCTCCTCTCATGCTTCCCATCCTAGGCAGCTGCTTCAATTGTTCATGCACACTAAAGAAAACTGAGGTACTCTCATACCAGGTTACTCATTTCTGACTAGAAGAAGCCAAGAATTTTAAGGAACTAAAATCGTAAGTTACCAAAATTTCATAAGGATTCTCTCACCAGTTGCTGGTTAAATAAAAAACTGAGCTCTGTGGATGTTGCAGACAGTAATAATGAGAGTGATGATCACAATCAGAAACTGTGGGCCAGTCATCTTTCTTTCCACAGAGAAGTGCAGATCAGCAATATGGCACTAACCAGCTCTGGGGCTGGCAGGGACCACTCAGCAAAGGGTGTGAAACCCTTTGCTACTGGAAAGGTGCACACAGAAACATGTTATGCTCTGGGGCCGACAAATCCCTCAACTGAGAAGGTCAAAACGAGGACATCCCATCAATGGGGTCTGTGCATTCATGGTCCCCCAGCTGTGAGAAAATGAGAGCTGACAGCAGTGCCAATACAAGCAGTCTGTCCTCTCTCCTGTTCACTAGGTTCATGTGCCTACGATGCAGCCTGCAGGCACATTATACCCCCTCTTTTTATTTGGCATCCAGCTAAAACAACCCTTTCTCTTCTTTCTTCTCTCACCTTGAACCAGTTGGGCTTCTGACAACTAGGAGAGTAACCAGAACAAACAGTCCTGCCCATGTGCTTGCGGAGATGCATCCTTGACCCAGCATTACAAATGCTACGGTAATGAAAACAGTAACCTAAGCATCACTGCCTTGTGCCAGACTTTCAAATGAACCAGCCCACCTCAGCCTGAAGTGCCCAGCAGACCAGGGTTCCTCTCCTGTTGCCATGGAGAGATGCTCATTCAGAGTGGCCAAACAAGTCCTTTAGCACTGCCACAAACCAGTGCCACACTCCACTTTACTATGCAAAGTGAAAATAGAGGCCTATGCTGGGACAAAGTTTCCTTCCTTCCTTCCCACAATACCTCTCATTGCATCAAAAACACAGTGAACAGAACCAGAGCTGCCTTGGAGAGGCACATCTCAACTCTTCTAAACAGAGCAAGACCAAAGTCTTGGCCTTCCTGCATCCTAGCTCAGCATCATCAGCCACTTCTCATCGCTCAGCCTGCTTTTCCCTAGGATAGCACCATAGAGCCATCTGCAACACAATCACACTATAAAGTGCCTGCCATCTCCAAGCTGCAGATTCCTGGCCGAAGCAGCAAGCCTTTGGAAGTCTCTGATGACTTGTTTTTTCCTCCCTCACCTATATCAGTTCATCTGAATAGCAGATGCTTCCTTTGTTAGTTTTGGTTTCTGTTTTGTTTGGAGATTTGCTTGCTTTTCTTATTTGAGCTGCTCTTAACAAAAAGCCCAGCTCCGGGCATGGTGTGACCTGTGCATTAGGAAGGCTGGCAGATTGCTCTTTTTTGATCTACTAATACAGCTGATTTTTTTTTTCCTCTTCATTTCCAGGGAAGGTGAATAGCTCAGCCCCCAGGAAAGAGATGCAGCAATTACACTTACCTCAGACCAGCAGAGCATTTTAGTGCAGAGCTTGCACTGAGCTGGTGCCCTCCAGCATCTGCTCTGTAGACAAGAGCACACCAGGGGACAAGCACAGCAAATGGGGAAAAGCTGACAGCTCCTTGCCTTTTTGCTGCAAAGAGTATCCCAAAAATCCTCTCAAGAACATCCAATAAGCCTCTGTTCTCCTGCTACTTTCATAAATTGAAATTCTAGATTTGGAAGGAGAACAGTAGTAACTGAAATTAATCTGAAGACCTGTCTTTGTTAGGGTCACATTTCCACAAAAAAGGAGGTGATTGCCCAATTTACGCAGCTTTACAGAGTTCTCAGCGAGCACAACCACTGTGACTTTTCAAGTGCAATCCAATATCTAATCCTTCATTAGATATATTCATATTTAGGTATAAATATGAACAGTTATGTCTACAAGTGAGGCTTTACACAGGTAAAGATTCACACTGTACACCTTTTGCACGGTGTGTTTATCAATACATGAATAATATTTTCATGTGTACAACTGCAACTATTAAGAAAGCATTAGGCATCTTATAACTGGTCTAGTGGGAGGTGCTCCTGCTTATGGCAGGGGAGTTGAATGACATGATCTTTAAGGTCTCTTCCAACCCAAACCACTCTGATTCTATGACATAGCTGCTAAATTATTAACATCAAGTCTGTTTTCCCACGTATCATCCTTGCGGCTTTTGCAACCTGGTTAGGAACAGCATGGGATTATTTTATCACAGATACCAACACATACATGAGGGAGGAAGTACAGAAGAACAGAACTGCCTTGTACCTTTGCACCATGCCAAATTGGAGGGACAGAACCAAAGTGAACCTTGGTTTGTACAGGAGTTGTTTTAGCTAGACTAGTGTACCACTATCACTACCTCAATGGCATAATTAATGAGTTATGGCAAGATTATAATAACAGGCTCTTTAAAAGGTATGCCAGCTGCCAACCCTATCTGTATCACTCTGCATGACAAAGTGTGCCAAGCCTGATATTCTGCTCAAGCAATGGAAAAAACAGCTTTTCGGGCAGATCCCCAGGACAAACACTCACAAGCAGACACAGCAGCTGCTTTTTCCACAGACACCGAGAGACGAGTACGCTCGCAGGCTTTTCCATACACAGACAGACATACAAAGTCCCTTGACTCAAAGAAAGTTTAATTCAAAGGGTTTCCATCAGGAAAGCAGGAGTCTCTTTCAGAACATGCCTGCCAAACCTCCAAAGCTAGAAAGCTCAAGCATACAGTCCACAGACTTTTTTTGCCATTTTCTTTTTTTTTTTTTTTTTACCCACAATTAACATACCAATAGCCTTGGCATCAGGCTACTTGCAGAAATGTTCTCTCTCAACACTAACAGTAAAAAATATTGAAGAGGGCTTTGTAGTTAAGGTAGAGGATAAGCTAATTTAAACACAACCCAGCCTATCTGGAGGGATTTTAATACACTAGGCAAAAAGAGTGAAAGAGAGAAACTACGGCAGCATGGAGATGTCTACTGGTCCTCTTGCCTTGGATGCCTGAAGGGGATCTCCCTTTCAGTGCCAGAAAGAGAAGGAAACAGCATTTTCACTCAGAAATAATATTCAAAATGTAAAATATGAGTCCTTCTGAAAATTACATTTTTTAAATTGACCTCTAATTCTAACCACATTTTTCAAGGAGGGGCATCATCAAGTTGTTATTATTATACCTTAGGCATTTTTAGGTAATGATGACAACACCTACCCAAGGGATGCTGCAGTGCCAGGGTTAGGTCCTTTAGTAAATTACCCCTTCACTTAACCTACACATAAAGCCTTCTGAAGGCTGAACACCAGTATTTTTGGCTGGTATCTGAAAACAGCCAAAGGAACAGCTGCTTCAAGCAACCTTAAGGGAAACTGAATTAAAGAAGGAAAGAAAGTGCATCTTTTCCTGTGGAAATGAAAGTCATCACTATGCTTGGAGTATTACTCCTGGTCAATATAAGCAAACAGTTGTGAAGAAAATGGTCTTCTTTGTACTTCATACTTCAACACTGTTTTGAAGAGAAACAACTACTATCCCTCCACACCTATCATCAATCTCCTCAGAGGGGCTGATACATCATGGCATGACTTGAAAGGAGAACAGGGCAGAAAAAGGAGGACAAGCTCCTCTGCTCTGAGACCAACCCATTACCAGCAGCAAGCACATATTGCTGTCCCACCACAAAACCCAACCAAGAAAAAGCATCTCCTGAAAAACCCAACAGTTTTAACTGAGATTAAAAGGAGTTTATACACACAAACTCGGAAGAGATGCTCTGAGAAACGTTCTTCTTTTGTGGTTTCTCTAACAGCATCATCATTACATCATTAAAGGGGAGAAACTAATTTGCTCAACATGCATTCAGCCCCTAGTCTCTTAATCCAAACACTTCTCTATTGCCATTTGAACAGACAGATGACATGGAGGCTGTTTTGACTAGAAAACATGCCACTGGTTTCTCTCATGTGGATTTTATTACAAAATTCTGTTGTTGCACTAGGGGGAAAAATTCGAAGGATGAAAGAGAACAAGGACTTGAGAAGAGGTTATTAATCTCTACATGTGCCCCATTCTCTCTCCCTCCACCCTCTTTCCTCCAACCCCCATCTTAGGGGAACTACAGCCAAAGGAGCACATTGCCAGAGCATATCCAGCTTGGCTAGTCAGCTGCAACACGTACTGGGATTGCATATTCAGACAGCTACCACTCAGGAAACCTATCTCCTGAGCATCAGATCACACACTGCAAGTGCTGCAAGGTCACGGTAATGCGTGGCAGCTGAGAAGACCATAGTGACTTGCTGCGGTTGGTGCCTCACATCCTGTCCCTGCAGCTGGCTCACCACAGCCCTCACTGCTGGATCAGCAGACTCCCAGGACCCAACAGGCCAGGAGACCTTGTGCCCACTCAACAAGACCAATGATCATCAAAAGAGAGGGGAAGAAGTCAGACACATCCTAGGAAACATCACTGCTATGCTACAAGTACCATATACCTGATGTAACCCAAAGCTGTTCACTGCTGTTGCAGTGGAAGGGGGAAAACCCAAAAATGCAAATTAAACCCCATCTCAAATAAACAATATTTAGTTCCATAAGAACCTGAGTGGATAAATTCTTTACTGCAACTCATTTTAAATTAGGGAAGCAAACGTAAGTGTTTGCACAGCCAGATCATCATGCTCTGAACAAATCAAGGGAGGTTTGCAGATGTACACCATGCTGACCACAGGGTTCAGCTTCTGAGCACAATGTAGGTAAACAGACACTTTGGTGCAAAGCTATGTCAAGCCTGGTAAACACATATGCATAAAGATCCTATTAATAACCTGTTACTTCTGCAGGGAATTGGGGGAGTTTGTAGGCATTGGTCTGGAAGAGTGGAACAGGTTTAACAGGTGGGATGCTCTGTAGAAACCGGTAGCAGCAGGTTAGGTCGCTAGAAATGTTTCAACTAAAGTTAACTCTGACAAAGTTACAAAGTCCTGCTCAAAGGTGAATTCAGCACAATCTTAACTGAAACTGGCCAAAACCAAGCAAAAGCTATGCAAGAACCATGCTTTCAGAAACTCCAATGTGAGTGCTGCAAACAGCCTTCCTTCCTGGAGATCTGAGTATGAGGCCTTCTATAACAGGAAAGATATATTTTCTGCGAAGTGACCCAAAAGACTCCAGAAGTATTTAGGAGACTGCTTTCCCCTTTTGTCCAAGTCAAAAGGGGAAAAAAAGCTCATAAAAGTGGAATACAATCTGAACAATGCTGAGCTATTCATTCCAAAATGAAAGCTGCTTCTGAGAGAGAAGGGGAAATACCCACCACAATAGCTTTGGAAAACACTGCCCAAAACCCTCAGGAATGAACAAAAAAAGGAAAACATACTTTCAGAAATCAAGAAGGATAAAAGTAACACAGAAGAATTACAGCAATTGCATGCTAGGAAATAAAGACCAAAGAGAAAATCACCATGGTTGAGCCATTTATCCTGGCTCCCATAAGCCTGGGTTTTACTCAGTTTAATCCAGGACTGCATTTAGCAGAAAACTGGCACAGGAGTTTTGGCAGCTGCTGGCACTTACACCGTGCAGGGTTCCACTCCCTGATCCTCCCCACTCCAATGCTCCCACAGCTTCCACCTGGATGTGGGACAAACCCAGCCACCACACCTGGCCTGCTGGCACCATGCCAGGGTAAAAAAACAAGGGAGAGGAGGATTGCTTGCCAATCCCTTAAAAAATCCTCTTTGATATAGATGCAACCTGCTAAATTCCTGGGGGACTACGCTTCTCCTTGGTGTGCTCCTCACCATGCAACATGGAGGTCTGGAAACATGTGGGGCTGATGGCAGCACTGTCAGCACCATCAAAGGCAGTGCATGTGCTTGGCCCTGACCTCCTGAAGAACCCTTTGACAATCTCATTTCCACTCAAAGCATGACCACTGAAGCCCCAAAAACAGCTACCCTCGAAATTATTTTTTTTAGATGTAATGCATATTTCAGGACTGAGTTAATACACTTGGAAGGAAGCACTAGCCACCTCCTTGTACTGGCATCTTTCCAGCCTCCCAAAGCCTACCACCAGCCCTGCCACAGCAATTTTGCAGGGTTAGATAAATAAAGAAGGAGATGGACAGCAAGCCACAATTCTAGAAACCTACCAGAAACCTTTGCCGTTTCAGGTTGCCATTTTCACCTTTTTTCTCAGTCTCATCTTCCTGCACCCTGGCGTGGGACCCTCCAGCATCTTCTCTAGGGCACTTGAAGTCCAACCACAGCTGCACAATGCCCAGCTGTGACTTAACTCTGCTTCTTCTCTACAGCTAAAGGGCCAGGAGCAATGCAAGACTGCTCAGGTTTTATGGACTGTGCCATCCACAGCACCCTGGAACCCAGCAACGGGTCCAAGCAAGAGGCTGTAACTTCAGTTTCATAAATCACCAGCATACCAAACCCATGTTTTCCAGCAATGCTATTGTTCTCCTCCCCTTCCCCTCTGCCACAATATCTCAAAGACATAAAAACTCCTATTATTTATCAATCCAGCAATTCTGAGAGCCACTAAGGAGTGGCTCTCAGACACCCCAACCCTTATCAGATGAGACCAGCAGGACTCCAAAGCAGAGCATTGGCACTTGTCTGGAAAAAGTGGAACCACTCAGACAGTCTCAAGGAAGGAGAAAAACATCATCAAAACCACCCTTAATGAAAGCTGCACCTTTTCTCTGAGGAAAACAAACAAGTGAACTACAAGGAAACTCAGCCAAAAAGAAACAGTAACACAATCCTTTGTGAACTGATAAAATATGAGATAGCCCACTGCATTCCCAGCTTAGAGAGAAGAGGCAGAATATTCTTACTGTTTAGTTTCTTTCTAAATCTGGAATATGTTTTTTTTGGCAAGCCTGGATTTCACCTGAGGGTAATGCAAAAAGGAACATAAAAAATCCCAACATGAATGACAACTGAAGAGCAGCCATCTGCGTGGGTGTCTTTCTTTCCAAACAAAACTTGGAGTGAAAAGGGTTTTCCAACGAGCCAGCCAAGAAAAGGGAAACTTCATCAAAAATCACAGTGGGATCTGCCTGGAGAGTATGCTGCATGCAAGCACCAGGGTTAAAACCCCTCCCACTGCCCACTACCAGCAGTCCTCCCAGATGTCCATCTGTCCACTGCTCCTTCCCTTTTAAAAACCACAGTGAAAGCTGCTGGGGAGGACACAATGTGTGGCAAGTAACTACAGAGCAAAGCAGAGCAGCAGCACCTTTGGGGATAAGCAGCAATTCAGGCAGTCACCAAATGCTGACCATCCATGGGGGCTACATGAGGTCTCTGCTTGTGAAACCAAGCTGAGGGACACTGGCACAGCTGTGCTGGGAGGGCTGGGTAAACACAAGCTATGGAATGCCTACAGAACTGCTCAGCTGCACTGAACAAAGGTTTTAAAAATGGCAATCTGAAGTCAGCTCTGTTCTTTGCTGCAGGTAAGCCAGAGACTGCTGGAATTCCCACTGCTGCACCCTCCCATGCAGACGTGGGGTGCAGCACTCAGCCACAGACCTGCCCCAGCACCTGGGACTGGAGGCTGCCAGCCAAGTTCAGCTCTCAGCCTGCTTAAAACCCAGCACATTTGCAAGGCACAGGGTCAAGCTAGAGCAGATGGAATGCTGAATTAGGCTGCTCAGCCTCTATCCAACTGCTTCCAGAGCAGCTCCTGTTACACCACTGGAGACAGGGTATTGATTCAGACATTAGCAGTTCACATGAACCTTTGGGTCAGCCCAGGACAGTGATTTTTTCAGTGTGTTTGCCAGCAGATTACAGCACATGCCCACATACTTTAGGCATAGTTCAATGATATCAGCAAAAATTCACTGATAGAAAAAATATTTTCCAGAGTACTCAAAATTCAAGGTGGACATCTCCTCCTCCATGAACTCACCTGTCTGGCACAAAACCCTCCTGAGCATCAGAAAAAAAGCTGACCCAGGGATGCCCTGAGATTCCTGCTCATTTTATAGCAAGCCAGTAAGAGGAAATTGAGCTGAATATTGACATGCTTAAGGCCATTTAAAACAGAGACTGGCTTTCCTAACATATCAGTGTTCTTCCAGCCTCTGAGGGCAAGAGACAGAGAGAAGAGAATTGCTTTTGGGGAGAAAGCATTAATAAGATAGGAATTTCCCTGAAATAATTAGCAAAGTAAGGAAAAACCACAAAACCCAACCACCCACAAGCTTTCTCTAAGGAAAAGCTTCAAACTTATGAAGTCTCTACATCCACAGGCCAGCAGGTACATGGCCAGCATGGGGCCAACTGCTGCATCAACACACCAGGGCACACGAGATCATCTGCACCCCACATGGACAGGGGATTTGCAAATAGGTTTGCAACTGGGAAGTCCCCAGGGAACTAGGAAAAATTGAATAGCTAAAACAATCTTGATTTGCCAGCTAATACAGATGGTTTTTAACAGAAAGATAATAACAGGCCTTAGGAAGACATAAGCTCCCTCCCCCACGGAGAGAAGACTGTCATTTTGGCACTTATTTTTTCCTAGTCTTCTCAGGAAGCTTGGCAGGAAATGGTAGAGACTTCCCCCACTGCATAAATTTTTTTATTAGGTTAAATTAGATTAATTCCTTCAGGAAGATTACTGCTCTAGGCAGTTGATGAGTGTTCCTACCTTGATTCTCATGCTGCTTCTACCCCAATGACTGAAACAGCACTTAAAATTTTGTTTCATCCCCAGTCCTTTCACAAAGATGCAGGTCTGTCACCTGCAGGCAACATATACCGGCTTGGACCAAATGCAGAACACACCTAAATTCCTACTGTTACTTCCTCTCTTTTTTCTGGTTTCCAAACATTCAGAAAAAAATTGGAACTGAAGGATTTCTCCTTGTTTGCTTAATGGAACCATGACAAAGTTGCTGTGCAATTGTCTCTTGGGGGTTTGGGGCAGGGAGAAGGAAGATGAAGCAAACTGCTGGAGTTAACCTGCAGCAGGAAACAAATCATTTACATGCCCATATGTGGAATCAACTCTCATTTTTTCAGAAGAGTAAGTACTAAAGGCTTTGAGCACAGTCATCCACTCTCTGGTGTCATTCTCAGATGTCTGGTGCTTGCAGCACCACCAGCTAATGCTATCAAAGATGACTCTGTAAAAGGAGTGGTGGAAATATCTGAGGAGATGCAAGACCAAGGAGAAAATATCCCTGCACCCCTGAAAGGTTGCTGCTCATGTGAGAAACCAGTAGAAGACCCCGAGTGGTTAGAAGCAGTTGGTGAAGGCAATGAGGCATGTGAAGACAGTTTGTCCCTGGAGCAGCAGCTGGGGAAGAGAGGAGAAGACAGCTGCAGCATTGCCTCAGGACATCCCATGTGCCACCCTATTCATTTCGGGGTATCTGACAAGGGTACTCAAACATGGGCATGATACATTCCATATCCTCAAAAAGCTCAACCCTCAGTAAGTGGGGCCACCCTCCAGTGGCCCCAAACACGAGTGCAACAAGACAGTGCAATGCACTGCAGGGACAGAATTTTTCCCAAGGACTCTGCTGTTAAGGTGACTTTGCTAATTCATTGCTCAGGGTCAGGCCAAAAGGTTGGCTCATTGACCACCTGCCCCTGAGCAGCACTTCCCAGCCACTGCTGGTTAACCTCTGTGGCAGCTGTCAAAAAGAAAAACAGCAGCAACCCAGACTGAGTTATCCACTGCAGCAACACATCCCTTGCATTACCCAACCCTTATGCTCTCACAACAGTGTCCTAAGCTGTTTTTCAAGTCAGCATTCAGCTTTTTTGCTAGCTAATATAACATTTCCTCTCCCCTCCCCCAGTCCGAGGATTTGGCAAAATTGCTTCTTCTGCAAATCCCACTGCAAATGCTGAACTTTTGCCAGTTAGACAGGGAAAGTCTTGACTAAAAATAAATCGTGTTTCAGAAAATAGATCTCCTTCCAGTACAATGAAGTAGTGGATAATGCATGCAAGCAGATCTGCCAGGAGAATACAGCCTCCAGATTTGCATAAGAATCTCCTCAAGCTCAACAGACAGCTGCAACTCCTGTGACTTATCCCATCTTAACAAAAAACAAGGGGAGCAGGGAGGAAGGAGTGACGTAAGGTTGAGCATGCTGAGATAAATCAACTTTCCACCCGTGGTGGCAGGAAGAAAAGTTCCCTGCATCCCCAGTGAACCAAGCTGGTCATAACCCATACAGGAGGGAGAGGACAGCATTCCCTGCATGATCACCATAGAAGGTAAGAGTTTGTTACAGGAAATCCACTGCAATTCAGGCATGAGAATGGAATTACCTGGGATTTTGCCACCTGAGTCACCAGGAGTCTGGAACACTGACTCAGTGCTGGCTACCCCAACTCAGACACACCTGCAACAGCTTGCTAGCAAATGGAGGCACTCCTACCTTTGCTGCTCCCCTTCTTATTGTGGCTTTCCCTTTAAGAAGAGGCCTTGTACAGCAGAAAATTAATTGAAGAAAAGGAAAGCATAAGGAGAAGGCTGGCATAGGAAGCACAGGTGGTGCTCAACTAACCAGCTCTGCTTTCAGCTCCAAAGTGGAGGGCATGTTTGCTTGCATGCTGTGATAAATCCCGGGAAATATAGGAGAATTAGGTGGAAACAGCTCCACCCTGACTCCTACTCCTCTACACCTCTGCGGCACCACCCAGACAGTCCTGGATGAACCAGGTTTTCAAGAAAGATCTCTTTCCATATTGAATCCATTTCACCTTTTTAGGGATCAAGAAAGCTTTATGCAGCAAGTTATGTTTATATCCTTATACAGTCAAATGGGCCATTCAGGCAAGCTAAATGCAAGACAATGCCATTTTGATGAGACCCATGAGGGATGGATGCTTGCAGAAGGAGCTTCTTTTGCTCCTAGGGCAAGCTGATGGTTCAAGTTCAGCATGCCAGGCCAACCCTCCTTGTCCATTAACATTCCCACAGCAAGATCATCCACCTGCTTTTCAGACCTCCCCTGAGCAACCACAGATGGCAAAATATTCCATTCCAATTCCAGTTGCACACACATCTCTGATCAGCTGGGAACACAATTCCAGATAATACAATATTAGACTGCAACCCAGCTCTGTATTTTCCCCTCCTCAAAGTAATCCAGAAATTGAAATTGAGATGCAAGCAGACCTGCTGCTAGCATAGCAAGGGGCATCACTGAAAGCATGTTTGGCATCTCAGGGACTTCAACCGACTTAGGCAATGCACTTAGAATGTCAAGCAGTTGCAAAGAGCGCAGATTAGATTTTTCATTGGAGCACTGATGCCTTAAAGCAATAACAAACCAAATAACTCAGGCAAAAGGATGCACAGGGCAGCCCAGGGGAGGCCCTACTCCACTACTCCTGAGAGCAATCAGCGGCAGAGCAGAGCAGTAATTATCCAGGGAGGAATAAGCTGCTACAGGCTGTTCTTGCCATACATTAAGAAAACAACAGCAGATTTGTTCATGGCTGGATACCAACAGGCACACAGCTCCCTCCCACCCCGCCTGGGACACACGCCACGGGGAGCTGCCAAAGGCCAGCTGGGCAGGAGGGCACAGAGCCGCCTGCGCAGCCGCCAGCTCACCCGGGATTCCCCAGCTGCTGCTCTGGGAAGGAAAGGCAGTGCCTGTGCTAGCAAGGAGCATGGCCTTCCAGGAGCTGCTCTGCAGCAATGCTGTTTTCCAGCCCTGTCCTCAGAGGGTTTTCAGGAGGGCTAAATGCAAACCTTATCTTCTGCCTGGGTGTTTTCACAAAGCCTCTGGATGGAAAAAATAACTATTCACTGCAGAGCAGTCTGCACCACCGGATCCATTCCACGCCCATCAGGCAAATCCTGCACACATTTCACCCCTGGTCATATGCAGCCCCTCTTCCCCTCACCAGAAACATGACAAACATACCTGTTCAGAGCATCAGCTTCTCCTGTAGCACTGACAAGGAGCCAGAACACGATTCCCATTGGCATACAGGAACTGGCAAATCCTGTAGGCATTAGAGAGAATAGTAATTAGTGACATTATAAAGAGCTGGCTGGTGAAAAGGAAGGATGCCAAAGCAATCTCGTGATAATCAGGAGGGTGTTAGATCCCTGCCCTGAACATACTCTTGTCTAGCCCTGGCATCATAGCAGAGGTACATAGCATGAGGCTGTCAGGGGACTTCTCCAAAATCACAGAAGGAAGCCAAAGTAAAAGGCAAGATGATGAGTCCAAAACCAAGGCTGTTCATCCAGTAAAGCCTTCTCAACAGTTAGTGCACTGAAGATAACATCTACATGCAGGGGCAGAAAAGAGGCTGGTAAATGGGATGGAAGGGATCACTACAGTGCCCCTACTGTGCTCCCTGAGATGCTGCTGAAGATCTGCTCCACAGCACCTGTGCAATTTCTTCTAGTTTGCAGGGGAGGCAAATCCCACATGATGTCAGAGTCAGGCTGCTTCCATTTTTTCATCACCATTATTGATTCATCATTATAGTTTCATAATAAAAAAGGCTTTATATTTTTCACTGATGGCTGTATAAAGCTTTTGTACCTTAGTCAAAGAGAAGACATTTAACCAGCACTGAACAAGAGCTGTGACAGAAGTCACCTCTGCAGGCTGCAAAAACACCTCACTTCAAGCATTTGAAGTGCCTGCTGCATGCCAAAGAAAGGATAGCAGAAATGTTTTACTAGAAACAATTCTAAGCAGCCACAAGGAGAAGTTTTTCTGATGATACAACTGAAGCAAAGGTCACCACATCTAATGTAATTTTACTTTTCCCATCCTGGTCATGCAGTTGTTTGGGGATAGCAAGGAACACGGTGGACGGGACCATCCTCAGACACACCGTAACACAGAGAGGATCTAGAAGCCGAGGGAGGTAAGGAAACAGTGAGACAACATCTCCAGTAAAACACCAAACCAGCAAGAGGAAGGTACAGGATCAGCCTGACAATGTCTCATGTACTTCCTGCCAACTGGACCTCATTATGTACTGTGAGAAAACTTACTCATGCAGCACATCGGTTTACCTTGGACTGAGAGAGACTTGCTTGCTTTCCCCAGTCTCTGCAGGTGATTCAGAGAACTGTCACTGCCAGCTGGTATTTAAAGAACTGAGAAAAGTCTAATCCATTCGTGGCTCCCTCTCACTCATTCTCCCTTCTCCTTTCACATTATGGAAGGGCTGAAGGCATTTCTAAGGATGAAGAAAGTGCTGAAGGCCACAAGACCACAGCGCAGACCTTGGACTCCAGCCTCAATCACAAGTTTTACATCACCTTGTTGCTCTACATTAATCAAAACACAAGAGTTATCTACTCCTGTTATGTACCTCCAGCAGGGTCTTCTGAAGCCAGTAAATGAACACTGCTCAGCAGCTCTACAAGGACAGAAATAACAGGACAAATCCAACCTAGCCAATAATCTTCAGTGGTAGCTTACGTATAGAGTATGGAAAGCAAGGAAATTCATACCTTAACTTCACATGGCTCAAATCTGAAGGGGGGCTGCTTTAGCTTTGTAGGACTTCATCTGCACTGGTATTGACCCATGCCTGCACCAGGGCTCAGCACATGGGGAGTATCAACATGGCTGCCACACAGAACCTTTTCTCCCTTCCTCCTCCAGCTCCTCTTCCATTTAACAACTTTCTCAACGTGACTCCTACTCTTATACAGCTCTGCAGAAACATCACTGGCAAAGTTCTAAGTCCTCGCTTCCCAGTACTGCCAAGCAAGGCAAAAAGAGATGCCTGAAGCTTTCTGAAGTACTGCTGGATTTAATCAAAGCCATATGAAGGTGGCCTGGCTTGCCTTCCCAAAGCAACTGCAGCTCTCAGACAAAGCATGTTGTCCCATACAGACAAATATACTGGAAACACAGCAAAGTGCCAGGGAATCAGACTGCTCAGCCCCCCCCTTGGCTCCCAAACTTCCTTCCTGCAGTGCCCAGCAGAGTCACTTGTCCCAGGGCTGCTCCTCCCCACCAGGCTCCAGGCAATGCAGAGCATGGATGACACACGACAGCTAAGGTCCTCTGCTGCTTTCCTGCAGCTCCAACTTGTCCATCAAAAGATGTATTTCTCAGTGTCACTGCCCCAGCAGACCCTCTCTGTCCTTGGCCAAGACAACACGACTCCTTGCTTGTTGCAGACTGAAGTAGTGCTGCAGAAACATGATAACCTTTTGTTTCATCTAATGCAGCAAAAAAAGATTTACTAGAGTTTATAAAAAGGTTATGAAGCAAGGCAGTAGAGGACTGAGTGATACTGGGTGACTACAAAGATGGGGCATCCACAACTTTTGGGAGCAACCTGTTCCAGTGCCTCACCACCCTCATCACAGAAAACTTCTCCCTTATATTCAGTCTAATATTCTCCTCGATACATTCAGCAGGAAGCTTTATTTAAAAGCTACGCTCAAAGTCCTCCCAGAGGGAAATCTCCCCTGGGTTAACCAGGAAGCCAAACTCTGGCAGCATGTACACAAAGCCATTGATCAGCAGTGCCCCACAAAGGACACTTCCAACACTGTACCCTCCCAGAAATATTAATGCACTTGGCAATCCTTACTACCCTTTTACATCGAAGGAAACTGGAGTAGAAGCAGGACATGTTCTACCAGGGGCTACACAGCTGCTCTTCAGAAAGCCGTGCCCACTCCCACATGCTCATTAGCTCAACTGATCCAAAACTACCCTCTGCTGCCACAACAGACAGTCCTGCCTTTTCCCTCCCCCCACTCCGACACATCCCAGTCATCTCCACACTAGAGGTAGCAACCATTATTTGCTTGATCCAGCTGGAAGCCATCTCAGAAATAAGAAAATAAAGAGGAAGAATTTCTGGCAGGAGAACAGCCTGAGATCAGCTAAAGCTGATGTGAAGCATGACCTCAGAAAGATGGCACAGTGGTACATCTGGAAACCTAGATGAGGCTTCAACCCATCACGTATTTGTCTTTGCACAGGGGTAAGTCATGTAAAATCAGTTTAACAGCTCCATTCAGTACTGAGCATGCTCAGTCACTCACTTTTCTAAAGACCCATCCAAAACAGCCTGGTGATTTGCTCTCTGAGGTCTCCAAACTAGGCTGATGCACCCAAACAGCAACACACCACAGCTATGCGAGCCTTGCAGCTTACCAAGGCACAGTAGTAAAACAAAATTACTCCAAGAGGTTTGGGGATATTTTTTTTTTTGGGAGGGGGGTGTTTTCTCATAGCTGAAGGGTATTCTCAAACGGTATCCAGGAGCAGAGGAGCAAGGACAAGCATATGCAAAGGATCTAGCAAAAGCTCTTAGGCAAAGCAGACAGCAGGAAGCTGGAAATAAATACGCAAAGCCCTTTGCAGCACCAAAGTTCAAATCCATCTGGATGTTTCTAAGGCTGTCACGGCAGCCCATAGAGGGGATTTTCCAATTCCCTGCAGAGCAACCCTGGAAAATAACGATGGAAAAGTAGAAGCAGAGGCTCAAACTCTAAGCCAGACCTTCATCCCAACACGTGACCAACTCCAACAGCACCAGGAGTGCGGAGGCAAGAGCACAACACAGCCCCACATGGTGCCCACAGGGTGGCTTGTCCCCAGCACTGGGAAGCCTGAGCCCCCTGCACCCCCTCTGGCACAGGTGTGGATGGAGGGGTTGCAGCAGACACAGGTGCAGCTCAGGGTGTCTATCAGAGGGGCTGCCTTCACACACCAGCCAGTCACCTCACCTCTGAAACCACCAAGAGGCACAGTCCCCACCTAAAAAGCACATGCCACAAAGCTGCACTGAGTAGAGGGAGCTGATCCATCAGCTTGCCCAGACGTCCCATCCAAGCATTCCAGCAGCAGTCTGACAGGGCTCCCCACCACCAGCTCCTTACGGAGGAGAAGAGACAGAGCTAATCCTGCCTTGTTTTTCTGAGTTACACAACATTAGTCACACAGGCTTCTGCCCCAGGGCCCCCAGGCAAGCCTTGCCTTCCATGCTTGCTGTGTGCTCCCACCAAAACCACCAACTCTTGACAGGAACAGACAAGCACAGTTCAAAAACTCACATTCGAGCCTCCTTTACACACCTTTCACAGAAATACCCAGAGCTGCCCCTCCACTTAACACAACTCTTTTTCTCCCCAACCAGAAAAAGCACCAAGTTACTCAAATTGAAATTCCATGGCATTAAAATCAATTAAGCAGCTACACGTCTCCAACTGACCCGTTTCCAGTTTTTCTGGAAACCTTTTCTTTTCTAACTGTTACCACGCAGACCACATGCACACCCCCAAAATATCCCAAAGCATCCTTATGAAAATCATGGACTTCGTAATAAAGCTCAACCTTTCACCTCTGCAGAAACACATCTTAGTTTAAAAAAAAATAAACAAACCACAACGGATCAATTCAAGTCAGTTTTTACCGAGAAGAGCTTCAGAAGTCGGCTGCAGCTTGGTGTAACCACAGAGCTCATGTGAGGCAGGACACAAGAGCCATCACATCCATCACGTCACACATCCAACGTTCATGCTGGGGACTTTCCAGTTGCCTGCATGCCACCTCCCAGCAGCAGGGACCTGGGAGCAGGGCTCCTCAGCTCCTCAGACCCAGAGCAGGGCTCCTCAGCTTGCAGGGAAAAGCAGCTCATTGCACTCACCAAGACACCAGTGACCACAGGTAACAGATGGAAGCAATGCCCACACCTGTTTCTAGGTACAGACGAGCTGCCAAAGCAATCAAACAAGCTGAGCCCTTGAGCTGCACCTCCACGGAGGTCTCCTGGCCCGTGCCACAGCTCTGCTTTGCAGCACCTGCAGGATTCACTCTGCAGCACAGTTCTGCAAGCAGATGCCTGCAGCGGAAGCAGCCTCTGGTGCACAGCCTCTTTGCTCATTTTAATGCAATTTCTTGAAATCTACAAGAACAGCTAAATTCACTCTCTCTGAGCTCTGGCAGGATACTGGCTAACCCAATCTTTTCATTTCAGTCTCCATTTCCGCAATCAGAGAATATGGAGTAGAAACAGTTTGAGCCACAAACTAAAGACCAGGGATGCATTTCCCAGGGGCAAGTACCCCTCCTGCCCAGCCTCTCTGGGAATGGACCTCTCTGTCCCTTCAGCTGTCCCCATGCCAGATCCAGCACCCTGCTGTAGGTGATGTGCAGTCTCCCAAGTACTGATCTGTTTGGATGAGGTCAGTGGAGATCCAGCTGGCATCCATGCCCAAGGCAGGAAAGCAGTAAGGGAATAGATCCCTGTAAAATCCAGACAAAAATCTTGAAAAACTGCTTCCTTGGACACACAGGAGGGTGACAACAGCTCACTGCCAAAGAGGGGCAGAGATAGCCCCTGCCCCTTCTCTCTCCTGCTCCCTCCAGTCTGCTGGAGGGAAAAGCTCTGGCTGCCATGGAGCCTCTGCCAGCCATCAGACTGAGTGCTGACACATAAGAGGGCGAGATGACAACAATTTCCATCCAGACTTTCAGATGTTAAAAGCATGGCAAGGGCAATGCTGCAGGAAAGAAAACTCCCTGAGTTCTCACAGGTCTGTAGAGGGCCAGAATAACTGAAGGGATTTATAGACTAAGCCTGAAAGCACACACAGTTACTGAGTCCGCCCCTTGCATTGACACATGTATGGTGCAATTTTTTCCACAGAAACTGGATTACAGCACCCTACTTTAGGAGGTGACTAATCACATTTTAAACACATCAACTGGAAACAAGTTCAGCCCTTTCAGTAGTTCAGATCTTGTGAAGCTTATTGGTTTTCTCAGCTATATGTTACTTATGCCCCCTTCCCACTCCAAATTCAACTTCAAGTTCCACCTGCTGCACCTCATGGCATCTTTCTCTCACAGCATGGGAAACCCTGAGCAAACTCCAGCCAGATCTCTTTACCACACAGAGGTATCAAAGCACAGCCATCAGGTCACCCCTGCCAAGCCTGCTGTGGGATTTACACCATAATCTCAAGGCAGGCAGAAGGACAATGGGTCAGGCTCTGCACAGCCTCCAGACATTTAGAGCACCTCTGGGAGGTCAAGGGATGGTCCTACCAGCCCTTTATCCAAGGGAGCCAAGTGGTGGGTGTCTGTCTACCATCAGCCTGGTCAGCTCTGCAGCAAACCTGATGGGAATGCAGCTGTGGCTCAAAAATACGTTGGTAAAGAAAAAATCCAGTGCCAGGCCACCTAGACTGGCAGCACCAAGGTGGCCCAACCATGCACCTAGGCCACAAGAGCCATCAAACAAATTAATGCCTTGCAGGTCAGATACAGGTTTCCCAGTGAAACTTACACAGCAAGTCAAGGAGCAGAGCAAATAGCGAGGCCTTGAATTAAGTTCAGTAACTTTATCTGGTTAGCATCATAAGTAGCAGCAACAGCACAGGTAACACTTCTGACCCACTTTGGTACCACCAGAGGAACGAACACATTACTGATAACGAACGAACACTTCCTGATAAATCCCCCCAATCATATACCAACACTCTCATGATTACTCATGGAACTGAAGGCGGAGAGAGGAGAGATACTGTAAGAACAAGGCACCAGAGTTTTTCAAGAAACTGAATTTCTAAATATGCAGGTCATTTTCCTACCTGCTCCTTCATCTACTCTGTATTGAAATGTTTGATAAGACACATAACTCACTATCAGTGCTACCTTGCTCCACTCAAGCCCAAATCAGATGTCAGAGCTTTAAAAGAAGGAAAAGAGAGACACTTAAAAAATTTAACTTGGGGTGAGAAAACCACACTAATAAGTTAAAACTTCTGAAGCTATGATGCAAACGGGAGAAATTTTTTTAAACAGCAATTGCAGTAGCTGTGACTGACACAGTATCGCCCCAACATCCTGCCACCTCGGTGGTGAGTGGCAGATGTGGCTCTCTCATGCATGACCCTCACTGATTAATGAACAAAACTGAAAGCTAGGGGAGGCAGGAGATTTAAAACCTCAAGACAATCTGCTTTTGATCCTGATTTCTGGAGAGTGAATTAGCCCACAGCATGTGCATGAAGAAGGCAGGCATGTCTGCACAGCTGCTGCAAAGAGCAGTGATGCAGGAGCAGGCTGCAGACTTAGGCTGGCTGTCCCAGCTGCTGCTGGGTCACCAGCAAAGCATGCACCTCACTTTGCTCAAAGAGCCACTCTCCCCCACACCTCCTGCAGCAAGAGGCACCAGCAAGCTGCTGAATACACCAACAAACAAGCATTTTGAGCAAGCTGGCTTTAGTTTTGCTGTCAGGACACCAGCAGGGACCCGAGTCTCCTGACTAAGGAGATCAGATATGTACTGATGGACACTCAGGCAAAGCTGGAGTGATGGGGACACACAAAGGGCTGAGCATCCCCAGCACCTGCTTCTTCTTCATTGAACTTTTTTCCCCCACCTTGGACTGATGACAAGGGAAATCCTTCACTGAGTTCCAAAAGATGAGGCAAGTGATTTGTTTGCTTGAACTTCGGGGTATTACAGCACTGGGGCTCACTGGCACTGTGAGCTCCCACCCTGCCAGACACAACTGTTCAGCTGCTGCCTGCAGCATGAGAAACTCCTCTGCAGAAAGCTGAATGGTGCTGGCTCCTGCGTTTGATTTCCAGGATCCAAGCCACAAGGAGAGCTAAAAATGTCCCAATTAACCATTCCTTTTCAACACAAGACTTGATGATGGTGCTACAAGGGTATTATACAACACCAAACAGGAAGACGTAATCTGCAAATCAAACTAAGAAAAGTAAGAAATCAGAAAAAAATTATTTCAAAAAGAAATCAAACTGAGGTAGCCAGGACCATAAGCTCTGAATTCAAGCATGGGCCTCATCACCAAAAATGTGGAGAAGCTTGTGCTACTTGCACTTGTGGCGGCTGGCTCTGAGGTGCTTGCAAGCTTTCTGGTGTGACACACAAAGGGTATATAATTTTTGTTCTGCATTGATTATACACAGAGAACTTGTTCTGGCTATAGCCCGCGCAAGCTGTCTCCGGGATCAGCTGACTGCTTAGCATGGTGCATGTCAGGAGTTAAGCAGGAAACTTTTATCCCCTGTAAAACCCATTGCAAAGAGACAGCTATGCTCTAGAGCTAAGATTTCCTCACATGAAGATTTAGCAGCAGATTTTTTTATCACTGCCCAGTCTTTGCAGTGACATGTAGACTTTAAACGTCGTTTGTGGGTAATACTGGAGTACATTACTCACAGCACGCACCCAGGAGAACCAGCAAATCCTCTCCGTTTGAGCCCGAGCGTTAGCTTTACTGTGGAATTACATTTATCTCTCTGGCACTAGGCTCTCATTAATGGAATTACCAGGCAGGCTGCTTCAGACTTAACACTTGAGAGAGGCGGGCTGGGATGGCTCCGCTCCAGCCTCAGCCCGCAAAGCCGGCACTGTTTCTCCATCCTCCAGTGAGCTGCCGCCCGAACGAGCCCGACCCCGTGACGAGAGCCAGGGAAACAAAAGGAACAACCCCGAACTGTCCAGGGCAATCAATATCTTTCTAGGAACATCCAGGCTTCTCGCCAGCTTTCTTCCAACCCCGATTTAGCTCTTCTGCAGTGCAGAGGGGGATGGCACGCGCAGGAGCAACCCGGCGGGATGCGGAGCCAGCGAGCGTGGCTGCCGCTCGAGCAGACACTTAGGGGACAATCTACACTGTCCCTCTACTACTACTCCCTCTACTAATATGAGGGTGTCAAAGCAAACCCACAGCTACAGAGAGCACTCACCCACCTTGAAAAATCAGAGCAAGCACTCCAGTCTGAATACTTGCTTCAGAAATACGCACTGCTACTTCAAACGGGGAGGCGTATGGTAGCAAAGATTGCTACCCTCAGCGCACGAGAGTATCTTGCACATTCTGGAGATCTGCCTTCCACCACACAGCAGCTCTTGCAGTGCCACGCTGAGCAATCTGCAGCGTGCCGTGAACCAGCCCCTTAAAGAACCCCTGCACTACCCAGTGAAATGGACAGCTGGGATGTCCCAGGCTGCCGAGAGCCGAAGGGGATGCAGCGAGCAGCCTTCCACAAAGCTGCACTGGTAGCTCTGCAGCTTCAGCGTCTGTGGGGGCTGTTCTTTACACGGAGCAGCTGGAGGCTTCTTTAGGTGGTACATTCCAGGCACCTGCAAGGCAACTCCTATAATCTCAGCGTGGATGGAGCACAAGGAGAAAACAGATCCACCAAAACCTGAACAATACTTGCCCAGCATTGTTCAGGACCACAGCTCTGCCAGAGCAAGTGGAAGATAGAAAGGGGAAAGCAAGCACTAAGTTTATTTATTTGCAGAGCATACACATGTCCTTCCAACAGCTTGAGCTGTGGGAGCTGAACTACTCTCCCCTGTAATTAAAAAGAAGGAAAGTACAGGAATTACTCCAGCATGACTGTGAAGGACTGACAAACTCTGAGTTTCAAAGTCCACCTTAACACACATCCTTTGGTGCAATTTTAATTCTGAAGAAAAGGAGAAAAGAGGTTTTGCTGTGGGAAAAGCTGCTGTACAACCCTGTTATTAAACCAAACAAGGCACAAATCAGGGAGGGCTGTGGCTGGGGCTGATGAAGCAAGGCTGAAGACAGGCCTCTCTTCCCCCTGCCCCTGCATTTGCTCTGCCAGGAGCTCCCAGCAACATGATTCAGAGGCAGACTGCCCCGTGACAGGAAAAACACATATAACACCCAGGTGGTGAAACCTCACATCTGAGAGCATCTATGCAAAACACAGCCTGAAACATATTTTCCAGCTCCACAGAGTCAGCTTGACACTTAGCAAAGCCAAGCTGGTGAAACACTCCTGTGCATTGAAGGTGAGATTCCTCAGCAGGAGAGACTCTCAAGCATCTCCTTGTTTTTTCATATCAGAAAAAAAGAAAAAAAAAGAAAGAAAAAAAACCACAAAACCAAAAAATCACCCCCCCAAAAAAAAGAAAAAAAAAACCAAACCAAAAAAAAACCCAAGAAGCCTGAGGTAAGATTGTGGGGTTCTGCAGCTCAGGGTGATGTAAAAGAGACAGGAGGACATGAGAAAAAAAAAAAAATTACACAAGTGCAATGTTCTCCAGTGTGGCACCCAGGGGAATAGCTACAAAAAACTACTTTCTTTTCAAAAAAACCAATAAGGGTAAGGAGCCATCAAAATTATGAGTCAAGCTCCAAGATAAGAAATCATACTGCTGGATGGGTGCGGCTGCCTGCTTGTTCGGTCGCTGCTGGGTTTTTTCTTAAAGATAAACATGTCTTTCAGAACATGTTTGTTGGCCAATCTTCTCTCTGACAAAAAAAAAACAAACCAGAAGGAAGCTCACAACCGTGAAAACGATAAATGAGAGACAGGAGAGTTTCTGAAGAGCTCTAAGGTCATGCTTCACAGACCCTTTAAAGTAAGATGCAACACGTCAAAAAGAACAAAAGAGGAGTAAATTTAAAATTCCAAGTACTTCAATAAAATACCATTCAGAGAACCTATTAAGCAAATTCTGCAAGAAGCAGACCCCATTCACAGAACCCAAAACCTGTCAAGTAAAATAAATAAATAATGTTTTGCACCTATTTCATTTGCAAAGCTGTTGATATATAGGAGTATTTAATCAGAAATTCTCAGAACGGAGGAGTCTAGCTCAGCAAATGCATCCAAAAAAAGTAACTTGTATATCAGAGGCAGAACTAAGGCAAACCCCTCAGGAAGGGTGTAAAATTGAGCAGAGAATGGTTTTGAAACCAGCAGAACGATGGCTTGAACACAGCCAAGGCAGAAGTAAAAAAGTACTGCAGGAAAGCAAAGTGTAAAGCACCCAGGAACTCGATGGAGCAAAAGCCACAGCAAGTCCCATCGCTTTCACCAAATTCCCTGCTGGCTCTGTGAATTGCAGTGACTTGGTGACCACGATCACTGCCTGCAGCCTGGCCAGCTCAGCCCAGGACTCTGCTGCTCTCCACATAGCTAGGTGTTAAGCAGCCACCACCGAGGTCATACAACAAGGTTATTTTGTAATTGCCTTGATTCAGAAAGTATTTTGCACCGGCCATCAACGCTTTTTGGGTTTTGCCTTGTCTGAGTCAAGAACATCAGAGGGGAAGAAAAGTGGTTGAGGACAAGGCAAAATATTTACCAGAATGACAGATTTTTAACTGAGTCCTGGATCACAGCTTTAATTAAACACTGCAAGCCCACCAATAGCTTTGTCTTCCTCAGCATAGCGCTTGCACAGAAATTACCCAGTGCTCTCATCTGCTTTGCTGTGCACCCCCCGATTGAGAGCATCCCCTTTTCCCACATCCAAAATGGGCACCAAAGT